>CM042090.1:54323364-54790864 GCA_023512835.1 Taxillus chinensis | reverse complement strand
CTGAAGAGTTATTTTGAATAAATTACTTCATATATATTGTTGACCAAGGCCTTACTTCAGTTAAGGAGAGGTTTGAGCAATTTCAGCTATATGAGCAGAATTTTGGATTTTTGTTTGATTTGAAAAAGCTAAATTCAGTTGACAGTGAATGTTTGAAGAGTTATTGTCTCAAACTTGAAGATTTCCTCAAATGTGATGGACATTCATTTGATATTGATGGCAGAGATTTATTTTTAGAATTGCAAGTATTGAAAAATTCTTTGCCAAATTATATAAAGAGTCCGATTGAAGTGTTGAATCATTTGAAAGTAATGGATGGTTGTTTTCCAAATGCATGGATTGCTTTCAGGATATTACTTACCATTCCAGTTACAGTTGTATCTGGAGAAAGAACCTTTTCAAAGTTGAAATTGATCAAATCTTACCTTCGGTCAACAATGTCACAAGAAAGATTGAATGGGTTGGCCATTTTATCCATTGAAAATGATCTTGCAAGTAAGATTGAGTATGATACTTTAATTAGCAATTTTGCGGGTGCAAAAGCAAGAAGATCAAAATTTCTGTGATTGTTGCTGGTTTGTTGCTAATGATTTTCTAGGTAATTATATAAAATAATAAATAGTATTTGTACGTTTATGTTTGATTATATATTTTATTGTATTTATTATTTTTTCTTTTTTTCAGGTAACAGGCAAAGAACAAATCATTTATGTTTTGGTAATGGATGAAGATGATGATACTTGTCTATTTAGATTAATCAGGTATGTTATAATATTAATTTTTCTATTTATATTTATAATGATGAAATGAGCTTAGATGTGATCTAAATGAAGATTATTTTTTAAAATTAATTATTGTATCACTTATATGTTGTTTTTATGATTATATGATTGATGTTCTGAATTAATAGTTATAAATTTTAACTTAGGATTATTATAAATTTTAAGTAGGTTAAGAAAAATCTAAGGTTCAATAACATCAAAAAAAAATAGGGGCACCTTTTTTAAAAGCTTGCCTTAAGTCGCCTAGGGCATCCGATTTCTTAGGGCCGGCCCTGTCTCTCATGCACCATGTTGCCCCCCTTAGGCACAGTACTGCCCCTCGGGCCTCGTATTATCTCTTAGGCACAGTAGCCTCTTAGGCTCTGGACAAATCTCGTCTCTCAGGCTTAACAAGGTAGCCTTGTAGGGCCCACATGACCACTAGAGTTCACAACTTTCTCTGTTATATAGGCCAGTTTTCACAAAACTATTCTCAAGTCTTGACCAAGAGAGAGGATTTTCATAGAAGCTGTTTTCTTGAAATAAAAAGTCTCGGCATTGACTCCCCATACCATAATTAAGATAATCTGATTTTTGAGGATTTTTCTAAGAGGTCTAAACCCACTTTTCAAAAAGTCACCACTACAAAAAACTGCCTATTTCCGGGATTTTACACAAAATATATTATTTTTCACATTTTGAAGGAGTAAAAATTTAATTTTCTAGTATTTTTCTTTGAATTCGAAAGGGGGGTATTTCGTTATTTACATTTATAACTTAAGTATAGAACTTAAATTGTGGAGAGGCAATATGGTTAACAATGTAAATGGTCCTACTGTACCTTGGAACTGCTAACCTGAAGCTGCAGAACTGCTAACCAGGAGACTTAAAGCTTAGACTCAAAGGCTCAAAGATTTGCCTCGAAGGTTTGACCTTTGACCTTCGAACTTCAGACTTCGAACTTCGACCCTTCGACCTCCGACCCTTCCTAGATCGCCCAGGGTCCTGTTCATTGTCACTTTTGGCCTATTCTTCATCTGGAATTAACCCAGCGACCCCCAGACGCCCACAAACCCACTTTAAACTCAATAAACCATAATATATACCCCAAAACGCATCCTTAACGCCTCTAAATCGCACGAAACACACACATATATTGCTTTTTTACAGATTATATCCATTTAGATCTAGATCTACCTTGCCATGGTTGACTTCTCAATCCTCATGAAATACTTGGTTCTAAATCCCTAGATTTCAGAAATACATACCCACAGCGATATAAATCAGATCTTAACCACAGATCTTATGTAAACCACCAGATCTAACCCGAAATCTAGATTTTCTCCAAATTCCCCAAAAACCCAAGGTTCATGCTATATTTCATAAATTCGTGCAAATCAAGAACATAATCAAGAGAAGGAGTACAAGAACCCCTACCTGGAGTGATTCTTTGAGCTCCACGAACCCAAATCGCCCCAAATCACCAAGGCTTCAAGCTTCCAAGCTCTCTAAGCTCTCTCTCTCAAACACACCAACATGATAACATAAAGTGGAGGCTCTCTTTATGTTCCTCCTATTTATATTTCCTACTAATTTTTTAATTAATAAACACCCAAAATTAAACAATTAGCCTTCCAAGGTCTCAAACTCCAAATTAGACCCAACTACAGCCAAAACGCTCGTATCACTAAGCACGATACTAAAATGAGATCTTCATTACCAATTAAATCAACCCAAACACGGGTCATTACATCCTCTTCCCCTTAAAGACTTTTCGTCCCCCAAAAGAAACATATGGGCCAAACAATAACACAAAGTCACATGCAAAACTTAACAAATCTATCGCAAAATTCAAACTCAAAGTCCCCACATAATATTAACACTTACAAACATGTCACCCATCACACGGGTGTACCATAGCTCACAACAAGCCGAAACTGGCACAAACAACCCCAGAAGAAAAGTATAAAGAAACTCACATATCTCCTATGCGCCACATAACCACAAACCCACATATCACATATGCACATCAGATCATATCACATAAAACATATCACATATGTTCAACACAACCATACAAAACAAGAAAGCAGGAAACACACAATAAGTATACATATACATACTGGATAAGGCTCAAGCCACCTCCCTCCTTCAAGATTATTCGTCCTCGAACAACTCGGGGTAATGCTCCCGTATCTCTGCCTCGCATTCCCATGTCTCCTCCTCCATGCCACGGTGTCTCCATAAGACACGAACCAAAGGGATAGCTTTGCCACGCAAAAGCTTCTCCCGCCTGTCCAATACCCGAACAGGAATCTCAACAACATATATATCATCAGCAACATCTAGATCGCCCCAATCAATCACATGAGTGGAGTCTGGATGATATTTCCCCAACTACGACACAAGGAACACACTACAAACCCTACTCATTCAAGGCGAAAGAGCCAATTGATACGCCACAGGACTAACCCGGTCCAGAATCTCAAAAGGGCCAATAAATCTCAGTGATAGCTTGGAACCCTTCCTAAACTGTCGATGTCCTTTCCACGAGGACACACGGAGTAATACATGATGTCACACCCCGAATTTTCAACCCGAGGAAACCAGTTCATGACTCCCCCTTTACCCACGCGGTGGAGAAGGGGGTAGGATACAATACTCCCACACAAGACATCATACACTACACAGCTGATATTCAGAAAGACAAAATCATAAACTTATTAAATTCAAATCAGGATAAACGTTTACAAATCCACATGCCTTTATTACAATAAAATCCACCTAACAATATCTCCCCACTGGGGAACAGAACCTCCCAAAAATAACAATACAAATAACATAAATCAAAACCACAATAGAACTGTTGTCCACCTTGGTGGTCCCACCTAACGCCTGTAGGTCCCTGATGTCACGCACCCAAATTTCAGGGAACCCAGAACTAGGAACATGACATCCCCTTGCCTGCACCCAAAAGGTCAAGGGGTTGGTAACTAGCACCAATGGAGACTACACTGCGGGTGCTGTCTCAAATATGCAACCCTGTACACTCATACATCAAGGGTAATCCTATACCTTCCCATATATCATCATGCATATTGTCATCACCCGGTGTCGTCCGGGCTCGTGACTGGCTTGAGATAACTCCTTTGGATGGAGATTTGGTCATTGAGCCATCATTGCCATGGCTCACACAAATCCAAAAAGAGAGATAAAATTGTGTCTATAGGTTTTGCAGCAAGTGCACTGGTCAAGTAATAAAATGGAGTATTAAGACTCCGGTTGTCGAACCCACAGGGAGGTAGCTAATGCTGTTAAGCAGCAAACACTAAGCTAATAAGTTGATTTTATGTCTGGACAATTGATTTTTGTTGTACACATAGTTTGAACGAAAAATGATTAAATCAGAATGTTGGCAAGCTATTGGTATAGAAATTTCAGTGATTAAGGATCTAGGGTCACAATGTTTACCACCCAATCGATTGTAATAGTCTGGTTATGGCTCTTGTTCTTGATTTATGTTCTAGTTTATGTTCATGTTGATTATCTCCTACCTATCTTACATTTGGTCCATGCTAAGATAGATTTAAGGCTTTTATCCCATTTGGTCCATGTGAATAAAAGTGATCAAG
Organism: Taxillus chinensis; assembly: GCA_023512835.1. Classification (NCBI taxonomy): domain Eukaryota; kingdom Viridiplantae; phylum Streptophyta; class Magnoliopsida; order Santalales; family Loranthaceae; genus Taxillus; species Taxillus chinensis. The sequence goes on along the minus strand of CM042090.1, from coordinate 54,786,471 downwards.
GTAGATAAACAATCTAATAGTTGCAGACTTGGTCCATCATGCAATATTAAATCTAATTCACTAGTGTTCTACCCTAGACAAGGGGTAAGATTACCTAATTATGCATAAACTAGGCATTTCCATTCAAGCAAGTGAATTAAACAAGAACTGAATTCTATTTTATTGAACAACCATAACCAAACTGAATACAATTTATTGAGGGCTACATTGCTCCCCTAGACGAATAAAACTACTCCATAATCATGACAAAAGCAATAACAATTACAAGAAAGAACATGATTACAGTACCAGGACAATAAAGGAAGACCCCAAGATGAACCAGGACTCCAGCCTCCAACGACTCCGGCGTCCGCCCAAAATCACTCCTTGCCAAGGACAATCCGATCTTTTAGCAATGGCTATAGCTCTTTTCAGAACTCAGATCAGATTCTCCCACTCAAGATGATTTACAATGCCTCCCAAGCCCCCTATTTATAGGATTTAGTGGGCCAAATTAGGGTTACAAAAAGTGTGCCCTAATTATAAATGTGGTCGCAACCAAAATGACGTCGTTTTGGTTAGTGACACTATTCGACGTTCTAGGCGAAATAAAACTCAAACTACACCAAATTTGACCCCAGTTCTTTAGAGGAAAATGATTAAAACAACAAAACACATCATTTGAAGCTCAAAAATGCCTGCACGTGAGAATGCACGTGAGAAGACCCTTTTCACATGCAGCTCCAATTCGACTCAAATTTGCTCTAAAGCTTCCTCTTGAGTTGTAGAAGGCATCCATGCAATAAAATCCTTACACGTGAGAATGCACGTGAGAAAGCTTTTCACGTGCACCTTGATTTTGCCTTCATTTTGCTTCCATCTTTTTCCTATAGCTTCCTCTTGAGTGTATGGAGTGATCTAGCGAAGGTGTGTGGGAAAAGGTTGCTCCAAAACCTGCCAAAAACACTCAAAAAGTACCACTATACACCAAACAGGGTCTTCCTAGGGGTTAGAGCAAATATGTGTAAAATAACATGCAAATAGGTACAAAACAGACGCTAAAACACCCTATATAAGGTCTAGGATAACGGCATAAATGCACATTATCAAATTCCCCCATACATGAACCTTTGCTTGTCCTCAAGCAAAAAGAAATAAACACACAGTCAAACGGAAAAGAAAGAATAAACTAACAAACAAGAGAGGTATGGTTTCCCAAGGCATACAATTGTATCATGATGAAGTAGACATTCCAATAGCTAAAAATGAATCATAAGTTAATCGAAACATGCCCTTACTATCAAGTCCAACAACCATGTAATATCGTTACTAACAGTTCAGATAGGAGCAAACATGCAAGGATAAAATGAACTTAGCTCCCCCTGAAAGTCCTTACGAAGGTTAGAGCAGCCTTACTCAAATATAACTTTCTTTTCTCTCCTCTCAGGCCCTACTATCAATGCCTAACAACTAAGGGTTTACTCTTACACCCACTACTAGCTATTGATTAAGTTTTTGCCAAGTAAACATGAGAGATCCCCATTGTGCTCGTCAAGGAAAACACACACTCTATTTTACTTACTGATAAACACTTGGAGCTAAAGATTTAAGCTCACATTTGTGACACAAATTGCACAACAAAACAACTTAGCCATTATGGATGCAACACGAAAACAAAAACACATATAAACAGTAAGCCATTGTGGCTTTTATTCTGGCAAACACTGTTTTTTTTTCACACTTCTTTTTAGTAATAACCTTACAAGGTAATATTTTATGCTCTCCCTTGATGGATTATTCACTCTGCTATTGTCCTCACACAAGCCCTTTTTTGTTTTTTTTGTTTTTTTTTAAACAACCTGAACGGAAATACTTGAATCACTAACACCATACACCAAACACTGAGCACGAACAGGTACTTCGTATGCCTAAGTAACTCCAACCATTAAATAGCTAGTGATGAATATTAAGAGCAAATTGAGAACCCAATAACCCATAAAATACACTCAAAGGCAAGATAATGGTGCTCTCAAAAAGTATATGCCTATGCTGCACTTCACTTCAGGGTTTACAAAGTTCATCCTATCATAACATGCTCAGCTAACTATTCAAATGTCAGCTCCAAAATCATGGTGATATCATACAAAAAATAACGACATGCTTAACTAACTTATAACACACCTTAACAATTGAAACATCTTTATCACAACAAGATACTAAGGTGGTCAATATAGTTAACCAGAATTTGCATACCTTGGTAGCCATGCACCTCACAGGCAAAACATACATTCACAGCAAAAACATAAGAGAACAATGAAACATTCATGCAAACAAACAAACAACCGGTTCAAGGGAAACCCCCCATATTGAAATGATGCGATGCCCTCAGAGCATGGGAAAAGGAAAAGGGCAGAAGACCGTTACCGGTTGGTGGGAACGCTATAGTAGAAGATAACATGGGCCACCATTCTTCTAAGACGTGCGACAAAGTCAGCCGAGGTGTCTCCTGTGAGTGCCCAAGTATCCTTATCTCGCAAACGAGCTATCAAATAATAGCAGACAAAAATCCCACAACTGAATTGATCAGGTTGTTGGGGAAGCTCCATTTCATTAAAGTGCACCAGAGGAAACTTGGATGTCAACAGCCCTTCTTTTCTGAGTGCGTTTTTGATTCTTTTCAAGAAACCATGGACAAGCTTCTTCTTCCGTGTGGAAAACCCATGGGCTTGGCTCGGGTCATAAAGGACGGCATGGCCCACAGTCAGGTCCAACTGCAAGGGTACAAAGTGTCGATCAAGGAGGACCGGTATAAGAACCTCATGGACCTGGTGCCAAGAGCGATGTCCTTCTGCTGCTCCATTCATCCGCCGGCGGAAGATATGCTCCTCTAACGGCTGGTCATATATCTCGCACAAGCATGATAGAGGTATATTGAGCCATAGGGTAGTCGTTGGGCTCGCCCTCCACCACGTGTCGCATCGTACGGCGAGAATAAATCAACGTCATCGGAAGATAAGTACTCATCGCCTAGGATACGCCGCAAATAAGATGACGTGAAGACTTCGAATCATGTGTAAAACGTGCTTGCAAGGTGTCTCCATAAGTAAACCGCTGAAAAGTAGGCGTAGCATCAGCAAGTGGAGAGGGCCGGATGAAGATGAATATAGATGGGCGCCCGAGGTTATCTTCCTGGGGAGCTTCGATAATGCGCCAGACCACCATTGCAATGGCCGGATTAACGGAACGAGGGCCCGTGAAGAGCCGGGCCCTGCTGGTGGTGTGAAATAAACAAGAACCGGCTGGAGGGAAAGGTGGAGCGATGTAGGGCTCCGCCTCTTGCGGATACTGGGGATACTCCGGTGTCTTTTCGCTATGTGCAGCGTGCTACTGTACCGGAGGTGACGGTGCGTCAAATGGATCCTCCACAGGAGGTGTAGGAGTTTTCTTCTTCTTCTTCCCCCGGGGCTTTCCAGATCTTACCGAGCAGCCCTTTGACTTCCTTCTGCTCCTTGAGGATAAGAGTTTGATTTTTCTTCAGCAGCCCGATCTCCTGAACGGTTTCCCTTGTGCCTCTTGTAGTTGAGCGGTTGCTTCGTAAGTCTTCATAAGAAGCAGCAGGAGTTGGCTTCGGGGCTTCCCATGGTCGGGCAGATGGACGAGACGTTGCTTGTTGATCTTGAGTGATGTACTCGAGCAGCTCATCCAGTGAAGTCTTGTGATGTGGCCATTAGTGAAGGCCCGGTTAAGAACGTCAACTTCACCGATAACTTGGCCATCGATGCCTTGGAAGAAATTGTAGATTTCCTCCTTGTGAACATTGAACCGCATGTACATGGCAGTCAACTGGAAGATGTCTTTGTCGGCGGGCATTCATGGGAGTGGAGGTGTCCCTAAACCGCTCGGTGGGTCGCTCCATATGCACGCCGTGACGTGAAGGCTGTGGGGCGACGTGGATACTATCTCCTCATTTGCCCTTGTAGCTAACTCCTAAGGCACCCTCTGGATGGAGGAACTCGTAACCGCAGGTTATCTGGGAAAACAGTGGGGACTACTTGAGCACTGAGATAACCATATTGATATTGCAGAAGCATGCTAAGTAGTCGACCATATAAACATTTATGAATGTCCCGTTTCCACAATTTAAAAATTTCAGCAGCCCAATCAATGTGTAATTGACGATCGATGCAAAACATAAACTCCAAATGGGGCTTAGGGACTGAGTCTACGCCACTAGTCTGTAACAGTAAGCACCTCCCTACCAAATTAGCAAGGCAACGGTACTTTCCATAAAATCCATTTTTAGTAAATTGCCGACGTTTCCCAAATTCCTTATTATACTGTAAAGCTCTACCATAATCTCCTAAGGTCAACGCAGGCTTTGCATGCATGGGATTTGGCAGATCAAAGCAGTCTCTCAACATAGCAGGAGAACTAGAAATTAAAACACCTTGAACTTCCCCAATTATCTCATTATCTTCCTCATTGACATAGACTGAATTATAAAAGTCTAACATGGCAGGGTAATACAAATCACTGCGAGCGCATACTAACCTTCTCAGTCCCAACGCTTGCAGCTTGGTCATAATTTCTTCAGTCCAGTCAAGGGTGGAGGACTCCAGGATCTCCCAATCAAGCACATTCCCCACGAAGATGGTGTCGGCGTCTCGCAATGCCGAAGGCATTGAAGTGGCAGAGGCTTCAGGACTGCCTTCTCCTTGGCGGGCTCTCCTTGTGTGCACCATGACTAACCAGAGAAGAATTTTGCTCTCAGCAAGAAGGGAGAGGAAAGTATAAGACTGAGTTTGAAGCTTGGAACCCATCCCTATTTATAGTGATTCGCCACAAGGGTAAAAGACGAAAATGACCCGCTTAAAGTGCTCCATCATTTTCACGTGCAGACCCAAGAATACTCTAGAAGATGCCAGCTATCTCCCACCGAAATTTCAGACTGATTGGCCAAAGGTAGGTTTGCACGTGAAAAGCGTGATTTCACGGGCAGGGTTTGGATGAATCTAGACACTTCCAGCTGTCTTCCACCAAAAATTGAGATCGAAAAGACGCGTCTATCCATGTGCACGCGAAAAGCGTTTTCACGGGCATGTCTCAGAAAGGTCTAGAGGATGCCAGTTGCCTTTGTGAAAAGTTTCAAATCGGTTGGACCATCCTACCCTTGTGCATGCGAAAAGTCTTCTCACGGTCAGGGTCTTTTTTGTCCAAATTTCACCAGCAGGTCACGAATGAACTGTAGAGTCGGTATACATGTGCACGTGACAAACTCTTTTTCACGGGCAAGCTGGTTGACACCCTTACTAAAGCCCAATGTTGTTGAAATTTGACACACTAGTAGCCCATCTCCCAAGGACAAAAACATGTCAGTTAGTGGGCCCAAAATACCATCTCATAATCCATAATTTCATCTCCTTGGGTTGGCAATAGATTGAAGTGGGCCCCTCTGATTCAATTCAACTGGGCTTGGATGTGGGCCTTAGAAAAGTTATCTAAAGTTCTGATACACAGGCCCAAGTAAGCCCAAGCAGACATAAGTTCCATCAAGAAATATGGGCCTAGGCCCTGGTTCAAATGCTGCAAATAAAATTAAAACAAAGCAGATATGCACTCCCTACAGACTATGGGTTAAAGCACACAATAAAAATATCCCAGTAAAATAAAATAAAAAGGAAAAGAAGTCACCATGGGTTGCCTCCCATGAAGCGCTGAGTTTAGGTCTTTAGCTTGACCGTCCCCTCTGTCAAGTTGTGCTCAGAGTGAAATGATTAACCTCCTTAGCATGGTCCTGAATGTAGTATGGCTTTACACGCTGACCATTTACTTTGAATATTTGCCCAGAGGTTGATTGGAGTTCAACACTGCCATATGGGAAAACCTTTGTAACAGTGAAAGGCCCCATCCATTTAGATCACAGCTTCCCAGGGAAGAGTTTAAGTGTGGAATTAAAGAGAAGCACCTTCTGCCCTGGTTCAACAGTAGAGGGGCTGATCTTCTTATCATGTTGGAGCTTAGACTTCTCCTTGTACAGCTTAGCACTCTCATAGGCATTGAAGCGAAATTCCTCCAACTCATTTAGTTGGTGCAATCGTAGTTCAGCAGCAACATTGGGATCCATGTTCAGCTTTTTAACTGCCCAAAATGCTTTGTGTTCCAATTCAACAGGCAAATGGCAGGCCTTTCCGTACAAGAGACGATAGGGAGACATTCCAATGGGCGTTTTGAATGCTGTGCGGTAAGCCCACAATGCCTCATCGAGTTTTAGAGACCAATCTTTTCGGTTGCCTCCCACTGTCTTTTCCAAAATGTGCTTGATCTCACGGTTTGAAACTTCACTTGACCGTTTGCTTGTGGATGATAGGCTAGAGTGCGCCTATGTTGAACTCCATATTTGTTTAAGAGCTTGTCGAAAAGCTTATTGCGAAGTGACTCCCTTCATCACCGATAATTGCTCTAGGTGTTCCAAAACCCGGTTGAATATGTTGCGGCGAAGGAACTTGGTAACCACTTGCGCATCATTCTTCCTAGTGGGTATAGCTTCAACCCGCTTCGAGAGGTAATCAACATCCGAGAAGGATGTACGAAAATCCATCCGATGGTGGGAAAGGTCCCATGAAATCGATTCCCCATATGTCAAAAAGTTCTACCTGGCATAATGCCGGTTTGGGGCATCTCTTGCTTCCTTGTAATCCCTCCCTGTTCTTTGACACCGATCACATGACTTAACAAAGGTGTATGTGTCGTGAACATGGTTGGCCAGTAAAACCCACTTTGTAGGATCTTTGCCACCGTTCTTTGCACTCCTAAATGGCCAGCATAGTCAGATGAATGACAATGCTTCAATATGCTGTCCACTTCCTCTTCTGGCACACATTTTCTGATGATCTGATCAGCACATTGCCAGTATAGAACAGGCTCATCCCAAATGTATCTTCTTGCATTAAAGAGGAACCTCTTCTTTTCCTGATAAGTAAACTCGGTAGGTGCATAGTCACATGCATGGTAGTTCATGATATCAGCAAACCATGGTGTCTTTGCTTCAGCTACAAAGAGCTGCTCATCAGGGAAGGTGTCAGAAATAGTAGCACCTTGAGTACTACCTTCCCCTAGCTCCAGCCTTGACAAATGGTCTGCCATAGTGTTGGAAGTCCCCTTCAAGTCTTTAATCTCCAGATCAAACTCTTGGAGTAACAAAACCCATCTAATCAACCTGGGTTTCGCATCCTTCTTGCTGAACAAGTATCTCAAGGCAGTGTGGTCGGTATAGACAATGACCTTAGTGCCCAAAAGATATGACCGAAACTTATCACAAGCAAATACCACAGCAAGTAACTCTTTCTCTGTAGTGGTGTAATTGAGCTGGGCCTCATTGAGTGTGCGACTGGCATAATATATTGCCCTGAAAACCTTATCCCGTTTCTGCCCAAGCACTGCTCCGACTGCAAAGTCACTCGCATCACACATCAGCTCAAAGGGTTGCGACCGGCCTGGAGCTACTATCACCGGTCTTTGAACCGAGCTTCTCTTTCAAGACGCGTAAAGGCCTGATGGCAGTCTTCCGAAAATATGAAAGGAACATCCTTCTCTAAAAGCATGCTTAGGGGCTTGGCAATTTTTGAGAAATCTTTGATGAACCGCCGATAAAACCTTGCATGACCCAGGAAGCTCCGGATGCCCTTCACATTGGTAGGAGGAGGTAGACTCTCAATGGTTGAGTTCTTTGCTCTATCTACTTCCAACCCAGCTACGGACACTCTATGCCCAAGGACGACTCCTTCCTTGACCATGAAGTGACACTTCTCCCAGTTCAAGACCAGGTCCCTTTCCTTGCATCGGATCAGCACGGTTTCTAGATTTCTGAGGCAGATGGAAAAAGATGAACCAAATACCGAGAAGTCATCCATAAAGACTTCCATAATGTCCTCCACTAACCCTTGAAAAATTGCCATCATACACCTCTGGAAAGTAGCAGGTGCGTTGCAGAGACCAAATGGCATACGCCTGAAAGCATACGTGCCAAAAGGGCACGTGAATGTAGTCTTCTCTTGATCCTCCGGGGGCAACCGCTATCCTGGTTGTATCCAGAATAACCGTCCAGGAAAACAATAATATGGGTAGCCGGCTAACCAATCTAGCATTTGATCAATGAAAGGTAACGGAAAGTGGTCCTTACGCGTGGCTTTATTCAGCTTGCGGTAGTCAATGCACACGCGCCACCCAGTCACTGTGCGGGATGGAATGAGCTCGTTCTTCTCATTGCGTATCACTATCATGCCGCCCTTCTTGGGAACCACTTGCACTGGACTAACCCAGGAGCTATCTGAAATGGCATATATGATGCCCGCTTTCCTCCACTTCAGAATCTCCTTGCCAACAACTTCCTTCATTGCAGGATTAAGCCTGCGTTGGTGCTCTACAGTAGGTGTATAAGACTCCTCCATCAGTATCTTGTGCATGCAGACCGCTGGACTTATACCTTTTATATCATCCAGAGACCACCCCAGGGCCTGCTTATGCTCCCTTAAGACTTCTAGAAGCTGTCTGGTTTCTTCTACTGTTAAGGATGCAGCTACTATCACAGGGTAACGCCCTTGTGTATCCAAAAAATCGTACCTCAGATGTTCTGGGAGTTGCTTTAGAACTGGCAAAGGTTCCGTGAGTGCTGAGGATTCAGTTAAGGAAGGCTGCTGCTCAGTTTGGTCTTTCAGCACTTCATAAGTCTCTTCTGGTTCCGTCTCAGCAAAATCCACCTGCTGCAATTCGTGATCCAAGCTTTCAGTGATCAAGCTTTCTTCAAAGTAGCTGTCCACAAATTCAGCTATCTGATCAATCCAATAACAGCTGGAATGATCATTCGCCTTGCGCATCGAACGCTCCATGTTAAACACCACTGCGTCTTCATCCACACGCAGCATCAACTCCCCTGAGTTTACATCGATCAAGGCCCTTCCGGTACTCAAGAATGGCCTTCCAAGAATCAGCTGGACTCCTTCATCTCCCTCCATTTCCAAAACAACAAAGTCCACTGGGAAGATAAAGCGATCCACCTTGATTAAAACATCTTCAATGATGCCCGCCGACTTTCCTATCGAGCGATCAGCAAATTGTAAAGATATGGAAGTGGGCTTTATTCCAGTCAAGCCCAGTCGCCGATAGATGGACATTGGCATCAGATTTATACTCGCCTCTAAATCACATAGGGCTTGCTCCAATTGCGAGGTGCCAATGGTGCAGGTCAGAGTGAAACTACCCGGATCTTTAAGCTTGGGTGGTAGCTTGTGCTACACCACTGCACTGATGTCATTTATGAGAGCCACTATCTCACAATCAGTGTAACTTCTCCTCTTAGATAGTATATCCTTTAAAAATTTGACATATCCAGGCATCTGCTCCAAGGCTTCTATGAATGGGATGTTCACCTCCAGCTTCTTGAATACATCTAAGAATTTCTGGAACTGAGCATCTAATTTCTTTTTCCACAGCCTCTGAGGATACGGCATAGGAGGTTGATACGGAACGGGAAAGCTAACTTCAGGCTGACAGACTGTCGGTTGACTACTCCCAACCTTTTCCTTCTGGTCCTTACGTTGCTCAGCATCTCCTTCTTTAGCTTCCTCCTGGGCATGCTGTTCCAACTCCTCCTTGGTTGGCTCGATTTTCTTCTCTCCAACTGGTAGTTCTTTCCCACTTCTAAGCATTATAGCTTTGCATTGCTCCCTTGGGTTGACCTCCGTATTGCTGGGAAAAGTGTTTGATGAAGATGGCCTAACTGCATTTGCTAGCTGGCCAATCTGCGCTCTATATTCTTCATGGTAGCCCCAAGATCCTGGGACGAAGTGGTAAGGGACTCAATCCTCGTCTCCCCCTTACTCATTCGGTCGGTTGCTTGCTTAGCAAATTGATAAAAGAAATTCCGCATCTCTTCATCCTTTGCCTTCTCTTTATCTTCATCCTTCGTTGAGGCATCTTCCTGGAACCCAGGAGGAAGTTGTGGCCGAGAATGTTCTCCATCTTGTCTTGCTCCAGTTGCGGGGACCTTAGTCTGCCTTTGCCATAAGTAAGGCCGTTGTTGAAATTGGTGAGGTCCTCCCGGATTCTGGAAGATTGCTGGGCGGCGGAGGATTCGCACGTTTGGTTTGGATTCGAAATTGTCTCTGGAATCCTCCACCTCGATTCCCAACATATTGGGCTTTTTCGTATAGCTGCTGGCAGCGGCGTCTTCAGGAATTGCCTTTGGTTGTTCGGTTCGCCCTCCATACGAACAGCCATTACCGACATTTGCTCTGTCAGTAACTCCATCTTCCTTGTCAACTCATCGAACCGAGTTGAATTTGATGAATTTGATATCGCAGACCACCGGCTCGGCTTCTAGGGCGTCGTCATTGGACCATTGGCGGTTGGACAACGCCATTCGCTCTATAAGCTCCACCGCTCGCGAAGGCTCCATCATCATGAACGCCTCCTCCGGTGGCCGCATCTATCATGCTCCTTGTATTTGCGTGCAGCACTGCATAAAAAGATTCGACTTGTAACCATTCTGGCTGCCATGATTAGGACACCTCCTAACCAAGTCTTTGAATCGCTCCCAGGCCTCGTATAGCGACTCATCACCGTCTCTGGGTGAATTGATTTATTTGGCTCCTTAAATGAATAACTCTTGTTGGTGGAAAGTACTTGGAGAGAAACTTCTCCACCATTTGGTCCCATGTGTGTATCTTTGCCAGGCAGGTAGGGACTGGAACCAACCAAGAGCTCGGTCCTTCAGGGAAAACGGGAAGAGTCGCAGCTTAATGGCGTCATCCGAGACTCCATTGATTTTGATGGTGTCGCAAATTTGCAAGAATCGCGCTAGATGGTTGTGTGGATCATCTAGTGCCGAGCCTCGGAATGCATCTTGCCCAACCATTTGCAGTAACGCAGGCTTTAGCTCGAAGTTATTTGCTTGGACCGGCACCCTTCTAATGCCTGAATACTCATCCGATAGTACAGGTCTAGCATAATCCATGAAGGTCCTCGGCTGATAACCGGCTTGGCCGTTGTGTCCCTGATCTTCTCTTGCTCTGTTTTCAGCCATGATTTCTTCACACAAGGTATGTAAGCCGTCCAACCTGTTGTTCACCGCAACTAATACCCTCTCGAGCCCCCATTTGCTCTCGCAACGTCCGTTTCATTTCGGGATCGTATGGTAATAGCTCACCCCTGGTGTGACGCATACACAGAGGAATTTTCTCAAACACCTATGGTGCACCCCTGCAAAGTAGCAAAACCAACGAGATACCAGGTAACACCGTACTAGCAAACTTACAATCCAGATCACAAATAAACGTAAGCACCTAATGTCACTTAGTCCTAACAACGTTTGGCTTGCCTCCCCGGCAACGGCGCCAAAAACTTAACCCTTATAAATTGTGTCTATAAGTTTTGCAGCAAGTGCACTGGTCAAGTAATAAAATGGAGTATTAAGACTCCGGTTGTTGAACCCACAGGGAGGTAGCTAATGCTGTTAAGCAGCAAGCACTAAGCTAATAAGTTGATTTTATGTCTGGACAATTGATTTTTGTTGTACACATAGTTTGAACGAAAAATGATTAAATCAGAATGTTGGCAAGCTATTGGTATAGAAATTTCAGTGATTAAGGATCTAGGGTCACAATATTTACCACCCAATCGATTGTAATAGTCTGGTTATGGCTCTTGTTCTTGATTTATGTTCTAATTTATGTTCATGTTGATTATCTCCTACCTATCTTACATTTGGTCCATGCTAAGATAGATTTAAGGCTTTTATCCCATTTGGTCCATGTGAATAAAAGTGATCAAGGTAGATAAACAATCTAATAGTTGCAGACTTGGTCCATCATGCAATATTAAATCTAATTCACTAGTGTTCTACCCTAGACAAGGGGTAAGATTACCTAATTATGCATAAACTAGGCATTTCCATTCAAGCAAGTGAATTAAACAAGAACTGAATTCTATTTTATTGAACAACCATAACCAAACTGAATACAATTTATTGAGGGCTACATTGCTCCCCTAGACGAATAAAACTACTCCATAATCATGACAAAAGCAATAACAATTACAAGAAAGAACATGATTACAGTACCAGGATAATAAAGGAAGACCCCAAGATGAACCAGGACTCCGGCCTCCAACGACTCCTGCGTCTGTCGCCCAAAATCACTCCTTGCCAAGGACAATCCAATCTTTTAGCAATGGCTATAGCTCTTTTCAGAACTCAGATCAGATTCTCCCACTCAAGATGATTTACAATGCCTCCCAAGCCCCCTATTTATAGGATTTAGTGGGCCAAATTAGGGTTACAAAAAGTGTGCCCTAATTATAAATGTGGTCGTGACCAAAACGACGTCGTTTTGGTTAGTGACACTATTCGACGTTCTAGGCGAAATAAAACTCAAACTACACCAAATTTGACCCCAGGTTCTTTAGAGGAAAATGATTAAAACAACAAAACACATCATTTGAAGCTCAAAAATGCCTGCACGTGAGAATGCACGTGAGAAGACCCTTTTCACGTGCAGCTCCAATTCGACTCAAATTTGCTCCAAAGCTTCCTCTTGAGTTGTAGAAGGCATCCATGCAATAAAATCCTTGCACGTGAGAATGCACGTGAGAAAGCTTTTCACGTGCACCTTGATTTTGCCTTCATTTTGCTTCCATCTTCTTCCTATAGCTTCCTCTTGAGTGTATGGAGTGATCTAGCGAAGGTGTGTGGGAAAAGGTTGCTCCAAAACTTGCCAAAAACACTCAAAAAGTACCACTATACACCAAACAGGGTCTTCCTAGGGGTTAGAGCAAATATGTGTAAAATAGCATGCAAATAGGTACAAAACATATGCTAAAACACCCTATATAAGGTCTAGGATAACGGCATAAATGCACGTTATCAACTACATCGCGGGTGTTGTCTCAAATATGCAACCCTGTACACTCATACATCAAGGGTAATCCTATACCTTCCCATATATCATCATGCATACTGTCATCACCCGGTGTCGTCCGGGCTCGTGACTGGCTTGAGATAACTCCTTTGGATGGAGATTTGGTCATTGAGCCATCATTGCCATGGCTCACACAAATCCAAAAAGAGAGATAAAAGAAATAGAGTCGCCACCAAACAAAAATAAAGGTGTGTTTGGCCACCTAGGAGGGTCTACGATTTCCAGAGAATAGGTTTGGGAGTCGATTACGTGTGGGGAAGGAAGAAAAGGCTCTTGCACCCCCACAATGCCCAAAATTGGTACCTAGTCTTTGTCTATGGGTGCTTGCTTATTTTAATTTCCCTTTTCTTTCTTTTATTTCATAAACTGTGATGGTTTTATTTAGAAGAAAAATGTTATTCTTTTTGTTTTATCTCAGAAAACAGAAAGAAAGCCCGTAGCATGAAGAGCACAGCATGGAGCTCAGATTCATTGCTACAGTTGATGTTGGCCGGATGATGGAGACATAAGCAAAAGGACTTGATCTCGCAGTCACAAGGGCCTGGGTTTGTTTTAGAGAGAATTTGAGGTTTTATGTTAAAACGAAAAAGTAGAGTCTGATGTCGTGAAGAGCATACTGTGAAGCTCAGATTCACTCCCAGACTCAATGTTGGCCAAGTGGCGAGGATATGAGCACCAAAGGCTCAATCCCACGGCCATCGGGCCTTTGAGAACGTTTTGTTGTATTTTTGAATAAAAAGGTGAGATTTTGGTGTAGGGATGATGATGAATGTAAGATAAGAGGGGAATAAAACCTGGAAATCAAGCTTGATGTTCCTGCTAGCTTCACTCTTCTTTGACTGCTTGATGGACGTGGAGACAAAATCCAGCAAGGTGGTAGAGGACGTCTTCTTCAGTTCCAGCCCCCAAAGTCTCTACGTTGTTAGTCTCCGAAAAATATCAGTCCCCCCCCCCTTTGGAAAGGGTGGTGCCTCCCTTTTATAGAGTCTGAGGAAGGAACAGCCGCCCACTTGGGAACTTGGTGAGTCAAATGATGTGACTTTTGGAGTTCCCAGGCGTCAATCCAAGTTTCAAGACCGGCACGTGCATTTATGGGGTGAAAAACGAGTTCCCAGGCGTTAATTAACGCATTTCCGAGAGTCCCAGCATTTAAATGTGATTAGAGTCATTAAATTGCGACTCTGAGAAAAGCAACGCTTATTTCACTGTGCACTTAAAGGGGGAGTGAAACGGCGTCATTTTGGAGTCTTTCAGTCGAAGCCTGTAAGGTCGAAGGTCGCGTGGCTACCTCGTGGGGTCGAAGGGTAGGAGATGCCTCGAAGGGCCGAAGGCTGGGGGTTGCTTTGAAGGGTCGAAGGCTGGAGGTTGCTTCGAAGGGTCGAAGGCTGGGTTGCCTCGTAGGGTCGAAGGCTGGTTTGCCTTGCAGGGTCGAAGGCTGGGTTGAAGGTCGCTTCGAAGACTTGAAGGTCACTGAAGGTTGCCCTGAACGGTTTGGACACTGTAGCCTGCCTCGAAGGGTCGAAGGTTATAGGCTGTCTTGCAGGGTCGAAGACTGTAGCTTGCCTCGAAGGGTCGAAGGTCGCCTTGTAGGGTCGAAGACTGTAGCTTCCCTCGAAGGGTCGAAGGTCGCCTTGCAGGGTTGAAGGCTTGGAGGATGCCTCGAAGGTTGCAGGGTCGTAGCGGAAGTTGCTTCGAAGGGTCGAAGGGTCGAAGCCGTGTCGAAGATTTGTAGCCACGTTGAAGGGTGGAGGCTGCGCTACGAGGCTGAGCTGGACTACGAGGCAGGCTGCTTCGAGGCAGACTGCGAGGCTTCGAGGCGGGGCTGCGCTACGAGGCTGAGCCGGACTACGAGGCAGGATGCTTCGAGGCAAGCCTGACCGCGAGGCTGACTGCGCTACGAGGCTACGAGTCTGCTGAGCTTCGAGGCAGGCTGAGCTACGAGGCTTCGACTGTTGAGGCTACGAGGCTGTGAGTGCTACGAGCTTCGAGGCTGTGAGTGCTGTGAGTGCAGGCTTCGAGGCTGTTGGTCTGCGAGCTTCGAGGCTACAAGTTTCGAGTCTTGAGGCTACGAGGCTGAGTGCTACGAGCTTCGAGGCTGTGAGTGCTGCGAATGCAGGCTTCGAGGCTGTTGGTCTGCGAGCTTCGAGGCTATGACTGCTACGGGTGTAGATTCGCCTGAACTGTTTCTAGGGAATTTCTGCGATCACATTTTCAGTCGGGTTTGACCGAGGGCGTTGACCGTCCTTTCGCAAGTTTGACTTTTCATGCCGAAAGCTATTTTAGTCATAACTTCTTCATTTTAAATCGGATTCGGGCACGGTCAAGTGCGTTGGTTTTCAAATTTCGTCCTCTATCATTCGGTGTTGACCTTTGGGCGTGATCTGGTCTGGTCAAAATGGGGTCCAACAGCTGCCCCTCTTTGCGCGTTGTTCGTGTACGAATGATGTGCAAAGATAAGACCGTACCCATTTGACCAGTTGATTCTTCTCTCAGGGATTGATATTTATGGGTGAGCATGGCTTTGGATATTGAGCATGCGGGTGAGCACGGCTTTGGTATTTGCCATGCGGGGGAGCACGACTTTGGCTGTTTTGCATGCGGGTGAGCATGGCTTTGGTTGTTTTGCATGCGGGGGAGCATGGCTTTGGTATTTGGCATGTGGGGGAGCACGTCTTTGGTATTTGGCATGCGGGGGAGCACGGCTTTGGCTGTTTTGCATGCGGGTGAGCATGGCTTTGGATATTGAGCATGCGGGTGAGCATGGCTTTGGATATTGAGCATGCGGATGAGCACGAATTTGGTATTTGGCATGCGGGAGAGCACGGCTTTGGCTATTTTTGCATGCGGGTGAGCATGGCTTTGGATATTGAGCATGCGGGTGAGCATGGCTTTGGATAATTGGCATGCGGGTGAGCATGGCTTTGGATAATTGGCATGCGGGTGAGCGTGGCTTTGGTTGTTTGGCATGCGGGGGAGCACGGCTTTGGTTGTTTGGCATGTGGGGGAGCACGACTTTGGTATTTGGCATGTGGGGGAGCACGACTTTGGTATTTGGCATGCGGGGGAGCACGGCTTTGGCTGGTTTGCATGCGGGTGAGCATGGCTTTGGATAATTGGCATGCGCGTGAGCATGGCTTTGGATAATTGGCATGCGAGTGAGCATGGCTTTGGTTGTTTGGCATGCGGGGGAGCATGGCTTTGGATGTTTGGCATGCGGGGAGCATGGCTTTGGATGTCTTGCATGCGGGTGAGCATGGCTTTGGATATTGAGCATGCGGATGAGCACGGCTTTGGTATTTGGCATGCGGGGGAGCATGGCTTTGGCTGTTTTGCATGTGGGTGAGCATGACTTTGGATATTAAGCATGCGGGTGAGCATGGCTTTGGATAATTGGCATGTGGGTGAGCATGGCTTTGGATAATTGGCATGCGGGTGAGCATGGCTTTGGTTGTTTGGCATGCGGGGGAGCATGGCTTTGGTTGTTTGGCATGCGGGGGAGCACGGTGTTGGTATTTGGCATGCGGGGGAGCACGGCTTTGGCTATTTTGCATGCGGGTGAGCATGGCTTTGGATATTGAGCATGCGGGTGAGCATGGCTTTGGATAATTGGCATGCGGGGGAGCATGGCTTTGGATGTTTGGCATGCGAGGAGCATGGCTTTGGATGTTTTGGATGCGGGTGAGCATGGCTTTGGATATTTTGATCGAAATGAACGGTTTCTCTGTTTGGGGATGAAAACTTCCCTCACTTTTGGAGCTCTAAGGCTTATCCACTGGGATAGGAGGTGTTATGCCATGACAATAGTCCTGCAGTTTGGACGAGAGCAAACATGCCAGATGTAGGAATGATGCATGAAATGCGGTTGATGCATGAAATGTAATTGATGCATGTGGCGCAGGGGGAGGTCTGAATCTTTGAGAATGTGCATCAGGTACACAAAATGCGTGGCAAAGACAATCTAAGGAGATTTTGGTGCCGCTTCTTCTGAAAAGCATGCTTCCAGATGACTTGGCATCCTCTTCTTCTCCTGATGAGCAAACTGCTAAGTTGCCTGCGCCCTGATTTCTCTTAAGGCAAAAGTCCAGAGCTTTGTTATTGCCTTATGCAAACCTCGCGGCGAAGCAAAGTTTAGGAAATTCAAGCGGGGAATGAACGATTTTAAAATGATTTTTTTAAAAGGCCAAAATGATATTTATTTGATAAGACATTTTGCACTTACAATTGCATCATTGCATATGGAATAACTTGTTTATCATCATATAAAGTTAAATTAAACTCCTTTTTGTAGTACAAGGACAATAGCTTTAAAAAGACATGTCTTGTAAAGTTGATTAGAGTATGCTTAAGATTTGACCAATCTTTTGGTTCACAGCCTAGTCCCTAGTTTGAAGTGGCGTGACGACCTTTCTGCGACTGTTTGCTTGGGGAGCTCGAGAGTTGTCTCCCACTTTGGTTTTCTTAGAGGATCATGGATTCTGATATCGCTGCACTTTTTGTTGGCTTTGTATTTTACCCTTGGTGCCCTTTCGGGTTTTTGCCAAGTCCGCCTTTCTTTAGCTTTTGATTGAGCTTTGTGTTTTACCCTTGGTGCCTTTTCAGGTTTTCACCGAGTTTGCTCTTGGGCCACGAACCTTGTTTGTTAAGTCATGCAAACTTAATTGTCATATAGTGAGGACGAATTTAGCCCAATAATGTGAGGGGCTGAAACATGAGATTTTGATTCAGTTGGGTATAACGGTTTTTGAAGTGGGGAAGTTAAACATAAAACTTCTTTACAGCATCGCTGTTTATAGGATTTCGTAGCTCAACTCCGTCCATTTCGGTGAGGATTAGGGCACCTCCCGAGAATGCTCTTTTTACAACGTATGGAGCTTCATAGTTTGGAGTCCATTTGCCCCTGTGATCATGTTGTATCGGCAGTATTTTCTTCAAGACCAAATCCCCTTCTTTGAAGGTTCGGGGCTTTACTTTTTTGTTGAAGCTGGCCATCATCCTTTGTTGGTAGCGCTGGCCTCGACCGACTGCGGCAAGACGTTTTCCTTCGATCAGATTTAGCTGCTCAAAATGGTCTCTGACCCATTCTGCTTCGTCTAGTTGAGTATCCTTGAGAACTCTGAGAGATGGGATTTCCACTTCGATGGGTAGGACTGCTTCCATACCATACACTAGGGAAAAAGGAGTTGCCCCAGTTGATGTTCGCACAGAAGTCCGGTAAGCATGTAGTGCATATGGAAGTTTCTCATGCCAATCCTTGTATGTCTCAGTCATTTTTCGAATGATGTTCTTGATATTTTTATTTGCTGCCTCAACCGCTCCATTCATCTTGGGACGATACGGAGTAGAATTGCGGTGTCGGACCCTAAATCCTTCGCATAAATTGTCCATCATTCGGTTGTTCAAATTGATAGCATTGTTAGTTATAATCTGCTCGGGGAGCCCATAACGACAGATGATGTTGCTTCGAAGAAACCTAACCACCACCGATTGAGTGACTTGGGCATAGGAAGCTGCTTCCACCCATTTGGTGAAGTAATCGATCGCCACTAGGATGAATCTATGACCGTTGGAAGCCTTAGGTGAAATGGCTCTAATGACGTCCATTCCCCACATGGAAAAAGGCCAAGGAGATGTCATTGTGTGTAAGTAGGATGGAGGTGCTTGGATTCGATCCCCGTAAACTTGGCATTTAAGACATGTGCGCACATGATTGATGTTATCCTTTTCCATGGTGACCCAGTTGCAGCCCATCCTCATGATCTGTCGGGATAGAGCGTGTCCATTCACATGTGCTCTACAGTTACCATTGTGGACTTCGTTGAGGATCTGAGCTGCCTCGCCCTTCTCCACGCACCGTAGTAGCACCATGTCGTAGCTGCACTTATAAAGGACCAGCCCATCTAAGAAGTAGTTAGCACTTGTTCGTCGGATATTTCTTTTTTTTGATTCCGAGACTTCTGCTGGATATTCTCTTGTGAGTAGATATCGTTTGATATCATGATACCATGACTTTGTGTTAGTATCCATACTTGTCGTCATACAGTATATTGGCACCTCTTGTACACAGATGTCGAAAGAGGGCACTTCTAAACTTGTATCCAACCGAAGGAGGGCTGCTAAAGTGGCCAAAGCATCAGGAATCTGATTATGTTCCCGGGATGCATGCTCAAATGAAATTTCATCAAATAGTTTAGCCATAGCACATATCATTTTTTGGTAGGGAATGAGTTTGGGATTCCGGGTTTCCCACTCCTTACGGACTTGATAGATTACTAAGGCTGAATCCCCGAAGACTTGAAGTTTCGTGATTCCCTTGATCAGGGCTTCTTGGAGACCCATAATACAAGCCTCATATTCTGCTATGTTGTTCGTGCAGGGAAAGGCCAACTTGGCGGCCATGGGATAATGTTGACTGGTCGGGGAGATTAATACTGCCCCAATGCCATGACCGGATAAATTTGAGGCTCCATCAAACCACAGAATCCACGTCTTTGATTCCTGATCCTCCTGAACAGCATTGATGTATTCGTCTGGAAAATCGGAGCTCATGGGCTCATAATCCTCCAAGGCCCTGTCAGCCAAGTAATCTGCTATGGCACTTCCCTTGATGGCCTTTTGTGGGACATAGATGATGTCATATTCGGATAAGAGCAGTTGCCACTTTGCAATCCTTCCTGTCATTGCCGGTTTTTCCAACAGATATTTGAGTGGGTCATGTCTTGACATGAGC
Source organism: Taxillus chinensis (assembly GCA_023512835.1). Lineage (NCBI taxonomy): Eukaryota > Viridiplantae > Streptophyta > Magnoliopsida > Santalales > Loranthaceae > Taxillus > Taxillus chinensis. Next base: position 54,766,794 of record CM042090.1, on the reverse strand, counting down.
CATGTAGTATGGTATAGGGTGTACTGTCTTAATCTTCGTGTGGTCCAGATGAGGGCGCAACAAGCTTTCTCTAAGGGAGTATACTTCTCTTCGCACGATGTAAATTTCTTGCTCAAGTAATAAATGGCTTGCTCCTTTTTCTTTGCTTCATCAAGCTGCCCTAATACAAAACCCATGGATGTATCCTGGACTGTCAAATACAAGATCAAAGGTTCGTTAGGTGTTAGAGGAGCCAAAATTGGTGGATTCATAAGGTATTGCTTAATTTTTTCAAAGGCCTCCTGACATTCGTCATTCCAAACCTCGGGGTTATTCTTGCGAAGCACTTCGAAGATAGGTTCGCAAGTTGCAGTAAGCTGTGAGATAAAGCGGGCAACATAGTTGAGTCGCCCGAGGAAACCTCTAACTTCTTTGATAGTCTTTGGTATGGACATTTCTTGGATGGCCTGGACCTTGTCGGGGTCGATTTCTATTCCATCTTGACTGACAACAAATCCCAGTAATTTACCGGATGTAGCTCCGAAGGTACACTTGGCCGGATTTAGCTTTAGTTGATATTTGCGCAATCTGTTGAATAGTTTATGCAACACCGCCACGTGGTCTTCCTCCTTTCCTGACTTGGCGATCATATCATCGACGTAAACCTCCACTTCTTTATGCATCATGTCATGGAAGAGTGTCACCATGGCCATCTGATATGTTGCCCCGGCATTTTTGAGTCCAAAAGGCATGACATTGTAGCAGAAGGTGCCCCAGATAGTTGTGAAGGTGGTCCTTTCTTTGTAATCGGGGTCCATCCGAATTTGGTTGTAGCCGGAGAAACCATCCATGAAAGAAAACATGGCATGCTTCGCGGTATTATCTATCAAGGTGTCGATATGAGGCAATGGGAAGTTGTCTTTAGGGCTCGCCTTGTTGAGGTCACGATAGTCCACACACATACGGACTTTCCCGCCTTTCTTTGGGATGGGCACGATGTTAGCGACCCACTCCGGGTATCGAGCTACGCTAAGGAATCCAGCATCCCATTGTTTCCGCACCTCTTCTCTGATTTTCAGTATCATTGCTGGTCTCATTCGTCGTAACTTCTGTTGTACGGGCATGCATCCTGGATTCAATGGAAACTAGTGTTGTACTATGTTGGTATTTAGTCCCGGCATATCCTCGTAAGACCACGCAAAAACATCGATATAGGCTCTTAAGAGGTCGATTAATCGGTCTTTGACGTCCTTAGTGATTCGAGATCCTAGTCACAGTTCTTTTGGCTCAGTTGGCGTACCGAAGTTGATAGTCTTGATCGGAACTTCGCTAGGAACAATGAGTCGATCCTCCCTTTCCAACAGGCACATGATGTCCTCCGGAGGCTCAAAGTTTTCCTCATCGTCGGCTTCCTTCGCCCCAAATACTGGTTGTTCCCAAGCTGGATTGCGGTCAAACCTTAAGCAACTCATTTCTTCTTTACTTAACAGATCCTTTTCAGCCTGATTGTACCTGTTAGTAAAAGTTTGACTAGTTTAACCAAATATGATGATGCACATGTCATGCAATGCAAGAAGATACGTTTTGGAAAAAGTCTTATTTCATAAATATTCCGAAAGGGTTACAACCATTGTTTGCAATTTTGAAAACATAATAAAATAGAACATTCCCCAACAAAGCTTCTTTGATTATTACTTGGCCGGGAGGTCCACAATGCTCCAATTGTCCAGCTGGTGCCCTGGGGGTCCTTGGCATACCCGCCCCATCTGTTCTTGCTCTCCACGGTTGGCCCGTAACATGGCCATGGTGCATTCTTTCCTCTGATGGATAAAACCTGCGCTCTGGAATATAGCCCCAAGGGGTGGGAACGTCATCCTTTGCTCTTGGAGGGGCCTCTTCTCTATTTTGGCTAAGCGGGACTCCCTTTTCCTCGTGGCTTCTCTTGATTTGTCAGCCTTGGTAGGCTTGTAGCCCAATCCGTACCTTTCTTTAGTGCTTTGTATGACTAAAGGTTCCTTGATTCCTTGTGCTCGTGCACCCAGGCCTTGACCTTCTCTATGCGCCAGCTTAAGCATGTCTGTGGCAACCATCTTTGCAGTCTTTGGGAACAAGCCCCCCATATCCAATGACTCTCTAGTGTTGGGGGCATAGGCCACATTAACCACTTCGAATGAGCGGTAAGAGCATTCTGGTATGTCCTCATTGCTTTCAATGTAAGGAACAGACATAGGCTTGGTAACCAGAATCTCTGCCTCTCCGTACACACAGATGAGTTGGCCGTTTACCACAAACTTGACCTTCTGATGTAGTGTCGACGGCACTGCCCATGCCGAGTGGATCCATGGTCTTCCAAGCAAACAACTGTAGTATGGAGCGATGTCCATCACCTGGAACTCCACCATAAACTCACTTGGACCAATTTGCAAAGGGATATCTAGCGTACCCACTGCTTCTCGCTTTTCACCATCAAAGGCTCTTACAACCATATTAGTGGGATGCACGTGAGAGGAGTCTATTGGCAGTTGCTTCAGGATTTGAGTTGGCATGATATTTAAGGATGACCCGTTGTCGATCAGTACGCGGGAGATAATGTGATCCTTACATTTGACAGATATGTGTAAGGCTTTGACGTGTCCAATGTCTTCTGATGGTAACTCATATTCGCCAAAACTAAGGAAGTTATCTACCACGTTATTGTTAACGAGATTATTCAGATTTTCCAAGGATATAGTCGGAGGAACGTAGGCCTTGCTCAAAACCTTCATGAGGGCTTCTCTATGCAGAGTTGAATCAATGAGTAAAGACAACAAAGAGATACGAGCCGGCTGCCGACTGAGTTGGTCCACAATGTTGTATTCGCTCTACTTGATTAACTTAAGGAATTCGGTGGGATCCTCGTCAATAACAGGGGTGTTCTTACTACCTGGTGCAGGCACGGGGCGTAGGTCATGCTCTCCTCCTTTGTTTGTGTTGACCTCAACACCTTCTTCCGATCCATAGACACGACCGCTTCTTGTTTTCTTCTCGGCTGTGGGGTTTCCTCTAATGACCGATTCGCAGTGGTATTTCCAGGGCACTGCTTTATCATTTTTGTAAGGGAATAGAGCGGGAGTTTGGATGACAAGAGATCGGACCCCTTGTGCCAATGTGGTGATCTCTGGTTTTTCCTCATATTCGATAATTAAAGGCTTGGGCGCCCCCGATGCCTTTGTATGCTCCGTCGAAGCCATACAGGTCACCAGTTCTTCTGACTTACATGTGATTTCTAGCCTTCGGGAGTTAACGAGGGCTTGCACAGCTTCATGGAATTCATCGCATTCCTCAATATCATGTCCATAAGCTGATTCATGGTAAACACAACATTTCTCCGAGTCTGTGTCTCTTGTGGCTTGAGTCGCCCTTTTGGTTACTAAGAACCCGTTCTTATGTAGGATACAGAATAGCTGGTCCTCACTCATCTTAATCTTAGAAACCTTTCTAGGAAGATTTCCAAGCCAGTATTTATATTGGCGACATTGCCCGAGTGTTCAGGTAGGGGGTTGATGCCCACATTAGGAGCATTAGTCATCTTGGAGAAGTCCAGCCATCCAACATCTCTTAGGTGTTGGACCTTCTTTTTCAGAGCAAAACAATTCTCAGTGTCATGCCCACTTGCGCCTCCATGGTATGCACAATGGGCATCAGCTTTGTACCAGTCGGGATATGGAGGAGTTCGTTCCTTTAGGGGTATTGGACTAGCGAGTCCTGCTACTAACAATCGTGTATAGGCTTCTGTGTATGTGACAGGAATTGGATCAAACTTTTGTTGCCCAGTTTTTCCAAAAGTCTGATTCTGCTGGGGCTGCTTCGATTGCTCTGGTTGAGGCTGGGCTAGCTGAGGTTGGCTCGGCTGAGGCATGTACAGGCTTCCTCCTTGTGGATGATATTGCTGGAATTGTGGTGGCGGGGCTGATGTCACATAGGATGCCATGGGCTGCCCGCCATAATATCCTGGCATGATACACTGTCCCGATTGTGCCCCAGAGGAGGTGAAGTCGAGCTTAGGTTGCCAGACTGCTTGTGCTTCTTCCTCTTTTTTGCGATTAGGTGGCGTGGGCCTCCTAGGAGTCTCAGTTTTATTCCCACCAAGCCTGCCTTCCCTGATACCGCCCTCAATTCTCTCTCCTGAGGCAACTAAGTCGGCGAAGCTGTTTGATACATTCCCAACCAGTTTTTCATAATAAACACCCCTTAGCGTACTGATGAAAAGGGTGGTGAGCTCTCGTTCAGTTAGTGGAGGTTGAACGTCCATAGCTACTTCTCTCCATCTTCGAGCGTAGGTCTTGAAACTTTCTTTGTCGGCTTTCTCAAATGACTGCAACGCCAATCTGTCTAGTGCTAGTTCCGTCACATGTTTGTATTGCACTAAGAAGGCTGTGGCCAAGTCATTCCAAGTATGGATATGATTGCCTTATAACTGAATGTACCATCGTAATGGCCCACCAGTTAAGCTTTCTTGGAAGCAGTGTATTAGCAGTTTGTCATTGTTGGTATGTGCGGCCAACTTGCGACAATACATCGTCAAATGGGTCTTCGGGCATTGGGTACCATTGAATTTTTTGAAATCCGGCATTTTGAATTTTGGAGGTAGCACTACTCCAGGTACCAAGCACAAATCATAGGCATTAGTTGTCCCATAACTTTCTGCCCCTTTAACAGCCTTTAAGCTTGCTTCTATTTGCTTCCAGCTTGGTTGTTGGTTGGTTTCCTTGGGAGCAGGTAAGTCCCTTGCTCCCATGGGGTTTTCTGAGATTGGTGTTCCTACGTTTGGCGGTGTAGTCGGAACTTGGCGAGAACTTCCCGGAACCACGTTTGGTGGCGCATAGGTCTGGGAATCTGCTTGAACTTGTACAAACTCTTGTGGTGGGTTCTGCATTTGTCCCTGATTAGCCACCCCTCCTGCTGGGGCTGATTCCCTTGCAGTTGTCACTTTGGTCAGTAGGTCCATCATGGTTTTTAACTGAAACTGAACCTCGTGGAGACTGCTCCCCATCTTTTGCTGAGCTTGTTCGAGCCCTGAAAGTCGATCCTCCGTGTGGTCTCCCAAACATAGCTTCAGGTGCTTGATTACGGGTTGATCTCAAATTATAGGAACGTCCAATCTTGTTTGATCTGGAAATGTTGATCCGTTAAGCTTTTCCCCTTTTTTTAATTTGCTTTTGTCACGAATGCAAGAATGTATGTAATGAGTGCATGTAATGAATGGCTAATGATGGGAACAGAAAAAACACTTTATTGATTTGGAACTGAGTGCATTATCAGTAGAAAGAAGATTGGAGTACAACAAATATGCTACTAGATGAATTAGAACAAGCCTTGATCATCTCAAACTAATTTCCAATTCCGGACCACTCTTCCAATTGGTGGATCCTTTCGCCTAGCTTTCCGATGGTCACTTCCTGCTCTTGAATTTTCTGTCGCAAGTTCTTGAGTTCATTTTCCCTTTGAAGGAGCAGCAGTCATGGATCTTGGTGGGCTTCTGCATAAGCAATGTACTGTTACCGCCATGGAGGGAATGATGGATGAATTTCAGGGTAGTAAGAACTACTGCTGACTTTCTGAGGTGTTTGCCAGGCTAGGTACCCCCGGAAAGCCTTGCTTCGAGCCTCTAGACCAATGTATGTGAAGTCAAAGGTTTCCATTTCATGTAGCACAGGAATGAGCTGATGACCCCTGAGTTGTCTTCCTGCCTGGAGAGGGGCGTACGCGGTAGCTCCCCATGGACCGAGTAATGGGACCCAATTATATGGTCCGCAACTGTAAACTATGTCGACTTTGGGCATCCATGCAGCATTCCATACAACATGATCATTAGTTAAGGTTTACAGCTCATTGATCCAATCCTCTTTTGTTTCAGGTAATTCCCATTCTTTTAAAATGAATTCAGGTAATGCGCTATGTGGAAATGCCGCCACCTCTTCGAGTTGGGCGTCCTTGCATGGGAAGTGACTTTTCAACCATGCGTAAAGGAGTGGAAGACATCCTTTGAAATGACCTTGTCCCGAGATCCGTACGTGTGATAGTGATCTAATTGTCTTAGCAAGGATTGCAAGAATGGGATCGGCCCCTCCTAATGTTTGTATCACAAGTTCGCATACAACTCCGTCAATGTAACCCAAGAATTTAGGAAATATAATTAATCCATACATGGCTAGTGTGAATAAAGAGTAGAGTTCCATGCCCGATGCTCAAGATATTTTATCTCGGATCACAGGCCATGGGATGACCTCGTGTCCACCCCTGCGGTGCACAATCTGGGCTACCTCATCTTCTGTCATTCCCAAGAACTGTGATAGCGTCTGTAGGCAAGAAACTTGTATGGTTGGTAGAAAGACTTCTGAGCCTCCATTGATTGGTCATCCCAAAAGGGCTTGATATTCCTCCATAGTAGGAGTCAAATCCTGTTCATTAAAAGCGAAACACCTCCGCCTGGGATCCCAGAAATGTGCGGCTGCTCTTAACATAGGCTCGTCGATAGGTACTCGCGTTAGATGCAACAAGTCCCCGTATTTTTTAATGTAGGCAGCCTGTATGTGGAAAGGCCATCGTGCCCATATATCGTCAAGTTCCTCTTGGTGGGCCATTTGGACACGCATCTGGACTTCTGGGGCCAATATGGTTTGCTCGGCACTTTCTCCTGAAAAGTCTCCAAAGTGTTGTTGAATTGCCGAAGCTGCCTGTGCGACCTCTGTCATGTCTTCCTTGTTTTTGGAGTTAGCTAGAAGATGATCAAAGCTTGCCATGCTTCCTATAATGAATGTTAAGGCTTATGCATATGAGATGGGAAATAGACAAGAACAGATTTTATTGATGTAAATAGGACAAAACCGTACATGAACGAGTTATTTAAATATAAATGCAACTATGTGATGCAAGACAAGCTTTGGGTTCCTTCAGAGGGATGACCCCGCTTAATGCCCTCATTTTCTTGATGAGCTTGATGCATTACTAGGCTCTCCTTTCCTCTCCATGGTCGGAAGAGTACCGACAAGATCTTGTTGCTGCAGGAGGTGCTCAGCTTCTAGTTTCTCCCGCCAAAACACATAGGATGGAACAATGTCGGGGTAATAAGAAAGGAAACTGATCTTCCTAGGCTGTAATGCGGCGTTGAACATCTGATCGGTAACTGACTCAGCTCTTCCTGTGCCATGGTTAATATCACATCTTTCCATTCCGTAGAGAACTGGGACAATTTGGTTATTTCCCAGCTGCCTTCCCACTTGAAGAGGGGCATAGGCAGTCCGCCCCATGGTCCAAGGAGTGGGACCCAATTGTACCTTCCGCAGCTATAGGTCATATGCTCTCTTGGCATCCAGGGTGCCATCCAGACAACATTTGCCTCGTTCAGGCGATTCAGCAGCCTTCTCCATTGATTGAGATTACTGGGTAAGGACCACGAACTTCTTAAAATGTCTAGTATGACGGTAGGGGGCCATGAGTAAATAGCCCTGAATCGCGGGGTAACACAGTGGAGATGGCTTTTGAGCCATGTGCACAAGAGAGGGAGGCACTCCATGAAGCGACCACCTCCTGTAGTCCGGATAAATGATTGAGATCTGATGGTTTTGGCGAGTATGGCCGGAATAGGGTCAGCGCCACCGGTTACTTGTGCCACTAGCTCGAAAACGGTCCCGTCAATGTAACCGGTCACCCGTGGAAAGACCACCAGCCCATAAATAGCAAGGGTGATGAGCAAATGGGCCTTGTCCTCGTTTGCACCTTTCAGTTGGCCTCTGACAAACTCCCATGGAATGATTTCTTTGCCATCTACTTTGATCACAGGGTCGATGATCTTTTTGTCCTTGCCCAAGCATTTGAAACCCATGAAATGTGCTAACCCTCGTCTACAAGATTTCTGTGGGTTGGGTTGGAAAACAATGTCGTCTTCTTCAAAAGGGATGCGAAGGATTCTTCGATATTCCTCCAAAGTCGGCACCAAGTCGATGTCATTAAAGGTGAAGCACCTCCGTCTCGGGTCCCAGAAGTGGATCACTGCCTTGATCATATTCTCATCAACAGGGAGTTGTGACAGGAGCAGGAGATCACCAAACTGTTGGGTGTAAGCTATGCGTCTCGCGTTAGGCCATTCACTCCATGTAGCTTGGAGGTCTTTGGGGAGTTCGATCCAAGTGTCCATGATGATCTAATCGGCCACAGAGTACGTCTTTGGTGAGAAGTCTCCTAAAACTTGCTGGATCTGAATGGAGGCGCGCTCCACTTCTTCCACGTCCTCAGGGTCCCTGGCGCCCCTCAAAAGGTTCCCAAAACTTGCCGTGTTCCTATATGTATGCATGGGATGTCGTGATATGTATCAAGCAAAATGAGTGAGGGTTAGGGAAAATTAAAGCAAAATATGATAGAAGTGCATGGGTTAGCAAACAAGGTGCAAACACGGTCATAACAACGTTAAAGCACACACATGAAGGGTCAAAACCCCGGATGGGCATCTACATATACACCTATCTTATTCATTGGTTCCCAAACTATCTCCTGAGAGAAGCTCCGTACCCCTAGAGGCATTGATGGAGGGGGCCCTTCAAAAGGACCCCACTTGGGTGAGGAGTTCAGGCACCTTACGTGAGATAGAACCCACGGGGCATCCCTATTAAGCCTCGCTAATCCTAGGTAAAAGTAGAAAACTAGGGTATAGGGTTAGAGGGAGAAAGAAATGCATGTATGCACAAGCAATGCAGTCTATAAAAAAAAAGAAGACAGAAGGGGAAATAAACAAGCAAACACTCCACAAACAAAAGACCATGGCTAGACTCTCTCAAATGTCCCCAGCAGAGTCGCCAGCTGTCATCACCCGGTGTCGTCTGGGCTCGTGACTGGCTTGAGATTACTCCTTTGGATGGAGATTTGGTCATTGAGCCATCATTGCCATAGCTCACACAAATCCAAAAGAGAGATAGAAGAACAGAGTTGCCACCAAACAAAAATAAAGGTGTGTTTGGCCACCTAGGAGGGTCTACGGTTTCCAGAGAATAGGTTCGGGAGTCGGTTACGTGTGGGGAAGGAAGAAAAGGCTCTTGCACCCCCACAACGCCCAAAATTGGTACCTAGTCTTTGTCTATGGGTGCTTGCTTATTTTAATTTCCCTTTCTTTCCTTTATTTCATTGTAAAATCTGTGATGGTTTTATTTAGAAGAAAAATGTTATTCTTTTTGTTTTATCTCGGAAAACAGAAAGAAAGCCCGTAGCATGAAGAGCACAGCATGGAGCTCAGATTCATTTGCTACAATTGATGTTGGCCAGATGATGGAGACATAAGCAATAAGACTTGATCCCGCATTCACAAGGGCCTAGGTTTGTTTTAAGGAGAATTTGAGGTTTTATGTTAAAATGAAAAAAGTAAGGTCTGTGTCGTGAAGAGCATACTGTGAAGCTCAGATTCACTCCTAGACTCAATGTTGGCCAAGTAGCGAGGATATGAGCACCAAAGGCTCAATCCCACGGCCACCAGGCCTTTGAAAACGTTTTGTTGTATTTTTGAATAAAAGGTGAGATTTTGGTGTAGGGATGATGATGAATGTAATATAAGAGGGGAATAAAACCTGGAAATCAAGCTCGATGTTCCTGCTAGCTTTACTCTTCTTTGACTGCTTGATGGACGTGGAGACAAAATCCAGCAAGGTGGTGGAGGACATCTTCTTCAGTTCGAGCCCCCAAAATCTCTATGTTGTTAGTCTCCAAAAAATATCGATCCCCCCTATTTTGATGGAGCAAACGACTATTTATAGAGGTCTTGGAGGGGACAGACGGCTCTTTGGGAACTTGGAGAATTAAATGATGTGACTTTTGGAATCCCCAGGCGTCAATAATGAGTTTCAAGACCGACATATGCATTTACGAGGCGACAAACGAATTCCCAGGCGCTAATTGATGCATTTTCGAGAGTCCCAGCATTTAAATGTGTGATTAGAGTCGTTTAGATGCGTTTCCGAGAAAAACAATGCTTATTTCACTGTGCACTTAAAGGAGGAGTGAAACGGTGCCATTTTGGAGTCTCCAACCGAAGCCTGCAGAGTCAAAGGTCCCATGGTGGCCTCGCGGGGTCGAAGGTCATAGCTGGTGCAGGGGCGAAGGCTGGAGGTTGCTTCGAAGGTCGAAGGCTGGAGGTTGCTTCGAAGGTCGAAGGTTGGAGGTTGCTTAGAAGGTTGAAGGCTGGAGGTTGCTTCGAAGGTCGAAGGCTGGAGGTGCCTCGCATGGTCGAAGGCTAGGAGGTACCTCGCAGGGTCGAAGGGTTGTAGCCGCATTGAAGGGTCGAAGGGTCGAAGGGTTGTAGCCGCATTGAAGGGTCGAAGGGTTGAAGCAGCATTGAAGGGTCGTAGCCGCATCAAGGGGTTGAAGGGTCGAAGCCGCGTCGAAGAGTCGAAGCTGGGTCTACGAGGCAAGACTGTGAGACTGCGACTATGAGGTTACGAGGCCATGAGTCTTCGTGGCTGCGAGTCTGCGAGCTTCGAGGCTGAGCTGGACTACGGACATTCGAGGCTAGGTGCTGCGGGTGCTGGCTGCGAGCTTCGAGGCTGAGCTGGACTATGGAGCTTCGAGGCTAGGTGCTGCGAGTGCAGGCTGCGAGCTTCGAGGCTGAGCTGGACTACGGGGCTTCGAGGCTAGGTGCTGCGGGTACAGGCTGCGAGCTTCGAGGCTGAGCTGGACTACGGGGTTTCGAGGCTAGGTACTGCGGGTGCAGGCTGCGAGCTTCGAGGCTGAGCTGGACTACGGGGCTTCGAGGCTAGGTGCTTCAAGGTTACGAGGGTAAGCACTACGAACCTTCGAGGCAGTGACCATGAGGCTTCGAGGCTAGGTGCTGCGGGTGCAGGCTGCGAACTTCGAGGCTAAGCTGGACTACGGGGCTTCGAGGTTAGGTGCTGCGAGGTTACGAGGGTAAGCGCTACGAACCTTCGAGGCAGTGACCATGAATTTGCCTGAACCGTCTCTGGGAGGTTTTTTCAATCATACTTTCGGCCGGTTTGACCGAGGGCGTTGGCCGTCTTTCCGCAAACTTGACTTTCATGCCCAAAGCTATTTTAGTCATAACTTCTTCGTTTTAAATCAGATTTGGGCACGGTCAAGTGCATTGGTTTCCAAATTCCGTCCTTTATCCTTCGGTGTTGACCTTGGGGCATTTTAAGATTCCTCAGAAATGACTCTTATTTTTGGATTTCTTTGGCTATGATCTGGCCCGGTCAAAATGGTGTCCAACACGTTGTGGGGGTGCAAGAGCCTTTTCTTCCTTCCCCACACGTAACCGACTCCCGAACCTATTCTCTGAAAATTGTAGACCCTCCTAGATGGCCAAACACACCTTTATTTTTGTTTGGTGGCGACTCTGTTTCTTTTATCTCTCTTTTTGGATTTGTGTGAGCCATGGCAATGATGGCTCAATGACCAAATCTCCACCCAAAGGAGTAATCTCACACCGTCACGAACCCGGACGACACTGGGTGATGATAGTTGGGGACTCTGCTGGGGACTTTGAGAGAGTCTAGCCATGGCCTTTTGTTTTTGGAGTGCTTGCTTGTTTATTTCCCTTTCTATCTTCTTCATTTTTGTATAAACTGCATTGCTTGTGCATACATGCATTTCTCTCTCCCTCTAACCCTATACCCGGGTTTTCTACTTCCACCTAGGATTAGCGAGGTTTAATAGGGATGCCCCGTGGGTTCTATCTCACGTAAGGTGCCTGAACTCCTCATCCAAGCGGGGTCCTTTTGGAGGGCCCCCTCCATCAATGCCTCTAGGGGTACGGAGCTTCTCTCATGAGATAGTTTGGGAACCAACGAATAAGATAGGTTTATGTTTAGATGCCCATCAGGGGCATGACCTTCATGTGCTTGAGCCATGCTATGACATTTATTTACTTGCCTCGCTGGAACCTTGTATATATTGTCCATGTACTAACCCTTTGTATATATTATCCATGTTTTGTCTACAAACCCCTTCATTTCCATTCATTGCATATCCCATGCATAACATGCATCCAAAAACCAAAACACAAATTCTTCTTCATCCAGGTTTGCTAGAAGACCTCCAGCAGGATTGGGCATTTACACAACTTGAGGTCTCACTGTGATCAACCACCCGCTTCGATGGCTGAGCATATAGAAGACAAACTTACCCGCCTTGAACAAACTCAACAGGAGCAAGGCGAAAGCATGCTGTAAATGAAAACTCAGTTGAAGACCATGACGGAGATATTATCCAGTCTAACAACCGAAAAAGGAGCCAGCCCTACTGAAGGGGCAAATAGTTTGCCCACACCACCCGCTGTTGGGATACTGGCTCAAAAGAATATCATAGAAGCTGTGGAGTCACTCACCCCTAGAGGAAGTGATCATCCATCAACCTGGAAGCACATTGAGTCCCGACTAAAGGCTGTCAAAGGAGCAAAGGTGTATGGGGCAACTAGCCCCCATGACTTATGCTTGGTACCAGGGATAGTATTACCTTATAAGTTCAAGGTACCTGTTTTCGAGAAGTTCAATGGTACGTAGTGTCCTAGAACACATGTGATCATGTATTGTCGCAAGATGGCGGCCTATGCTGATAATGACAAGCTCCTAATACACTGTTTCCAAGAGAGCTTGACTGGAGGACCACTGCGGTGGTACATTCAATTCGAGGGCAGTCGTATCCAAACTTGGGGTGACCTGGCTACAGCCTTCCAAGACCAATACCGACATGTCACTGAGCTAGCACTGGATAGGCTGACATTACAGTCCTTTGAAAAGGAAAGCACCGAAAGCTTCAAGACTTATGCCTGGAGATGGAGGGAAGCGGCCATGAATGTCCAACCTCCACTAACTGAGCGTGAACTTACCATTCTTTTCATCAGCACTATGAAGGGAGTTTATTACAAGAAGTTAATTGGGAATGTCTCGAGCAGCTTCGTAGACATTGTCGCCTCCGGGGAAAGAATCGAAGGTGGCATCAAAGAAGGAAAAATCAACGACAGGAAAGCTGAAGTTCTTGTGCTCGAGTGATATCATGGGAAACCCTTTGGTGGATAGCAATCCCTCTCTCATTCATAAAACTTTAAATAAATGGTTTTGCTTGCATTTCCTTTTCTTTTATGTAATAAATTGTTTTTCAATGAAAGATTTCATTATTATCATATATTTGTCGACTCTCATGGCATGGGCAAAGAAGCCTCATTGGGGCAAGCTTACCAAAGAAATTCTGAACTAGTCTAAGGTTAGCCTAAGCTTGGAGCAAATCCAGAGGATGTGTAACTCTATCCTCATCTGGGGGGCACTAATGGAAAGTCTGATCAATGACCATAGTTGGTTCCTTCTGTCACGGGAAATAAGAAGACTTTTGAACTTTTTGAGCAAATTGCGAAAGACTTTGAGCATTTAAAATGAAGAGAGGCCATCATTTTGCGTTATCTCGTAATAATACCATTGTCAGCCCTCTTGAGCCTGCAGTAAATTTCTTTCATACAACCCGATCCATGGTTCACCCCACACTGGGGTAGTTATTGGGAGATCAACTTTTTCTTGAGGACCCTCAAATGGGGCAACCTTTACAATAAGATCCCACATTGGGGCATTTTTTTGTCAGAGACAATTGGTCATCTTATTACCCCACACTGGGACAGTGTTCGTAATAAAGTCCTTGCATTGGGTATATCCTAGTATCCCATTGGGGCAATTCTTTTGCAAAAAAAAAAACAAAAAAAACAAAAACAAAAAAAAACAAAAAAACGAAAAAACAAAACAAAACAAAAAAAAAAGCACTTCGAAAAGACCCTATGTTGAAGGCAGTGCTAAAAAAGGGGAATTTCCATATCAAAACATGAGAACACAAACATTTTTGTCTTACTTTCGCATCCAAACATGAGAGCACAGATAAGGTAGTTCCAATTGCAAAAAGTCCAATTTGAACAACGGATCAAGTCTAGCCTAGAATAGGTTTGAGCCTCTTATATCATTTCTTTGGTAAACCCAAAACCTTAAGCCTACATTACTGTCCTAACAAAGTCCTCTCAGATTAGATGACAAAGTTATTTCTCAAATGCTCAAATGAGGGTGAAAATGAAAACAAAGCGGACTTGATGTCAACCCAAGAGTGCATCAAGGGTAAAATACAAAGCTAGCTGCAAGGCAGAAAGAACACCGAAAAAGTCAGAGGCATGCTCAACAAAATCAAAAGGGCAAGCATGAATAGAGGCCAAGGCCTTAATGTCATCCAGACTAATTGCAGAATCATCAGGCCTTCCAAAAGGCGCAAGATCCTTAAAGTAACCAAGGCTTCCCCAAGAAGGAAATCAAGCAAACTAGTCGGCCCCTGCAACCACAAGGCAAGCTAAGGCTAAATCTTAGATTAGACGACTATGTAAAAGCATGCTCCTGAAGTTTTTGCCTTTGACATGAGAGGGAAACAAGTTGTGATTATATTACAAATCAGTTTTCAAAATCAAAGTTATCTTTTTTTGAAAATCTTTTTCTAAAAAATGATTTCAATAAACCTTTTTGAATTGCTTACCCGAATAAGTCTACCATCGGTATTTCTCGAGAAAAGGGTCTTGTCACCCCCAATTTCCTTCCACTTGGAATTGAGTAGTGACTGCCCATGCCCGCACCCGAAGGGACAAGGGGTTGGTGCAAGCACCTTAAAAGGACTTCCGGCACGGGTGCTGTCCCAAACCCGCACAACCAGGCTAACATGCCAAGGGGCATGCTCCTTGCTCCCAAACCATGCACACAAACACAAATTGAATAACAACATCTCATCTTATTTCATTTCAAAGACTAAATGTTTATTACAACCCGGGCCGGGGAAAAACCCCTATGAAGTCGGGTGTACCGTTATAAATAAAACCAAACCAAATTCACGAAACATAAAACCACGAGCACGACAAAGGAAATAACATAAAACTATAGGAGGGGTGAGCAAACCATAGCTCCTGGTCACGCCTTCACCTTCCGCTTGAATGACTATAACCCCATGCCCGCACCAAGGGACAAGGGGTTGTACCTTAAAAGGACTTGAGCAGGGTTGTCCCAAACCGAAATAGCACATACCCAGGGGCATCCCCGTTCCCAAACCATGCACACAACCACAAATTGAATACAACATCTCATTTTATTTCATTTCAAAGACTAAATGTTCATTACAACCCAAGGGGAAAACCCCTATGAAGCCATCATAACAACCAAAATCCAAACACAACCAGGACAACAAAGGAAATAATATAAAGCTTTGCCCTCGGGGCTTAGCTGCTCTTGTCATGCCTAAGGCTATAGGGGGTAGCAAAACATCACCCAAGAGGCCCCCCCCCCCCAACGTACAACCTGCTTGTTCCGTGTCGTGCCTAAGGCTAACCAGCACACCCGTAAACACTTTACCCGAGCCCGCACCGAAGGCGGCGAGGACACCCCGCCACCACGGCGACATGACATACCACATTCAGGCGAATGTTGCATGGACACCAATGCAACATTTTCCACCCGAGTCGGATATGGTCAACCGCCTCCTCGGGCGCCATATCTACCCTCAGGAATGGGGTGTAGACTTAGCCCACCGTCGTGAGTGCTACACCGAGACTCAGGACCACGTCCTGGCCAAATCTCAAAGGGGTCCAACTATTGTGCCTGGCCCATATCTCACTCAATCTCAAACAGATCAACAGGAACAAAGATAACATTACATCTCAACATATAAACTCAAGACATCATTTACACTTTATCTCAGGAAGGACCAACATGGTCGGATACAAGCCACACACATCAGCCTCATAGGCTTTTTATCAAATACAAATCAAACACAAGACACACTAGTCACACAGGTATATCATCAAACACCCATATACAAGGTCTCACAGGCATTATATTGAATACATGGCATGCAGGCCTCACAGGCATTTTATCAAACACATAGTGTGCAGGCCTCTTAGACATTTCATCAAACACATGGTGGGCATAAACAAACCCGGAAAATCCTCAGGCCAAATTCAACATCGGAATCAACAAAACATGCCACCGAAGGCCAACATCCATATAGGAGATCACACCTATATGGATTTACATATATATATATATAGGTGAACATCCTAAAACAGAGGAGAGTTAGGAAGAACATGAACCCCTACCTCGGACTTTTGTCCTAACCTCCACGCTATCACGCCTCCCAATGTCCAACCACCATGGAAATGACTAGTGATCCTCTCTCTCTTTCCCTCACTCGAAGGACAAGACAAAGGGACACAAGAACCCTAAACTCAAACTCAAGCCCTCATTATATAGACACTACCCACATCAAAACGACATAGTTTGATGAGGCAAACTCCAGGATCCAAAACCAGGTTGTTTTTGACACACAAACACACCTTATACAACACCCATTAAATATTTCGAATTTCAACATGGTCCTTTGGAGAAAGATCATTAGAATGTAAAAACCAAGGGAACCATGCAAAAATATGACTGCACACCAAATTCCACGTGAATTCCCAATTCACGTGCAACAACAAATGGACTCCAAATGCTCTAAAGCTTCACCCCTAGGGCCTGCATCATTTAAGACAACCACACTTGCACGTGAATGGACCCATATCACAAGACCTCACATACACGTCCGTTTGGCCTGAAACTTCGTGGTAGATAGAGGACATCATTCTAAGCATCTTTCCTTTTGCACGTGAATTCATTTGAGCCCATTCACTAGGTCAAAATCTAGAAAAACTCTACTCAAGGCATCGTGACTGCCTAGGCTAACTCAAGAACGGGTCCTTACATCACTCTCTTAAGACTTTACCTGAACCCGCAAAGAAAAGGTGGAATGAAAGAAAACAATCGCCACCAAAGCATAGGCCCTAACACCCTCTACGACAGCATAAATTAATACACAACAAATCACAAATTATTTCACACATTTATACACTCCATATGGTCATAACTAGTCAAGTACCTCATTCGGGTGCCAAGTTTGATGCTCCCTCCTCCCTCCTGGGTAGTTGCTTAGCCCACCGTCGTGAGTGCTGAGCACGAGACTCGGGCCCACGTCCCTGGTCTCTTCCTCAACTAGGTGTTGCCCAACACCCGAACCAACGATATCTTACCTCGCAACCTCTCGCGCCTATCTACAATACGGATGGGGCCTGACATCTCAACCTATCCAAGATCCAGGGTACCCCAATCTAGCACGTTTGGATCTCGGATGATATTTCCAACATGGGATACATGGAAAACATTATGAACTCTGGCTCAAACTAAGTACTAATGCAAACCTATAAGCAACAGTCCAACACGGTATATCTCGAACGTCCAATGTACCAAGGGGACAACTTGGACATTGAATACATCTCTTATGCCCTCGCAGACATTTATCAAACACTAAGTGAATACGTGGTACTTTCACCAAACACTAATGGTGGGCATAAACAAACCCAGAAAATCCTTGGGCCAAATTAAGGCATCGAATCAACAAACTTTGCCTAGCTCGGACCAACATTCATATAGGGGTCACATCCTATCTGCCCTTACCTATAAATAATGGATAACGACACGGTGGCCATACAATGCCTCAAAGGGGCCAGCCCAAGAGGAGGACTTAGGAAGATATAGGCAACTCCCACAGCAAGGTGCGTTTGCCCATATCCTCCAAAATCGAGTACACAAGCCCCCAACAAGTCTTCCAATGTGAATGGTCCTCCTGGAGACCATCTCTCTCGGATGGAATGCGGTACCAAATAAGTCAAAGGGTCCCAAGACCCCTAAACTCAAACTCAAACCCTGATTATATAGACCGAACCCACATCAAAACGACAGTAGTTTTGACAATTAAATCAAGATCAAAACGACGTACGTGTCGATCACACAAGTTAGACCTTTCCACACAAATGGGCTGACTAAATACGGTCCAATTTGACCCAAATCATGGTCCTTTCTGCAGAAAGATCAGAAGAATGTCAAAACCATGGTAACCATGCAAAACTGGTCCACTCGCCAATTTGCACGTGAATTCCCAATTCACGTGCAACCCAAATGGACTCCAAAGGCTCTACAAACTTCACCCCTAGCCTCCGTTTCAGCACCCAGCCACAACCAGACTTGCACGTGAACATCTTGGACCCTATCACGTGCACCCACAAACACGTACGATAATTCCCTCAAGAAATCCTCACCAGGGGGTGGTACTAGACGACATCATTCTAAGCATCTTTCCTTTTGCACGTGAATTCATTCGAGCCCGTTCCTACCGGTCAAATCTAGCCCGGATCACCTCAGAGGCCATGTCGTGCCTAATCGTGCTAACTCAAGGACACGGGTCCTTACATCCTCGTTCCCATAAGAGGACACTATAGTCCATCGAAAAGAAAAGGTGGAATGCAAAGCCCATCATTTAACATTCTCACATGGAAAGCCTAGGCCTCTCCCCCCTCTAGCACGCGCTAAATTAATACCCAGCAAATCACAGAGCGTGATTTCAAACATTTAGTACACTCCATATGGTCATATCTAGCTCTTGGGTGAAGATACCGATTATGTTGGTCAGATATACCACAAATTTCTCTCCCAACAGGTAATGTCGCCAAGACTTCAGGGCAAAAATAACCGCTGCTAACTCCAGGTCGTGTGTTGGGTAGTTTTGCTCATGGGACTTCAATTGTCGCGAGCCATATGCTATGACTTGGCGCTCTTGCATCGAACACACCCCAGCCCAACGCGAGACGCATCACAATACACCTCGAATGGCACTCCCCTCTTGCGGTAGACTCAACACCGGTGCAGTAGTTGGGCGAGTCTTCAACTCCTCGAATGCCTGTCGGCACTTGTCCGTCCACTCGAATTTGGCTCCCTTCCGTGTAAGAGTTGTCATAGGTGCCGCCAACCGAGAAAACCCTTCCACAAAACGCCGGTAATACCTCGCCGACCCAAGAAACTCCGGATCTCAAAAACATTTGTGGGCCTCTTCCAAGATGCTACGGACTCAATCTTGGTTGGGTCCACTCTAACTCCTTCCGGCAGATACTACATGCCCAAGAAAATGCACCTCTCGCATCCAGAAGTCACACTTGCTAAATTTAGCATACAAGTGATGATCTCGTAGTGCCCGTAGCACCACGGCCAAGTGCTCCTCATGCTCGGCCTTGGGTTTTGGAGTACACAAGGATGTCGTCAATGAATACCACCACGAAGGAATCCAGGTATGGGGCAAATACCCGATTCATTAGATGCATGAACACAAGAAGGTGCGTTCGTGAGCCCAAAAGGCATCACTAACCACTCATAGTGTCCGTACCGCACCCGAACGCCGTCTTAGGGATGTCCTCGCTCCCGACCCTCAATTGGTGATATCCCGAACGCAGACGATTTTTGAGAACCACCGTGCTCCACTCACTGGTCGAATAAGTCATCAATCCGCGGCAAAGGGTACTTGTTCTTTACCGTTACTTGATTCACTCTTCCGATAATCAATGCAAAGTCGCAACGAACCATCAGCCTTCTTAGCAAACAAGACCGGTGCACCCCATGGTGAGGTACTAGGACGGATAAAACCTTTATCTCCCAGTTCCTTTATCCGCTTCGAAGCTCCCGCAACTCAGCAGGTCCCATCCGGTATGCTACTAGTGAGATGGGTCCCACCCCCGGCAACGATTCAATCGTGAACTCGACACTTCGTGTGGAGGCAACTCCAACAACTCCCCAGGAAAGACATCCTGGAAATTCTCGACTACATCTGGCCACACCCTTTTCTCCAAGTTACCTTCCTCCTCAAAGGTTAGGGTGGCAAGCCTATGGGTAATATTGCCCCATAGCTCCCTCGTCGGTCCAGCTCTCCCAAAGATCCCTATCCCATTCACCCACTAGGATACAGGAAGACCCTGTGGGTGTAGTAAACGATACTCGCCGCCTATACGACCAATCTTAGCCCGAAAGGCCATCAACCAGTCCATCCCCGGAATCAAACTAAAGGTCCTCATGGGCATTACGTACAAATCAAATGAGAGGTCAACCTCTCCTATCGTAAGCGCACACTCTCGACACATTTGGTGGATCAACTCCACTCCTCCCATTGGGGACTCGACCCTCAGAGGTCTATCAGCCTCCACAAAATCAAGTCCAAGGCTCTCCACCAAGGACTTAGCAATCAAGGGAGCACGAAGCTCCCAGATCAAACAATGCGGCAACAACGGTGCGAGATATTAGAATAGTACCTCGAACCACCGAAGGTCCAGCTCCACCTTCCTCGGAGGGTGATGGTAAATCCTCCATTTCACTGGTGTTGAGGTAAGCGCGAACACTCTGCCTTGGCTTGCCCCACCACCGGCCTCACTTGCCTTCCCTTTTGCTCCCCGCTGCGATCCACCTGGGACGCCCCTCCGATCCTCCTTGTGGTTGCCTCTCCCCCGTGGCCTAGTGTGATCGGAACCCACTGACTGGCCTGCCACGAACGTGCCGGCTTTGGGAGCCGGGGCCTGAAATGGGTTCCACCCCTGCTCCCTTGTGCTAAGCTTCCAGCCTCCCCGGCTGTTCCCCTTGCTTTGAAACACACCTTGCTGATGTGTCCCACCTTCCCACGGCTATGACACGTCAAGTGCCGCTTGGGGCACTCACGTTTGACGTGCCCTTGACATGCCACAACAGGTACACCCGCTGGGAAGTTCCCAGCAAGACTCCCTGTCCTCCAAAGTAACGGGATCTGGGCGGAGCCATTGAAGCTTGGCCCCCATCCTTGGGAAAAGTCCCACTCCCGGACTCAACCTTCGCCTCTTGGTATCACCGTGCTTGTCGCGCGCGCTCGCCCCATCCGCTCCTGGTGAGCCCGTCTTCCCTCCTCTAATCCTCTCTCAACAATCTTGGCGGTGTCCACGACTTCAAGATAGGTCTTCGGCCGCAAGATCTCCACCCTTTGCTTCAGGCAGGTTTGAGACCCATGGTAAACTTATGGGCCTTCAGGTCCTCCCTTGATATTGCTTCGGAGCAAACCGACTCAGCCCCCGAAAATCTCGCTCATACTCGCCACTCGGCGCGATCCCCGCTTCCAAGCCGCCGAACTCCTCCCGCTTCGCCACCGCAATGACTCGAAAGAACTCCTCATGGAACAGTGGAGGAACTCATTCCAGGCCATGGTCTCCATATCCCGGCTTCTGAGATGCTAAGCCACCATTCCAAGGCTTCCTCCTCCAACCGCCGGACTGCTAGTCTCACTTTGTCTTCCTCCCGGGGTCGAAGAAAGGAGAACACATGCTCGATCCGCCGCAGCCGGTGCTCGCTCCTAGAGGTTCAGCCTCCTCCCTTGAACCTTGGTGGGTGTTCCTTTCGGAATCGCGTACAACACGTCTCCCTCTTCCCGCCTCACCGGCACTTCCTGCCTACACGGAGGTTCCGCCTCACGGGGTGGAGGGGTGGCACCGCCTGTCGTGCCATCATCTCCCCGACGCACCTCGTTTAGGATCTCTCCCCGAGGTCCTCACGCATGCCTTGCACGTTCTCACTTAGGGCCCGGACTTGGGCCATGATCCGCTCCAGGGGATCATCGCCCTCTACACGCTGTCCTCTTCCCTCTCCAAGACGGCAGAAGATTCATCTTCTACACTGGAGTAGCTCAGGTTACTTTCCTAGGAGGCATCGTCTACATAATTTAAACCAAACTAGGATCAGCTTCTCTCAAGCTCTACACACCCTCATCCCCATGGGCCATGAGGTACTCAAGCAACATTTTACATTTAAACACACAGGAAAATCACGAAGTACACAAAGCAATTCATAGCAACAAGTCTCACAGAAAATCACCGAATTTCACAAGAACAAGTTTCAAAGAACATAGCATGTCCAATCACAATGCTCATACCGAAATTAAACTAGTGCTCTAATGCCAATGCATGTATGCACCCTCAACCCAAATGCAAGTGCCCTACTCCTTGGTCTAACTACCCCCGAGTACACCCCAGGAAAACCAGATAGGACCACGTTGATCAGGCGTGTCCTATATCGCTCCCAAGAGTCTCGAAGCGGCCAAGGCCTCCCCACTATCCTAGGTCCACTAGACCATGAACTATCGCTCTGATACCATATTGTCACGCCCCAATTTCCTTCCACTTGGAAATGAGTAGTGACTGCCCATGCCCGCACCCGAAGGGACAAGGGGTTGGTGCAAGCACCTTAAAAGGACTTCTAGCACGGGTGTTGTCCCAAACCCGCACAATCAAAGCTAACATACCCGGGGGCATGCTCCTGTTCCCAAACCATGCACACAAACACAAATTGAATAACAACATCTCATTTTATTTCATTTCAAAGACTAAATGTTCATTACAACCCAGTCGGGGAAAAACCCCTATGAAGCCATCAATAAAACCAAACCAAAATCCAAACACATAAAACCAGAGTACAACAAAGGAAATAATATAAAGCTTTCGGCCTCGGGGGCCTAGCTCCTCGGCCTTCACCTACCGCCCGCTAAACCCCGCAAAAGAACGGTTTATAGGAGGGGTGAGCAAACCATGCCTCAAGTAGGGATCCGGTCTCCCCCGGACCCGTCCCGCCGTACAACATGCATGATATGTGTATGCTTGTGCTCGTGTCGTGCCTAAGGCTAACGCAGCAAACATCACCCAAGTAAACACTCTTTACCCGAACCCGACCAGGGCAGAGAGGACACCCCGCCACCACGGCGACATGACATACCACATTCAGGCGAATGTTGCATGGACACCAATGCAACATTTTCCACCCGAGTCGGATATGGTCAACCACCTCCTCGGGCGCCATATCTACCCTCAGGAATGGGTGTAGACTTAGCCCACCGTCGTGAGTGCTACACCGAGACTCAGGACCACGTCCTGGCCAAATCTCAAAGGGGTCCGGCTATTGTGCCTGGCCCATATCTCGGCTTCAATCTCAAACAGATCAACGAACAACATAACATTACATCTCAACATGTAAACTCGGCACATCATTTACACTTTATCTCAGAAGGACCAACATGGTCGGATACAAGCCACACACATCAGCCTCATAGGCTTAAAATCAAATACAAATCAAACACAAGACACACCAAGTCACACGGGTATATCATCAAACACCCATATACAAGGTCTCACAGCATCATATTGAATACATGGCATGCAGGCCTCACAGACATTTTATCAAACACATAGTGTGCAGACCTCTTAGACATTTCATCAAACACATGGTGGGCATAAACAAACCCAGGAAAATCCTCAAAGCCAAATTAACATCGAATCAACAAAACATCCGTAATCAACAAAACATATAGGAGATCACACCTATATGGATTTACATATATATATATATAGGTGAACATCCTAAAACGAGAGGAGAGAATTAGCCATGAACATCTCAGGCTTTTGTCCTAACCCCCTGGACAGTCTCCCAACGACGCGAACCCACCACGGCAATCGCCCCGGAGATCCTCTCCTCTCTCTCTCTCTCTCTGCACAACAAAGGGACACAAGAACCCTAAACTCAAACTCAAGCCCTCATTAATTATAGACTACCCACATCAAAACGACGTAGTTTTGATTAAGTAAACCCCAGGATCAAAACGACGTAGTTTTGATCACACAAGTTAGCACCTTTCCACCCATATAAGCCAAAATACTCGAATTTCAACATGGTCCTTTGGAGAAAGATCATTAGAATGTCAAAACCAAGGGAACCATGCAAAAACACGGCCAATTTGCACGTGAATTCCCAATTCACGTGCAACTCAAAATGGACTCCAAATGCTCTCAAACTTCACCCCCTAGCCTCCTTGCATCATTTAGAAGACAACCACACTTGCACGTGAATTGGACCCATATCACGTGCTCCTCAAACGTCCGTTTGGCACAACCCTTATAGATAGAGGACATCATTCTAAGCATCTTTCCTTTTGCACGTGAATTCATTTGAGCCCATTCACTAGGTCAAAATCTAGAAAAACTCTACTCGGAAGGCAAAGCGTGACTCAAAGCCGTACGGCGTCCCCCGTAGGGATCCGGCCCCCAGGACCCGTCCCGCTCTACAACCTGATATGTGTATGCTGCTCGTGCCATGCCTAAGGCAAAGGAAAACATCACCCAGAAACACTTTTACCCGAGCCCGCACTGGCGGCCGAGGCCCGCCCCACCACGGCCAGAGGACCCCCACCACACCATGCGAATGCCATGGACACCAGGGAACCACCCAACGCCCCCCCCATATGGTCAACCGCCTCTGGGCCCAACACCCTCGGGAATGGGGGTGACTTAGCCCACCGTCGTGAGTGCACGTGACCACGGCCAAACTCAAGGGGTCAACTATGCTCTCAACTCACCCAGCGCAACGCATAGCTTACTCATAACATATAAACAGCCACTTTACACTTTATTTCGGAGGACCAACATGGTCATACAAGCCCACCATACCTCACGGGCTTTTTATAAATACAAATCAAACTACACTAGTCACACAGGTATATCATCGGACACCCATATACAAGGTCTCACGGCATTATATTGAATACATGCATGCGGCCTCCCGGCCTTTTATCAAATACATGGTGTGCCTCCGGACATTTCATAAACACTGGTGGGCATAAACAAACCCCAAGAAAATCCTCGGGCCAAATTCAACATCGGAATCAACGAACATGCCATAGGCCACCATCCTGAGATCCCCTATATGAATTTACATATATATATAATGAATATCCTAGAACAGGGAGAGTTAGACATGGATCCCCACCTCGGACTTTTGTCCCCTACGCTAGACACCTTCCAACGACGCGAACCACCACGGCAACTGCCCGGAGATCCTCTCTCTCTCTCTCTGGCAGCAGCTGCAGCAAAGAAGAACACAAGAACCCTAAACTCAAACTCAAGCCCTCATTATATAGACACTACCCACATCAAAATGACGTAGTTTTGATTAAGTAAATCCCAGGATCAAAACGACGTAGTTTGGAGAAAGATCATTAGAATGTCAAAACCAAGGGAACCATGCAAAAATATGGCTTCACGCCAATTTGAACGTGAATTCCCCAATTCACGTGCAACTCCATATGTACTCCAAATGCGCTCAAACTTCACCCCTAGCCTCCTTACATCATGTAGAAGACAACCACACTTGAACGTGAAATGGACCCATTTCACGTGCACCTCACATACACGTCCGTTTGGCCTGAAACTTCTGTGGTAGATAGAGGACATCATTCTAAGCATCTTTCCTTTTGCACATGAATTCATTTGAGCCCATTCACTAGGTCAAATTCTAGAAAAAACCCTACTCAAAAGGCAAAACTGTGACTAACTCAAGGTACGGGTCCTTACAGGTACTGTGTTCTCTAAAGAAGTTGTCACCAGATCAGCAGAGGAACTCCTCAAGTCGTGGCAACAGAGCTTCGTCATTTTTTCCTAAAAGGTGCCCTGGAAGCATCTATGCACAAGAAACACCTACACCAAAGTAGTTGCGCCTTAAGAGCCTTTTTTCAGAGAATCGGTCATGATAGTCAGGTCACCAACCTTGCCATACTAAAAGGTAACCTTGTAGAGTGATCTCCTAGAGTGAACTCGTAAAGGGAGCCTCAATCAAGCTACTAATTTTGACCCTAGAAGTCATCTCTCCTCAATGTCCATCCACTTTGACCCTTGACGTCACTTTCCATCGGCCCTAGATGCCACATCCAAATATTCCCCGTCAGAACAACGTATACCCTTGGGGGAGCCGACACAGTGATACCAGAATCTCGATCTCTTGCAACAAGGAGAACAAAGGCACAAGTCACCCACTGGCCTCATTCCCCAGCAAAGGAAGAAGACCTCATAAAACTCAATCACAAATTCACATTCATCCTTGCATCTTCATGCATCATTAGCATACATCCTAGCATGTTTGCTCTTATTACTTGCAGGATTAACTACACTTCAGAATGGCATCTCATGATCCACCAACAGTTAAACTTCAACGAACTGTCTAAAGACAGATGAGGACTCACCCTCAACAAACTGAATTCCCTTTTAGAAACAAAAGACTGGCCGACCTAGATCGTAAGCCCAAGCATGACTCTTAAGTGGTAACCTCGTAGAGCGATCTCTTAGAGTGAACTCGTAGAGGGAACCATGATAGAGTCACCTATTCAAAGCCCAAGATGCTGTTTCCTACATCCAACCCTAGATGTTGTCCCAAACAACCAAAGCCTTGCTCACCCGCATGCAAAACATCTGAAGCCATGCTCACCCGCATGCCAAACAACCAAAGCCATGCTCACCCGCATGCCAAACAACCAAAGCCATGCTCACCCGCATGCAAAACAACCAAAGCCATGCTCACCCGCATGCAAAACATCCAAAGCCATGCTTACCCGCATGCAAAACAACCAAAACCATGCTCACCCGCATGCAAAACAACCAAAGCCATGCTCACCCGCATGCAAAACATCCAAAGCCATGCTCACCCGCATGCAAAACATCCAAAGTCATGCTCACCCGCATGCAAAATAACCAAAGCCATGCTCACCCGCATGCAAAACATCCAAAACCATGCTCACCCGCATGCAAAACAACCAAAGCCATGCTCACCCGCATGCAAAACATCCAAAGCCATGCTCACCCGCATGCCAAACAACCAAAGCCATGCTCACCCGCATGCAAAACAACCAAAGCCATGCTCACCCGCATGCAAAACAACCAAAGCCATGCTCACCCGCATGCAAAACATCCAAAGCCATGCTCACCCGCATGCCAAACAACCAAAGCCATGCTCACCCGTATGCAAAACAACCAAATCCATGCTCACCCGCATGCAAAACATCCAAAGCCATGCTCACCCGCATGCAAAAAGAACCAAAGTCATGCTCACCTGCATGCAAAACAACCAAAGCCATGCTCACCCGCATGCAAAACATCCAAAGCCATGCTCACCCGCATGCCAAACAACCAAAGCCATGCTCACCCGCATGCAAAACAACCAAAGCCATGCTCACCAGCATGCAAAATGTCCAAAGCCATGCTCACCCGCATGCAAAACAACCAAAACCATGCTCACCTGCATGCAAGACAACCAAAGCCATGCTCACCCGCATGCAAAACATCCAAAGACATGCTCACCCGCATGCAAAACATCCAAAGCCATGCTCACCTGCATGCAAAACATCCAAAGCCATGCTCACCCGCATGCAAAACATCCAAAGCCATGCTCACTCGCATGTAAAACATCCAAAGCCATGCTCACCCGCATGCCAGACATCCAAAGCCATGCCCCTAAGAGAAGAATCAACTGGTCAAAATGGGTATGGTCTTATCTTTGCACATCATTTGTACACGAACAACGTGCAAAGAGGGGCAGCTGTTGGACCCCATTTTGACCGGGCCAGATCACGCCCAAAGAAATCTAAAATAAGAGTCATTTCTGAGGGATCTCAAAATGTTCCAAGGTCAACACCAAAGGATAGAGGACGAAATTTGGAAACCAACGCACTTGACCGTGCCCAAATCCGACTTGAAACGAAGAAGTTATGACGAAAATAGTTTTGGGCATGAAAGGTCAAACGTGCGAAAGGATGGTCAATGCCCTCGGTCAAATTGACCGAAAATATGATTGCAGAAATCTCCCAGAAGCTGTTCAGGCGAATTCCTGGTCGCAGCCTCAAAGTTCGCAGCACTCACAGTCGAAGCCTCGCAACACCCCCAGCCTCGGAGACTCGTAGGAGTCAACCCCGAAGACTCGTAGCAGGCAGCCTGGTAGACTCACAGCACTCGCAGTCGTAGCCTCGTAGCAGCTCAGCCTTGTAGCACAGCCAGCCTCGAAGCCTTACCTTGAAGCCCCGCAGTCAGCCCACCCTCGAAGCACAACAGACGCAGCCTGCACCTGTAGCACCCAACCTCGAAGCCTCGCAGCTGAGACTCGAAGCATCCAGCCTCGAAGCCTCGTAGCTGAGACTCGAAGCATCCAGCCTCGAAGCCTCGTAGCTGAGACTCGAAGTAACCAGCCTCAAAGCCTCGTAGCTAAGACTCGAAGCACAACAGACGCAGCCTGCACCCGCAGCACCCAACCTCGAAGCCTCGCAGCTGAGACTCGAAGCATCCAGCCTCGAAGCCTTGTAGCTGAGACTCGAAGCATCCAGCCTCGTAGCTGAGACTCGAAGTACCCAGCCTTGAAGCCTCGTAGCTGAGACTCGAAGCACAACAAACGCAGCCTGCACCCGCAGCACCCAACCTCGAAGCCTCGCAGCTGAGACTTGAAGCATCCAACCTCGAAGCCTCGTAGCTGAGACTCGAAGTACCCAGCCTCGAAGCCTCGTAGCTGAGACTCGAAGCATCCAACCTTGAAGCGTCGTAGTTGACACTCGAAGTACCCAGCCTCGAAGCCTCGTAGCTGAGACTCGAAGCACAACAGACGGAGCCTGCACCCGCAGCACCCAACCTCGAAGCCTCGCAGCTGAGACTCGAAACATCCAGCCTCGAAGCCTCGTAGCTGAGACTCGAAGTACCCAGCCTCGAAGCCTCGTAGCTGAGACTCGAAGCACAACAGACGCAGCCTGCACCCGCAGCACCCAACCTCGAAGCCTCACAGCTGAGACGCGAAGCATCCTGCCTCGAAGCCTCGTAGCTGAGACTCGAAATACCCAGCCTCGTAGCTGAGACTCGAAGCACGTAGCCTCGAAGCTCGCAGATTAGCAGCCTCGAAGCTCGCAGACCCGCAGCACTCACAGACTCACAGTCACAGTCGAAGCCTCGTAGCTCAGCCTACCTCGAAGCTCAGTAGACTCGTAGCCTCGTGGCGCAGTCAGCCTCGTGGTCAGCCTTGCCTCGAAGCAGCATGCCTCGTAGTCTGGCTCAGCCTCGTAGCGCAGCCCCGCCTCGAAGCCTCGTAGTCTGCTTCGAAGCAGCCCGCCTCATAGTCCAGCTCAGCCTCGTAGCGCAGCCTCCATCCTTCAACGCGGCTATAAATCTTCAACACGGCTTCGACCGTTCGAGGCATCCTTCAAGCCTTCAACCCTGCAAGGCGACCTACGACTCTTCGATGTGGCTTTGACCCTTCGACCCTTCGAAGCAACCCAGCTATGACCCTGCGACCTTCGAGGCATCCTCCAAGCCTTCGACCCTGCAAGGCGACCTTCGAGGTAAGCTACAGTCTTCGATCCTGCAAGACAGCCTATGACCTTCGACCCTTCGAGGCAGGCTACAGTGTCCAAACCCTTCAGGGCAACCTTCAGTGACCTTCAAAGTCTTCGAAGCAACCCAGCCTTCGACCCCGCAAGGCAACCCAGCCTTCGACCCTGCGAGGCAACCCAGCCTTCGACCCTTCAAAGCTACCTCTAGCCTTCGACCCTTCGAAGCAACCCCCAGCCTTCGGCCCTTCGAGGCATCTCCTACCCTTCGACCTCGCGAGGTAGCCACTCGACCTTCGACCTTACAGGCTTCGACTGAAAGACTCCAAAATGACGCCGTTTCACTCCTCCTTTAAGTGTACGGTGAAATAAGCGTTGTTTTTTTCTAGTCGCAATTTAACGACTCTAATCACATTTAAATCTTTGGGACTCTCGGAAATGCATAAATTAACGCCTGGGAACTCATTTTTCACCTCATAAATGCACATGTCGGTCTTGGAACTTGGATTGACGCCTTGAGAACTCCAAAAGTCACATCATTTAACTCACCAAGTTCCTAGGTGGGCGGGTGTTCCCTCCTCGGGACTCTATAAAAGGGAGGCATCACCCCTTTCCAAGAGGAGGAGGGAGGCTTTGGAGACTAACGCCTAGCAATATAGAAAAGTTTGAAGAAGAGGATTTGGGAGCCTAACTTCGACGATATAGCAAGTTCAAAGGGAGTTCATAAATTCTACTTGCCGAAAAGGACATCAAACATTCCCCTACTGGGTTTTGTCCTTGCATTCTTTAAGCATCCAAAAAAGGGGGTAAAGCTAGCAGAACGTCAATCTTGATTTTCAGGTTTTATTCCCCTCTTCTCTTACATTCCTTATTCTAGCTATACCAGTCTCACCTTTTATTCAAAATACACAAAACGTTTTCAAAGGCCCGGTGGCCGTGGGATTGAGCTCTCATGCTCATATCCTCGCCACTTGGCCAACATTGGGTCCAATAATGAATCCGAGCTTCATAGTATGCTCTTCAAGACATCAGACCCTACTTCTTCGTTTTTAAGATAAAACCCCAAATCCTTTTTAAATAAATCCAGGCTCCTGTGGCTGTGAGATTAAGTCCTATTGCTTATATCTTCACCACCTGGCCAACATCAAACTGTGGTAATGAATCCGAGCTCCACGCTGTGCTCTTCATGCTACAGGCTTTCTTTCTGTTTTCCTCGATAAAACAAAAGAATAACATTCCTTTTTAATAAACCAACCACAGTTTTTACAATGAGATAAAAGGAAAGAAAGGGAAATCAAAATAAGCAAGCACCCATAGACAAAGACTAGGTACCAATTTTGGGTGTTGTGGGGGTGCAAGAGCCTTTTCTTCCTTCCCCACACATAACCGACTCCCGAACCTATTCTTTGAAAATTGTAGACCCTCCTAGGTGGCCAAACACACCTTTATTTTTGTTTGGTGGCGACCCTGTTTCTTTTATCTCTCTTTTTGGATTTGTGTGAGCCATGGCAATGATGGCTCAATGACCAAATCTCCATCCAAAGGAGTAATCTCACACCAGTCACAAGCCCGAACGACACCAGGTGATGACAACTATTCTTCCATATGCATAAGTTCTGTCTTTTTTTAGTTCGGATTATGATGTTCTCACCAAGACAATTTGATCCATATCCGTACTAACTCAACCTGTTAATCTACTGTTTCTTTAGTTTATGTTTTCAGCTACAGGTTCAGATTCGCTTTGCACTTCAATGCTCTATCTTGTTTTGATGTCTCGGATTTGAAGTGTTGTGGTACTTCTTATTTCCTCGACACCAAGACAGCAAAGGAATCATTCTTAATCAACACTCAGCTTTTACGGACAGTCAGTCTATCATCCGGATATAGTTCACACGAACACTATCAAGCCTGGATGAGAGTCGGTTTGTTTCCTCCTAAATCTTAGAATTCTCAATTCGCGATAAACCAAGTGATTATCTTACATCGCATCTTTTTAAGGAGGACTAATGATGGTTCATTAAATGCACGTCTCGAGCCCTATAATTTGTCTTTTCAAAATTCGGCAGTATGAATATAGCTGTCATTTGAATGGTTAGCACGGCCTCCAGGTCATTAGTTTACTCGGCGGCGCTAATACATCAAGTCTAATGACATCAGATTGTCAGGCGGATCACTGCTCATCTCGCTTAAACCCGAGACCCGCTGGCTTCCACGGAATGGGTCCTATTTATACTAAACTCTCACGCGAGCGCAAGGATATCGCTTTCATTACTCAGAACCCTAAATCTTCGTTGCTCTCTATTCACCAAAGACCTCCCCTTCCTTCTCCTTTAATCTTCAAATTTCAATGGCATCTTCCGCTCTCTACGGCGTTGTTCCTAGCCATCTTGTCGATTAGGCTGGCATTTCCGACCCTCCTGCCTGGCTCGAGGAGGTTCGCTCCTTGTTAGCCTCCAGTGGTCTCCTCGACATCGTCTCTACTCCTGTTGATCTTCTCATCTCAGACATCCGATCTTTCAATGAACACTTCGAATCCCGTGACCACTCGATTGTCTCTGGAATCCGAGAAAAACCCATCAAGATCACTCCTCAAGTGATTCGTGACGCCTTCCATCTCCCCAGCGGCAGTGATTTCCGGCCGAGCATTTCAACCATGGCTACTGCCATGGGATGTCCCTCTAAAGTGAAGGAATACAAGCTGAAGTCTTTTCAAGGCCCCTACCGCTGTATGGCCACCATATTAACTCGATGCTTGCTGGCTCGCTCTACGGCGCTTAACTCAGTCCCGTACGATTTGCTCTTGGCGATGTACGTGGTCTTTGAGCAGTTGCCTCTAGACTGGGGTGATTTTCTTTTTCGGATTATGCGGAATGCGAAGCGGAACTCATCTTTCGGACGGATTCTCTCCCACCTTTTCCGACATCTGCGCCCCGAGCACTTCCAAGACCAGTTGACGATTCCCTTCCCGCAGAATTTTTACTTTCGTCATCTCACCTCTGATGGGATGCTTACTGTCCGCCGTCCTCCTATCTCTCGTGCACACATTGTTGTATCGGAACATCACGATAGTTCCATTGGTGACCCCGCCCCTAGCTCGGGTCACGAGGTTAGCTCCGCTCCCCAGTCTTCACGCATCCGGTCCGTTGCCGCTCCGGCACGATCCCACAGTTCGCAGCACAGTGTTCGTGATGCTGCAGGGCCCTCTCAGCCGTTTCCTCATGACACTGTTTCTTCCGCCCCTCCTGCTGATGCCCCTGCTGTTATCTCTCTTGTTGCTACTGCCGATACTGCTGCTGGTGTTCCTGCACCCACCTCTCCGGTGACTGCTGCAGTTGCTGCTGTCATTGCTGACATGTCTACCTCTCCTCCAGCTGCCTCTCCAGCACGCCGTGTTAACCCTCACGACTACCTCGACCATCTTCCTGCCGATATTCTGACTGACTGCTGGCTTCGTTTCAGTCTCGCTCACACTGCCGACATCCCTGAATCTACTCTCCAGGTGTATTACACCAAACATTCCCAAACCCCGGAAGCTATGATTATTTGGAACACTGAACACGGCTTTCTCACGTCGTCTCTGCTTTAGGCCGCACCTCCAACTGATATTGCCTCTTCCGGACTTGCTCATGACGCATGGACTCTTATCCCTGCTGAGGCTGGTCCCTCCTCTCCTGCGGACATTCCTCTCATTAACCTCTCCGGTCAGAGTGGCTTCGCTACACCTGCTGC
Source organism: Taxillus chinensis (assembly GCA_023512835.1). Taxonomy (NCBI): domain Eukaryota; kingdom Viridiplantae; phylum Streptophyta; class Magnoliopsida; order Santalales; family Loranthaceae; genus Taxillus; species Taxillus chinensis. The sequence goes on along the minus strand of CM042090.1, from coordinate 54,734,004 downwards.
TACTGCTATTCCCTCATCCTTCTCTCCACCTGTTGACTCCTCCGCACTGCGCACTCCTGCCCCTCTACATGCGGGGGAGTCCTCTAAGGCTCCTGCCTTTGGCTTTGGCCGTCCCTCATTTGCCACGATCCTATCTGAAGCCGCGGTCTCTGCTCAGCTGGATCGTATTGCGGAGGACAATCGTTCCCGGGCCCATGTCATTGCTGACAAAGTTGATGAAATCCGGACCCAGATCCTTTCCGCTCTCTCCAACTCCTCTCTCTCCCTGGATCGGAAGCTGGACCTTATTGCCCAATCTCTTTCGGGCCTCTCCACCTCTGTCCAGGATCTGACTCAGGTTGTGGGTCGTCCCTCTCGCCCTCCTCGCCGATCTGCCAAACCGGGGGAGAATGCCTCATCTGATCCAGCTCCCTCCACTCCTACTCCTGACACTACTGATGTTCCCAGCCGAAGCCAAAGACCTGCACTCAGCGTTCCTCCGGGCCTCCCGATTCCCAAACACAGCCGCTTCTCTGGACCGTCCAGTGCTGTTCCCGCTCCTTCTAACCGTCCCAGCTCCTCCACTGCAACTACCTCCTCTTCTGATCAGGCTCCGCAAGTCACGTTTCTCCCATCATATGCGGAATTCGATCCATATGATTCAGATGGGCGTGTACTGGTGATAACGTGCATTTATGCCGTTATCCTAGACCTTATATAGGGTGTTTTAGCGTATGTTTTGTACCTATTTGCATGATATTTTACACATATTTGCTCTAACCCCTAAGAAGACCCTGTTTGGTGTATAGTGGTACTTTTTGAGTGTTTTTGGCAGGTTTTGGAGCAACCTTTTCCCACACACTTTGGCTAGATCACTCCATACACTCAAGAGGAAGCTATAGGAAGAAGATGGAAACAAAATGAAGGCAAAATCAAGGTGCACGTGAAAAGGCTTTCTCACGTGCATTCTCACGTGCAAGGATTTTATTGCATGGATGCCTTCTACAACTCATGAGGAAGCTTTGGAGCAAATTTGAGTCGAATTGGAGCTGCACGTGAAAAGGGTCTTCTCACGTTCATTCTCGCGTGCAGGCATTTTTAAGCTCCAAATGATGTGTTTTGTTGTTTTAATCATTTTCCTCTAAAGAACTGGGGTCAAATTTGGTGTAGTTTGAGTTTTATTGCGCCTAGAACATCGAATAGTGTCACTAACCAAAATGACGTCGTTTTTGCTATGACCACATTTATAATTAGGGCACACTTTTTGTAACCCTAATTTGGCCCACTAAATCCTATAAATAGGGGACTTGGGAGGCATTGTAAATCATCTTGAGTGGGAGAATCTGATCTGAGTTCTGAAAAGAGCTATAGCCATTGCTAAAAGATCGGATTGTCCTTGGCAAGGAGTGATTTTGGGCACGACGCTGGAGTCTTTGGAGGCTGGAGTCCTGGTTCATCTTGGGGTCTTCCTTTATTGTCCTGGTACTGTAATCATGTTCTTTCTTGTAATTGTTATTGCTTTTGTCATGATTATGGAGTAGTTTTATTAGTCTAAGGGAGCAATGTACCCCCAATAAATTGTATTCAGTTTGGTTATGGTTGTTCAATAAAATAGAATTCAGTTCTTGTTTAATTCACTTGCTTGTATGGAAATGCCTAGTTTATGCATAATTAGGTAATCTTAGCCCTTGTCTAGGGTGGAACACTAGTGAATTAGATTTAATATTGCATGATGGACCAAGTCGGCAACTATTAGATTGTTTATCTACCTTGATCACTTTTATTCACATGGACCAAATGGGATAAAAGCCTTAAATCTATCTTAGCATGGACCAAATGTAAGATAGATAGGAGATAATCAACATGAACATGAACTAGAACATAAATCAAGAACAAGAGCCATAACCAGACTAGTACAATCAATTGGGTGGTAAACATTGTGACCCTAGATCCTTAATCACTGAAATTTCTATACCAGTAGCTTGCCAACATTCTGATTTAATCATTTTTCGTTCAAACTATTTGTACAACAAAAATCAATTGTCCAGACATAAAATCAACTTATTAGCTTAGTGCTTGCTGCTTAACAGCATTAGCTACCTCCCTGTGGGTTCGACAATTGGAGTCGCAATACTCCATTTTATTACTTGACCAGTGCACTTCCTGCAAAACCTATAGACACAATTTATACGGGTCAAGTTTTTGGCGCCGTTGCCGGGGAGGCAAGCCAAACGTTGTTAGGACTAAGTGACATTAGGTGCTTACGTTTATTTGTGATCTGGATTTTTAATTTATTGTAATTTTGCTAGTACGGTGTTACCTGGTATCTCTTTATTTTTGCTACTTTGCAGGGGTGCACCATAGGTGTTTGAGAAAATTCCTCTATGTATGCGTCACACCAGGGGTGAGTTATTACCATACGATCCCGAAATCGAACGGACATTGCGAGAGCAGCGAAGGGCTTAGAGGGCATTAGCTGCAGCTGAACAGCAGTTGGAAGGCTTACATACCTTGTGTGAAGAAATCATGGCTGAAAACAGAGCAAGAGAAGATCAGGGACACAACGGCCAAGGCAGTTATCAGCCGAGGACCTTCATGGATTATGCTAGACTGTACTATCGGATGAGTATTCAGGCATTAGAAGGGTGCTGGTCCAAGCAAATAACTTCGAGTGAGCTCTGCGCCATCGCAAATGGTTGGGCAAGATGCATTCCGAGGCTCGGCACTAGATGATCCACACAACCATCTAGCGCGATTCTTGCAAATTTGCGACACCATCAAAATCAATGGAGTCTCGGATGACGCCATTAAGATGCGACTCTTCCCGTTTTCCCTGAAGGACCGAGCTCTTGGTTGGTTCCAGTCCCTACCTGCTGGCAGCATACACACATGGGACCAAATGGTGGAGAAGTTTCTCTCCAAGTACTTTCCACCAACAAGAGTTATTCATTTAAGGAGCCAAATAAATCAATTCACCCAAAGATGGTGATGAGTCGCTATACGAGGCCTGGGAGCGATTCAAAGACTTGGTTAGGAGGTGTCCTAATCATGGCAGGCCAGAATGGTTACAAGTCGAATCTTTTTATGCAGGTCTGCACGCAAATACAAGGAGCATGATAAATGCAGCCACTGGAGGAGCGTTCATGATGATGGAGCCTTCTGCAAGAGTGGAGCTTATAGAGCGAATGGCGTTGTCCAACTGCCAATGGTCCAATGACAGATGCCCTAGAGCTGAGCCGGTGGCTGCGGTATCAAATTCATCAAATTCAACTCAGTTCGATGAGTTGACAAGGAAGATGGAGTTACTGACAGAGCAAATGTCAGTAATGGTTGTTCGCATGGAGGACAGAACTGAACAACCCAAGGCGATTCTATGAAGACACTGCTGACAGCCCACTATACGAAGAAGCCCAATATGTTGGGAATCGAGGTGGAGGATTCCAGGAGACAATTTCGGGAATCCAAACCGTGCAGAATCCTCCTCGCCTCAAAGAACTTCCAGAATCAGGGAGGATCTCACCAATTTCAACAACAGCCTTACTTATGGCAAAGGCAGAATAAGGTCCCTGCTACTAGAGCAGCACAGTATGGAGAACAATCTCAACCACAACTTCCTCCTGGGTTCCAGAAGATGCCTCAACAGAAGGAGGAAGACAAAGAGAAGGCAAAGGATGAAGAGATGTGGAACTTCTTTTATCAATTTGCTAAGCAAGCAACTGATAGAATGAGTAAGGGGGAGACGAGGATTGAGTCCCTTACCACTTCTGTCCAGGATCTTGGGGCTGCCATGAAGAATATAGAGCAGCAGATTGGCCAGCTAGCAAATGCAGTTAGGCCATCTTCATCAAATACTTTTCCCAGCAATACGGAGGTCAACCCAAGGGAGCAATGCAAAGCTATAATGCTTAGAAGTGGGAAAGAACTACCAGTTGGAGAGAAGAAAATCGAGCCAAACAAGGAGGAGTCGGAACAGCATGCTCAGGAGGAAGCTAAAGAAGGAGATGCTGAGCAGCGTAAGGACTAGAAGGAAAAGGTTGGGAGTAGTCAACCGACAGCCCATCAGCCTGAAGTTAGCTCTCCCGTTCCGTACAAACCTCCTATGCCGTATCCTCAAAGGCTGAGGAAAAAGAAATTAGATGCTCAGTTCCAGAAATTTTTAGATGTATTCAAGAAGCTAGAGGTGAACATCCCATTCATAGAAGCCTTGGAACAGATGCCTGGATATGTCGAATTTTTAAAGGATCTACTGTCCAAGAGGAGAAGCTACACTGATTGTGAGATAGTGGCTCTCACAAATGACATCAGTGCAGTGGTGCAGAACAAGCTACCACCCAAGCTTAAAGATCCAGGTAGTTTCACTCTGACCTGCACCATTGGCACCTCGCAATTGGAGCAAGCCCTATGTGATTTAGGGGCGAGCATAAATCTGATGCCAATGTCTATCTATCGGCGACTGGGCTTGACTGGAATAAAGCCCACTTCCATATCTTTACAATTTGCTGATCGCTCGATAGGAAAGCCGGTGGGCATCGTTGAAGATGTTTTAATCAAGGTGGATCGCTTTATCTTCCCAGTGGTCTTTGTTGTTTTGGAAATGGAGGAAGATAAAGGAGTCCAACTGATTCTTGGAAGGCCATTCTTGAGTACCGGAAGGGCCTTGATCGATGTAAACTCAGGGGAGTTGACGCTGCGTGTGGATGAAGACGCAGTGGTGTTCAACATGGAGCGTTCGATGCGCAAGGCGAATGATCATTCCAGCTGCTATTGGATTGATCAGATTGCTGAATTCGTGGACAGCTACTTCGAAGAAAGCTTGATCACTGAAAGCTTGGATCACGAATTGAAGCAGGTGGATTTTGCTGAGGCGGAACCGGAAGAGACTTATGAAGTGCTGAAAGACCAAACTGAGCAGCAGCCTTCCTCAACTGAATCCTCAGCAATCACGAAACACTTGCCAGTTCTGAAGCAACTCCTAGAACATCTGAGGTATGAGTTTTTGGATACACAAGGGCGTTACCCTGTGATAGTAGCTGCATCCTTAACAGTAGAAGAAATCGGACAGCTACTAGAAGTCTTAAGGGAGCATAAGCAGGCCCTGGGGTGGTCTCTAGATGATATAAAAGGTATAAGTCCAGCGGTCTGCATGCACAAGATACTGATGGAGGAGTCTTATACTCCTACTATAGAGTGCCAACGCAGGCTCAATCCTGCAATGAAGGAAGTCGTTGGCAAGGAGATTCTGAAGTGGAGGAAAGCGGGCATCATATATGCCATTTCAGATAGCTCCTGGGTTAGTCCAGTGCAAGTGGTTCCCAAGAAGGGCGGCATGACAGTGATACGCAATGAGAAGAACGAGCTCATTCCATCCCGCACAGTGACCGGGTGGCGCATGTGCATCGACTACCGCAAGCTGAATAAAGCCACGCGTAAGGACCACTTCCCGTTACCTTTAATTGATCATATGCTAGATCGGTTAGCTGGCTACCCGTATTATTGTTTTCTGGACGGTTATTCCGTGTTGGAAATATAGGATTTGATGAAGCTGCTACAAATAGTCTAAGTCCGAAGACTCAAAGAACCGACAGCCGTAGGGTCGGAGAGTCGAAGTTCGTAGAAGTGAAACTGTCATAGGACATATTCGCAAGAGACTCGTAGACTCGTAGAGTCTGAAGACTCAAAGCGAAATAGTGACAGAACATTGCGACTCGTAGATCCAGGGTCGAAGGTCGTAGAGTCATGGTATGGAAAAGAAAGTGTTACTGTAAGCGTCCACGAAGTTCGGAGACTCGTAGAGTCAAAGCAGTGTTAAGAACAGTAACCAACGCTAAATGACTCGTAGACTCGTAGACTCGTAGAGTCGTAGGGTTGAAACCTTCGAACACTGTTAAGGAAACTGGACTCGTAGACTCGTAGGTTGAAGGTCAAAGAATCGACGTTGTAAAGACTGGCAAGCAAATGAAATTGTAACTCAAGAGTCGTAGAGTCGTAGACTCGTAGACTCAAGGGACACAATCACTATAGAGAAATTGCCATACTTCCAAACTCGGAGATCAACGGCGGAGAGTTGGAGCTAAAGGGTCGCAGCTATAAAGGAACTCGGTTTATGCACCTCTGTGAAAGACCAAGGAAGAAAAGCGAAGTTGAAGACTCGTAGAGTCGAAGATTTTCAGAGCACCCAGTCAAATATAGTAAACTGAGAGACCCGAAGATTGTAGACCCGTAGAGCTAGAGTCATAGATTCGTAGCTCCAATAACCGGTAGATTAACTGTACTCGAAGAAGTTACTCTAAGCACTATTCGAAGAGTCGCAGACTCGTAGAGTCATAGACACGCAAAGTCGTAGACTTTAGTCAACAGAGTGACACTAAAAGGCTAATCCAACTTAACCTCCAGCCTCGAAAACTCGAAGACTCGAAGATGTGAGTCGTAGACTCATAGAAAACCCATGAAGCCTGAAGCAAGACTTCGCAACTTTTACAGGTGCTAGCTGAAATCTTCGAGTCTCCGAACCTACGAGGCATCCACCTCTGAGGCAAACTTATAACCCTAAACACAGCCTCTTAGCGATATTGACGGCTAGGGTTTGTACAGTAAGCCTGTGCCGTCCCGAGCAGTTGAGCACATTTAATGACGCATTAATTGCTGCCAACTACTATCCACAGATGAACGGCCAAGATCGACTGCATGCCAAAAATGCAGTATGGTCATCTGATCTATAAATCAGAGCAGATCAACCCATCCCCTGACATTCCTGATTTTCAGTGGCGGGAAGTCAGTCTGTCGGGATGGACATCATGGTGCACGAGAACTTTAATCTTAAAGATATATCTCTCACGCACTTAATGACAAAATTGTGAGTTTAATCTCTCTCTCAAAAGAAGGAAACACACAGTACACAAGAAAATGGCTCTAACACACTTGATATAAACAATCCTTTACAGAACCTATCAAGAGAGAGCGAGTTCCAACAACAGAGAGTGAGTGACTCTGAGAGAAAAACTGGAGAAGTGTTGTGCGCCGTGTTGAACCAAGAACGAGATTAATCTCTCTAATCATTAAGAACCTTTTGTTCATCAAAGATCCAGCGCTTTCAAAAAGTCTAATCTCTGTGTTATCTTCCATACGTCAATCTATCCTAAACTGTCACTTTCACAACTGAGATCTGTTAAGAAAAGAACTTTTATCTTCATCTCAGTTTTGTCTGATAGTTCATCATCATTCACGCTACCACTCATACTCTATTGTCATCTTCTACATAAATACTTCCATCATAATCATCTGTAGACTAATCCAGAACCAGCTAACAGTCTAGCTTCCGCAAACGAAGAAAGTCTATTCACCCCCCCTATAGACGCACTTTGGGACCTACAATTGGTATCAGAGCAAGTTCTACTACTCTGTAGAGATCCCTACTAGCTGACGTGGATTCCAGCAGTGCAGCTCTAGCTCCCGAGCAAGCTCCAGTTCCTGTTGAGGAAGTTGAAACAAGTCCTGTCCCAGAGGAAGGAGCAACAGGAGACCAAGAGCAGGAAGAACCGAGTACCAGCAGCAACAAGAAAGAACAAGAAGACTTCTATGACGTTCTACCCGGCTCATCCTCCCAAGTGCCTATGTGCACACCTGCACGCTTTTCAAAATAGAAAGCAAGGATGAGAGCTCACCTAGACATGCTCGACACTTATCTCTGGGAAACAATAAAGAACGGACCTTTCACACCAAAGAGTATGCAAAGAGGTCGACTAATGACGAAAGATCCAGATAGTTGGTCTAAGGTGGAGCAGAGGAAAGTAAAGCTCGGCTTCAAGGCAAAAGCCATACTTTTCTCTGCACTCGATGATGACATGTTCACAGATGTGCAAGATCTTGAGACTGCTAAAGAGGTATGGGACAAGCTTTGTCTCATATACGAAGGAGATGAGCAAATACAAGACAACAAGATCTCCATGCTCAAACAAGAGTATGAAGCCTTCAGATGTGAACCGAAGGAGTCATTAGACAATATCTACAAACGGTTCACTGGTCTGATTCAACGGATGAAGACGTATAACGTTGAGATCTCTCAAAAGGACAAAAATGACAAATTTTTGAGATCTCTACCTTTGAGACTGCTGATAAAGATATCAGCCATCCGTCAGCTGAAGGAATGGAAGACTTGTGCCTTGGAAGCACTATATGGGGACCTCAAGACGTTTGAGATGCAAAAAGAAGAGCTTGAGGCCTTTGAGAATCCTTCCAAGAAAAAGGAGAAGTCTATTGCTTTTAAGACTGCTACCGAACCACAGGAACCATCTTCGGAAGATGAAGAAGATGAAGCTGATACACTTGGCTCAGATAGTGCCTCAGATGAAGAAGTGGCATTTCTGATCAAGAAACTACTGAAGAGAAGGGGGAACTACAGAAGGAAAGCAAGGCAGCCTTCCTTATCTTTCTCTAAGGGAAAAGATAATGACAAGTTGCAATGCTATCATTGCAACAAGCCCGGCCATTTCGCTGCTGACTGTTGTAAGCTGAAGAGGGAGAAAAAGGAGGCAGCTGAGCAGAAGAAGAAGACCAAAGGCTCCTCAAGCAAAAAGAATTACAAGAGGAAGAAGGCTCTTGTCACTAACAAGTTTAACAGTGAAACTGAGGAGGAAGAAGAATCATCAGATGATGAGAAGAAGGAAAAAAGGTCTCATCTGCTTCATGGCTGACCATTCACCTCCCCTCAAGGTAAGAACTTATGAACAGCTTTATATTGAATATGAAGATACCTATAGAGCTCTTAAAGAAATGGAGGAACAATTTCTTCCTATGAAAGCTGACAAAGAAAGATACTATTCTAAACTAGAACGGCTTTCATGTGAATATAGAGACTCTGTAGATGATTATGAAAGAACAGAGAGAAGATTAAAAGCTGAAGTGAGTGAGATGAGAAGCACACACGATGATCTTTTGGACAAAGTTGGTCAACTAAAAATGGCAAATAAAGACATCAATAGGCTTGAAAAGGAACTAGCGGAAACCAAAGCAGAACTGGAAAAGGAAAGACTAATCAGTCAAAAGTGGCAAGACTCTCACGAGATTGCCGCCCACTTTAGGACTACTCCGGATGTTAAAGGGCTAGCCTTAGGTCTAAGTTTCTCTTGAAGACCAAATAGCCAAGGCCCAGACCTACCCCGTATAGACCAAGTGTCTTGCCGACTTTGTTCTGCGCCAGAAGTGTGCTCGTTGATTGTGGAAAGGAGGTATCAATGGTTGTTGCTAGTTCACCCAAACCAGTAACACCCGAACTCAAAGACCTGGGTACTGTTGCATCTTAGGACAGTGATGCAGTAGTTGCTAAGAAATAATTGAAAGCTGAACCCTCAGTCAACCTGTCCTCTACATCCCAATGCAAGGGTAAGGGTGTAGTTATCTCAGAGAGAAAACCAAGTAGACACACTACAACATTTTAGACTGGTTCATCCAACAAGGCTGCTGCCTTCCCGCCTAAGTTTGTCTCTGATGGAAGAGTTAAGAACGGTCTAGGATATGTGAGAAAACCTAGGAAACCTCTTAACACTCCAGCAAAACCCTTGAGACAGAGTGTTCAACCTAAACCTGTCACATGCCCCATCTGCTGTGAAGTTGGACACCTCTACTATCAGTGCAGATTCTACCCTGAGTACCTTAGGAAGGAGATTACAACAGAAATCAAGGTAAATCTTAAACAGCTTAATTTCACTAACAATCTGCAATGCCACAGCAACTCTGATAGGAAGAAACATACCAGGCACACACAGGATATCCCCTCAAAAGACTTAAAAACCAAACCCGTGAAGAAAACCATCAAACCTGTGCCTACTAAAGCTGCCAAAGATAACAATAAGGAAGGAAAACATGCTGAAGATTTAAAGGCTAATCCTGTTAATAACTCCAATGAAGGATCACCAAGATTAGCATAGAAAGTTAAATCTGCCCCTTCTTATTGGAAACGAAAATTACCAACTGCAGATTGCACTCACCCAAAGCCCAATCTTAAATGGGCCCCCAAGACTTAGTTACTCTATGTGCAGGAACAGGTACCTGGAGCTGAAAGTAGCTACCTGAAACAAAAGATCAATTCCAACCAATGGTATCTAGACAAAGGCCCATTTCTATGCACATGACGAGATGATGCCTCTCTATTGAGTGAAGTAAGGGAGGTTGCAGCTTCATCTGTCACTTTCGGGGACAATAAAAAGGGTAAGATTGTTGGTAAGGGTACTCTCACTAATGGTTCTGTGTCCATTTAGAATGTATCTGTTGTCCAAGGTCTTAAACATAACCTGTTGAGCATAAGTCAATTGTGTGACAAAGGCTATCAAGTGTTGTTCACTAAACACACCGCACGATTATGGATTCCCTCTCCAATCAAGTGAAGCTAACTGGACATAGACAAGGCAATGTCTACAAGTTGGTCTTTGGCAATACTCAATCTCGATGAACCAATTTGTTTTCTATTCAAAGTTTCACCTGATATCAGTTGGTTGTGGCATAAGAGATTTGGCCATTTAAACTTTAAAACCATGTCTAAACCGGCATCTCTAGATTTGGTTGAGGGCTTACCCAAGCACGTTTATGAGAAAGAACACCCTTGTAAGGGACCGTCAAGCAGGGTAAGCAGGTTAAACATTCTTTTAAGAGTATAGATAAAACCTCAATCACACAACCACTTGAACTTCTGCACATGGATCTATGTGGACCAATAAATGTGTCTTCCCTATCTGGTGCACGATACTTTCTTGCAGTAATAGATGACTATACCAGATACACATGGGTCATGTTTCTCAAAAACAAAACTGAAACTTTTGAGAATCTGGTTGAACTCTTCAATTAGGTTACTAATGTTAAAAGTCTCTCTATTAAGTACATTCGTAGTGATCATGGCAAGGAATTTGACTTTTCTGAGATGTTAGAGTTTTGTACTGAACATGGTATCCAGCACAATTTCTCAGCACCAAGAACTCCAAAACAAAATGGAGTAGCTGAAAGAAAGAATCGAACATTGGTTGAAGCGACTAGAACCATGTTGATAGGAGCTCGGTTCCCAAAATCCTTATAGTGAAGTCTGTTGCCTTGCTTGTTATGTACAAAATAGAACTCTAATTAACAAACGAGCCATGAAAACACCCTATGAGTTATGGAAGGGAAGGAGACCAAACATTGGTCACCTAAGGATCTTCGGGTGTACTTGCTACATTCTGAACAATGGCAAGGATTACTTGAACAAGTTTGACGCCAAATCAGATGATGGATATCTTGTTGGATACTCCATGACTAGCAAGGCCTATCGTGTATTTAATAGAAGAACCAAAGTTGTTGAAGAGTCTATTCATGTTTCTTTTGATGAGACTAACCATGGAATGCGAAAGGAGATCCAAATGTACATGAAGTGCAGGACATTGTCATTGTAGAAGATCGGGACACGAGATAAGCCCACGACAACAGAAACTATGGAAGATGTACCTGAACCTGATGAGCAAAGAGCTGAACCGGTTGCTGCGGAACCAAGTCAAAAATCAACAGAAAATCATGACTCTAACATTCAACCTGTTTAGACTCTGCCACTTCTACCAGCCCAAGAACCTGACATTGAGCAATTGGGCATTCATCATGAAGAAAGAGAAGACCTTCCAAAGGCAAGAAGAAAGTTAAAGGACCATCCTTCGAACTAATAATTGGAGATCCCGTCGCACGAGTTAAACCAAGGGCTACCACACTTCATGAAAACCTATATATGTGTTTCCTATCACAAGTGGAGCCAAAATCAGTAAATGACGCAGTTCTGGATCATCACTGGATTTATGCAATGTAAGAAGAATTAAATCAGTTCAAAAGACAGAAAGTATGGGAGTTGGTTAACAGGCCCAGATCACAGCAAGTCATTGGCGTGAAATGGATTTTTAGAAACAAACTTGATACTGATGGTGTTGTAATCAGAAACAAGGCCAGACTAGTTGCAAAAGGATACAGACAAGAAGAAGTAATCGACTATGATGAAACCTTTGCACTAGTTGCTAGACTGGAGGCCATTCGCATGTTCTTAGCATATGCAGCATTCAAGGACTTCAAAGTTTATCAGATGGATGTCAAGAGTGCTTTCTTGAATGGAAACCTCCAAGAAAAAGTCTATGTTGAACAACCACCCAGATTTCTAGAGCCAAACCAAGAGCCCAAGGTATACAAACTGAAAAAGGCTCTTTATGGACTAAAACAAGCTCCCAGAGCGTGGTATGAAACACTGTCAGAATTTCTGATTAAAACTAAGTTCAGAAAAGGTAGGATTGACCCCACACTGTTTCTCAAGGAAGGAAAAGGATCACCCTTGATAGTCCAAATCTATGTGGATGACATCATATTCGGATCAAGGGACAAGAAGCAATATGAAGATTTCTCTCATCTGATGAAAAATGAATATGAAATGAGTATGATGGGAGAACTCTCATTCTTCCTTGGATTGGAGGTCAAGCAGTTAGAGGATGGGATCTTTATCAGTCAAACCAAATACACGAAGGAGATTCTGAAGAAGTTTAAGATGACTGATGTGACACACATGAGAACTCCCATTCCTACAAACGCCAAACTGGATATGGATGAAGCAGGCAAGGAGGTGGATATTTCTGAATCTAGAAGCATGATTGGATCCTTGCTGTATCTGACAGCCAGCAGACCTGACATAATGTTTGCAACATGCATCTGTTCCAGATACCAAGCTAATCCCAAGGAATCCCACTTGTCTCATGTCAAGAGGATCATGCGGTATCTTAAGGGAACTGAGAATTTGGGACTATGGTATCCAAAAGAGTCTGACTTTAAACCGAGAGGATATTCGGATGCGGACTTTGCCGGATGCAGGATTGATAGAAAGAGCACAAGTGGAACATGCCAACTCTTAGGCAATAGACTTGTATCCTGGTTTAGCAAGAAACAGAATTCAGTTTCAACCTCCACAGCTGAAGCTGAATATATTGATGCAGGAAGCTGTTGTGCTCAATTGCTCTAGATGGCCAGTCAACTATCAGATTATGGTTTTGATCTGAAGGCCGTTCCACTATATTGTGACAATACAAGTGCCATTGCAATTTCAAACAATCCTGTCATGCATCCCAAAACCAAGCACATTGAAGTAAGACATCACTTTATACGTGATCATGTGCTCAAGAAAGACATTTCCTTGGAGTATATATCCACTGATGACTAGCTTGCCGACATATTCACCAAACCACTGCAAGAAACAAGGTTCAATGAACTTCTGACAAAACTTGGCATGTTAGATTTAAATTCATAAGACTCACTGCATGTCTAGTGTTTCATCTCAACCTAATTATCTGTGCGATAAACATAAGTATGACACTGTTAATAACTAATGATGTCTTCATGAAAATTAGAAATGATTACGTGTGATTCATGCATATATGCTGCTAGAAAGTGAGAAATCACATGGATGAAACTTGCTACCTCTGAACCTGATTCAACTCTTTTGTACAACCTGTCATAAACCCTCAAGTCGTGAGTGAAATGAGTGCAATCTCCCTTATTTTTCATCAGAAGATATTCCCATTAACTGTCAATTTATTCTGAGAGAATATCACCTGTGTGGCATTGCATTCATTAACTAGCATGAACTGTTGTATCTCATGGTGTTGTTGGCCTACGCGGAAAGGATCCTCAATGATTTAATGCTCAAAGGATGACTGAGATTGTAGTATTTGAGAATCATAAAAAGCCTATTACTCAAGAAGAGCCACTACCTTTTACTGAAAAAGGCAAGGTGAAAAAGGCAAAGTGATAATAGACAATAGATGATTGCCTATCTTAGGGGGAGTCCTCACTATTCCCAGATTGTGTCTCTGTTAGAGTAATAGTTGGAGATCAAAATGTATGATCATGTGATTCAAAAAGATACCGTGTTGAGCTCGTCCTTGTAAAAAGACTCATGTATAAGCACCAAAAAATTGTGCTACACAAAAGAAAAGAGACAACTCACACACCCAACTGAATGAACAAACTCCAAACTCTACCTGTACCTTGTTGTGTTGTAAATCTTACAATGATAGAGTGTGTGTTCTGATTCTCAATAGGGCCATCCTGTCTCTCAAGTCATCTATGCCGAACTGAAAATCATTGTTGGATCAGGGTTGTGGTAAGATTTGGTTGACCATGAGCTTACTTACACAGTGTAATGATAGTTCCTGAATCAAGCTCACATGCTGATCCGAGAGTGAGAGGGTGAGGTCTCCACTGAGTGAGTTTTGCTGAAAAGTGAGAAGACGCAGGTTTTATGACATGGTTGTTAAAATAGATAAATCATGGTTTCATCGGATGCTATGTTAACATAGTGATCACCTTCTGACACATGATGATGTATGTTGATATACTTAATCATTTCTAAGGTAAATGGAGACTTCAATGGTAGTGATACAGTTGCCATACATGTAAATCAGACTTTAGGGTTGAAGTAAACCAAGCTCTAGATATGTAATTTCAATTCCACTCGCAACACTGTTCATCATGAATAATGTCATGTGAATTGCCATATGCATCTCATGTGTGTTATTAAGTGTTGAAAAGTCCAGAGAAATCCACCACTCGTTGCATTCGCAGTCGACCTCAAAGTAACTACATCGAAGAACTGTGGGATTGAAAACTGCTGCCTCGAAGCTTTGAGGGTCGTAGCCTCGAAGTATCCAGCCTTGTAGTCCGCCCGTTCAAAGTTCGTAGCGAGACGGAGTCTGTCACTTACTATTCAAGCCTCGTAGACATGTTAGCGCGTCACTGTGCACCTAAAAGGGAACCTACACACTGACATAAGGGGTGACGTGTACATATCGCTTGAATCTCCCAACGGGTGGATCCGGAAGTTAAAGAGACGGGTCAGAGGAAAGAACGCGGACCTGAAGACTAACCGACAAAGTCTGGGACTTCTACGGTACGCTTCTCACCCCATATATAAGTCAATGATGGAGATGGAGACCAAAGGTATGTTCATCGTTTTCACACTTGAACCCTAACCCTAGGTCTCTCTCTCTCTCTTTTCAACTCTGTCTCTTTCTCTCTTCCTCTCCCTTTTGACCACCTTCGAAGCTTACAATCACTCTCTACGAGTATTTCTTTCTCTCTCTACAAGCTCAATGGCAGAACCAAGCTCATCGATGGCAGACAACCTACACTACATCGTCCCGGGATTCATCATAGACTAGGAAGCCATAGGTGACGCCAGAGTCAGCTGGCTGGACGAATTCAGAAATCACCTCGATGAAACCGGTATTGCATCCGTCTGCTCAGGGATGCAAGACTTACTAATAGACGATGTCTCGGAATTGTACGAGACCATGGCACTCGCTGGAGATGACCTGGTGGGAACTGTACGTGGAGTAGAGATTCGTATCTCTGCCGAAACAATTCGAGATGCACTCCCTCTCCCAAAAGGTAACTTTGATCCTCTCCCCAATCTCTCTAGAAAAGAATGTAAGTCTTTCCTTGGATACTCCGATCCCGGAAAGCAAGGTCGGGGAGCCCTGAAGATGGGTTTCTCCTGGTCGGCACCTGGCGACTACGATAGCCACCGGACAAGGCCCTTCGTGTAGAAGACGGCTCATGACTCTGCAAGTCATGAGCAGATGAAGATCATGTGTAGTGTTCTACAAAGCAGACAAGTAGACTGGGGAACACAAATACACTCCATGATCAAGACCAAGAAAGGACACTTTGGACTTATTCTTACCAAAGTCCTTATGTTTTTGCATCCTGAAGTATTCTGCAATAGGCCCTTAGTGCCACTGCCGACCAAATACATATTTAAAAGTATTTATGAGGATGGTCGGCTGGAGATCAAGTCAATGAGAAGGACTAAGTCAGGTGCAAGAAGTCATGCAGAAGACACAGCTAGCTCTGTACGAGCCCCAGCTCGAATACCATGACAACCGGTTCATGTCTCACCGACTTCCAGGGACTCCTCTCGCATCTCGTCGCAACGGTGCATATAATCGAAGTGGTGGAGAATATTGCCAGAACTCATCTCCCCACAGATTTTACACCAGAGGAAAACCCTATTGTCGAACTGCCCAAGGATATTGCAGAAGTAAGAAAACCTGCAGTTGGAGGGCAGACTCCAGCACAGGAAACCCCAGAGGATAGGGGTACTACACCTATACTGTTGAGCACTCTTGGAGAGTCTGAGCTGGAAGAATATTATATGGAGTATGCCAAGGCTCATATGACTCCAGTTGATTTACGAAAGGCATGGATCGCCTTTGTAAAGCAGATGGTAGATAGAGACCATCTGATTAGTTGGTTGGTTGATCAGGGTCTAGTAAGACGAGACCCAGTGGAAGTAGTAGCCATGGTTGCCCCATCTCCCATCATGGTGGACTCACATACCACAAAGAGGCCATGAGGATGAGCGGCACCAAGCTGCAGTGGATGAAGAAGCAGATGAAGAAGAAAATCTTGATGCTGCAGCTAGTGACTCCGAGGCAGGAGCTGTCCCACAGGTTCCTGAGACTGTGGAAGGGACTAGGATGGCCACCCCATCTGTGCATACCGTTCATTAGGTGGCCACTCAGGTAAGTGAGGAGTTCGCAGCCAATATCACTATGGCTATTCCAGTACCAGCTGCGTCTCACTCACGTTCTATGTCGACTGAAGAAGTAGATATTCTGGCCAGCAAGGTCATCGAGAAACTGATGTCTTCTGGCAACTTCAAAGCTTCAGTCTTTCAGGCCTTTGAGGAACGTCTGGGTACTATGGAGTCCAGCATGGAAGAGGTACGAACGCAAGTTGAATCATCAGATCGTACCCTTGACAAGGTGCAGCAAGAAATGACATGCCTCACAAGTGCAACCACTGATGGATTTAGACATCTGGAAAAGCACTGTGAAGACCTCAAGGGAGCTTACCAGAGACAATACAAAGGACTCAATATAACTCTGGGAGCTATTCTATCAGAATGTCATCATCTTGCCAGTGGTGAGATATCCCTCACTGTCAAAAGCACTCTCCCACAACCATCAGATCGGCCTGCACCTGAACCAGTTGACACTCCACAGCCAACCGCACCTCCTCCAAGTCACTCACAACCTCAGTCTACTGTTACTTATACACGGGGGCGAAAGCACGCACACATAACTACGGTCATCTCAGACTCTGATGATGATGATGATGTTCCAATTGCCACCCGCATGAAAAAGCAGTCTGCTGCTCCCTGCCAACCATCCTCTTCCACACAACCTGATCCTTTAACATCACATCCTAGTACGGCTGAGTATACCATGCCTGCCTCACCTGTCAAGTCAACCGCTACCACTACTGAACAACCTCTAGCCCCACCTCGCATTGTGACTACTGGAGGCACCTCAGTTGAACTGGCTGCATTCAACACTTATGTTGCTGGGGATACCACTGCAAGGACATGCGGCTATGAAACCTTCTTCACCGGACCTGACCTGTGTCGCCTACTTCATGACGGTGAAGAAATGGATAACCTGGAGATGACTCAGTTCATCTTCGCCCAGAAGTCCTTTCTCGCGAAGCTACCTCCTCACATTCGCCGCGATACCAGGATGGAACTCTGTTTGCCGATCATGCAGGCTCAGTTGATTGATGATGCAGCTATCCTCAAGATTATCCAAGGTCGCAGATATGAGAACTCCTTCCTTCCCTGGGATGAGGTAGACCATGTGCTCATTCCGTACTTGTCAACATCCCTGCACTGGTTTCTTCTCGACATCGACTTCAAGAACCAAAGGATCGTCATCTTCGACTCCAAACCCAGTACTTTACTCATCCATCGACATGAACAACTTCGCGAGTTCAATCGCACTCTCACCCGTGTCATGCAGGGTTCTTCACATGGGTGTGGTGGATATCCTCTCACCAAACTGATGGACATCACGCGAGTCAAGCAAGGCGTTCCTGGTCAGGATGATGCTCACAGCTGCGGCTTTTATGTTTGCCATTACATTCGCATCCTGACTACCAACGGGTTTCGAGCTCTCGTGCCTGAATTTGATCGTGTGAGCAGTCGAGCGGCCTCATTACACTTGACTCCTGCTCAACTCCTATGCGAGCAAGCTGCTGTTTTTCTCTTTACACAGAGTGTCTTGTACTCTGAACTTAACCCCTAACTGTCCTGTACTCTAATTACATGTACACTGTATCGCTTACTTTTCACTTGTCTGTGTACTTCTTGTTTTGTCAGTTATCTTTTCTATATGTCTTTGCTCTGCTGTCTGCTATTCTGTAACTTATTCCCTTGCTCCCCTTGTTTTATGTTCTGGTGCTTGTTCCTCACCCCAGAAAGGGGGAGTATTCATCTCAGGGGGAGCCAGGGGGAGCTAGCTCGTAGGGGGAATTTTCTCTTTGTCAGGAGCCAGCAAATGCAGCTTTCCGGCCTACGAGGGAGTATTCATTTCTCGTTAACCCTTTGCACACTCCTTCAAATTCTTTATAGGCAAAGACATCTTCTGATTAATCTAAATCTGCCCATAAAACTTGTAGTCTCAGACTGCACACAAATACATGTCGTCACCTTACATTAAATAGGGGGAGATTGTTGGAAATATAGGATTTGATGAAGCTGCTACAAATAGTCTAAGTCCGGAGACTCGAAGAACCGACAACCGTAGGGTCGGAGAGTCGAAGTTCGTAGAAGTGAAACTGTCATAGGACGTATTGGCAAGAGACTCGTAGACTCGTAGAGTCTGAAGACTCAAAGTGAAATAGTGATAGAACATTGCGACTCGTAGATCCAGGGTCGAAGGTCGTAGAGTCATGGTACGGAAAAGAAAGTGTTACTGTAAGCGTCAATGAAGTTCGGAGACTCATAGAGTCGAAGCAGTGTTAAGAACAGTAACCAACGCTAAATGACTCGTAGACTCGTAGAGTCGTAGGGTTGAAACCTTCAAACACTGTTAAGGAAACTGGACTCGTAGACTCGTAGGTTGAAGGTCAAAGTATCGACGCTGTAAAGACTGGCAAGCAAATGAAACTGTAACTCAAGAGTGGTAGAGTCGTAGACTCGTAGACTCAAGGGACACAGTCACTATAGAGAAATTGCCATACTTCCAGACTAGGAGATCAACGGTGGAGAGTTGGAGCTAAAGGGTCGCAGCTATAAAGGAACTCAGTATATGCACCTCTGTGAAAGACCAAGGAAGAAAAGCGAAGTTGAAGACTCGTAGAGTCGAAGATTTTCAGACCACCCAATCAAATATAGTAAACTGAGAGACCCGAAGGTTGTAGACCCGTAGAGCTAGAGTCATTGATTCGTAGCTCTAATAACCGGTAGATTAGCTGTACTCGAAGAAGTCACTCTAAGCGCTATTCGAAGAGTCGCAGACTCGTAGAGTCGTTGACACGCAAAGTCGTAGACTTTAGTCAAGAGAGTGACACTAAAAGGCTAATCCAACTTAACCTCCAGCCTCGAAAACTCGAAGACTCGAAGATGTGAGTCGTAGACTCGTAGAAAACCCATGAAGCCTGAAGCAAGACTTCGCAACTTTTATAGGTGCTAGCTGAAATCTTCGAGTCTCTGAACCTGCGAGGCATCCACTTCTGAGGCAAACTTACAACCCTAAACACAGCCTCTTAGCGATATTGACGGCTAGGGTTTGTACAGTAAGCTTGTGCCATCCCGAGCAGTTGAGCACATTTAATGACGCATTAATTGCTGCCAACTACTATCCACAGATGAACGGCCGAGATCGACTGCATGCCAAAAATGCAGTATGGTCATCTGATCTGTAAATCAGAGCAGATCAACCCATCCCCTGACATTCCGGATTTTCAGTGGCGGGAAGTCAGTCTGTCGGGATGGACATCATGGCGCACGAGCACTTTAATCTTAAAGATATATCTCTCACGCACTTAACGACAAAATTGTGAGTTTAATCTCTCTCTCAAAAGAAGGAAACACACAGTACACAAGAAAATGGCTCTAACACACTTGATATAAACAATCCTTTATAGAACCTATCAAGAGAGAGCGAGTTCCAACAACAGAGAGTGAGTGACTCTGAGAGAAAAACTGGAGAAGTGTTGTGCGCCATGTTGAACCAAGAACGAGATTAATCTCTCTGATCATTAAGAACCTTTTGTTCATCAAAGATCCAGCGCTTTCAAAAAGTCTAATCTTTGTGTTATCTTCCATACGTCAATCTATCCTAAACCGTCACTTTCACAACTGAGATCTGTTAAGAAAAGAACTTTTATCTTCATCTCAGTTTTGTCTGATAGTTCATCATCATTCACGCTATCACTCATACTCTATTGTCATCTTCTACATAAATACTTCCATCATAATCATCTGTAGACTAATTTAGAACCAGCTAACAGTCTAGCTTCCGCAAACGAAGAAAGTCTATTCACCCCCCTATAGACGCACTTTGGGACCTACAATTGGTATCAGAGCAAGTTCTACTACTCTGTAGAGATCCCTACTAGCTGACATGGATTCCAGCAGTGCAGCTCCAGCTCCCGAGCAAGCTCCAGTTCCTGTTGAGGAAGTTGAAGCAAGTCCTGTCCCAGAGGAAGGAGCAACAGGAGACCAGGAGCAGAAAGAACTGAGTACCAGCAGCAACAAGAAAGAACAAGAAGACTTCTATGACGTTCTACCCGGCTCATCCTCCCAAGTGCCTATGTGCACACCTGCACACTTTTCAAAATGGAAAGCAAGGATGAGAGCTCACCTAGACATGCTCGACACTTATCTCTGGGAAACAATAAAGAACGGACCTTTCACACCAAAGAGTATGCAAAGAGGTCGACTAATGACGAAAGATCCAAATAGTTGGTCTAAGGTGGAGCAGAGGAAAGTAAAGCTCGGCTTCAAGGCAAAATCCATACTTTTCTCTGCACTCGATGATGACATGTTCACAGATGTGCAAGATCTTGAGACTGCTAAAGAGGTATGGGACAAGCTTTGTCTCATATACGAAGGAGATGAGCAAATACAGGACAACAAGATCTCCATGCTCAAACAAGAGTATAAAGCCTTCAGATGTAAACCGAAGGAGTCATTAGACAGTATCTACAAATGGTTCACTGGTCTGATTCAACGGATGAAGACGTATAACGTTGAGATCTCTCAAAAGGACAAAAATGACAAATTTTTGAGATCTCTACCTTTGAGCTCGCTGATAAAGACATCAGCCATCCGTCACCAAGGAATGGAAGACTTGTGCCTTGGAAGCACTATATGGGGATCTCAAGACGTTTGAGATGCAAAAAGAAGAGCTTGAAGCCTTTGAGAATCCTTCCAAGAAAAAGGAGAAGTCTATTGCTTTTAAGACTGCTACCGAACCACAGGAACCATCTTCAGAAGATGAAGAAGATGAAGCTGATACACTTGGCTCAGATAGTGCCTCAGATGAAGAAGTGGCATTTCTGATCAAGAAACTGCTGAAGAGGAAGTGGACAGCATACTGAAGCATTGTCATTCATCTGACTATGCTGGCCATTTAGGAGTGCAAAGAACGGTGGCAAAGATCCTACAAAGCGGGTTTTACTGGCCAACCATGTTCAAGGACACATACACCTTTGTTAAGTCATGTGATCAGTGTCAAAGAACAGGAGAGATTACAAGGAAGCAAGAGATGCCCCAAACTGGCATTATGCCAGTAGAACTTTTTGACATATGGGGAATCGATTTCATGGGACCTTTCCTACCATCAGATGGATTTTCTTACATCCTTCTGGCTGTTGATTACCTCTCGAAGTGGGTTGAAGCTGTAATGACCCGTGTGTAAGGAGTTAACCACAAACACCTTGGATGTTGGTGCACAAGTTTGAGGTAAGAGATGAGCCCAAGAGGGGACTTTTGGGAGGTGCATGTGACAAGTGATAACGTGCATTTATGCCCTAGGAAGATGCTATGCATATACAGGCGCTTTTAGGCTGTTTTGTCAGGTTTTGGAGAGTTCTTTTGACCTAGTAGATGGCCTCAAACAATTAGCATGCAAGAACAAAAGTTGCTTAGAATGAGGTCCTCTACCTACCATAGAAATTTCAGAGCATTTGGAGCTGCACGTGAATTCACCCATTTCACGTGCAAGCATATTTTTGCTTCTCAGGCCTATACAAGATGCAAGGAGGCTTGGGGTGAAGTTTGAGTGCATTTGGAGCTGCACGCCAATTGGGGAATTGGCGTGCAAATTGGCGTGCAGACTTATTTTTGCATGGTTACCTTAGTTTTGTTATTCTAATCATCTTTTCCCAAAGGAGTTTGATGTTGTGTTGTCCATATAAGGAGGAGAAGCCCCTCTGTTTTAGGTTTAGGGTTTGTTGCTCCACCAGCCGTCGCAGAGAGAGAGAGAGAGAGGGAAGGAGAGCTCCTGGTTGCTGCCGGGCATCTGGCGTGGGTGATCGGTGTCTCGTGGGCGGACAGCGTTTGGCGTGGGAACAGTATTGCGGTGTTGTTGCATTTTACTTGAGGTAGGGGTTCTGTTCTTCCTAAATCCTCCTCTGTTCTAGGGTTTTAGGGTAGATTATGGATTATATCTGTTTATATATATATATATATATGTAATCCATATAGGTGTGATCTCCTATATGGATGTTGGCCTTCAATGGCATTTTGGTGTGATTCTGTTGTTGCATGCTATATGTTCGATGAAATGCCTGTGCGAATATAGCTGTGTGTATATGCCCATTACATGTTTGGTAATATGCCTGTGTGGCTGGACTTGTGATTTGGTATATGTATGCATGCTGGGTGTTTGTTCTATTGCTTGAATGGCTGGGTTTGTGCACTTGTGAACGGGTGCACACCAAGTGTTTGGTTTTATGCTTAAGTGACCGTAGTGTGTGTTGTGTGCATGACTGTGGTATCTGGCCTAAAGAGGCGGTTAAATTACTTTGCCTGAGAGGCGGTTAAACCAGTGGCCTGAAGAGGCGGTTAAACTACTTTGCCTGAGAGGCGGTTAAATCAGTGGCCTGAAGAGGCGGTTAAATTACTTGCTTGAGATGTGGTTTGTTAGCCAATGTGATTGGGGCTGGGGTTACGCCCGCTTGTGTGGAATGTTTTATTCTTTTTCTAATACTGCCACGTCACTACACCTGTGCACATGCATGTAGCCGCTAGGAACATGGGAAGGGTTGGGGAGACTTGATCCCTACTGAGCTGTGGTTGCTCACTCCTCCTACTGTGTTTGCTTGTTTTCCAGGGACTTACAGGCGTTAGGTGGATACACCAAGGTGAAAGACCATCTTCATTTTATTGTTCACTTCAGTAAATGTAATTTTATACTTTATATAACCCCAAGGGGGGGAAATGTACTAAGGGATTGAATTGTAGTAAGGAACCTGGTTGGTTTGTGAACCTTTGGTGTTTGATATTAAATAAAGATGTAGCTTGTTTGATTTATTGTAATTGTTACTTTTGCTTGTGTGGCATACAGTGATCCAACCCCGTTGCCCTCCGTGTGGGTGAATGGGGAGTCACGTACCTGTTTCCTCGGGTTGGAAATTCGGGGCGTGACAATATGGTATCAGAGCATGGTCTAGTTGGCCTAGGTTAGTGGGCGAACCTGGTTATCCTAAGTCCTTTAGAGGAGCCTGGAGGGACATGCCTGATCAACATGGTCCTCTTTTAGCCTCCAAGGTGTACTTAGGGTAGTCCAGTCTTGTGGTAGGATTTGCATGCATTGGCATTAGGGCACTAGTTGCATTTGCTGTGAATATGTGCTAAACTCTGGAAATTGTGGATAAGATAATATGATTAAGTGAAATGTGCAACTCTGATTTGTTTGACAATGCGTACTGAACTGTGAAATGTGATTGATACAATATATGTGTGTAATGTCATGTGATAGTGGAATTGATTAGTGGGGTAGAGGTAGTGACGTGATAGATTATAAATTCATTTTGACGTTTGTGCTTCTTACTTCGTGTAGTAAGAATGCCGCCGAGGAGAGAGACACGTGCGTCCGGGGCAGTGGCTGATGAGTCATCTGCCCATGAGGGTCTGGGTGCGGGACAGTCCGTTGGAGGGCATGCGTTGTTGCTGGCACAACTATGAGAAGGCATTCGGCTGGAGGTACGAGAGCTACGGGAGGGACTCTGGCAGGAGGTTCGGGAGGAGGTGCGCCGTGAGATGGCAGCACAGCAGGTGGTGCCACCACCACCACCAGTAGGGGAGCTGCCTCGTGAGCGTGAGAGTTCGCTGGGTGGTGTACCGACTCGTGCAGAGGATGACATGGTGACACGGTTCCGAAAGGAACAACCTCCGCGATTCAAGGGGGAAGGTGATCCCGTGGTAGCTGAGTAGTGGTTGAGGCAGATCGAGCATGTGTTCTCCTTTCTCCTACCCCGGGAAGAGGATAAGGTGCGACTGGCCATTCGGCAGCTGGAGGGGGATGCTTTGGAGTGGTGGACGAGCGTCGCGGGGAGCCGTGCGGTGCAACTCATGCTTTGGGAGGAATTCTTGCAACTCTTCCATGATGAGTTCTTCCCGGAATCAGTGAGATGGCAGAAGAGGGAAGAATTCGGCAGCCTCAGGTAGGGATCCAGGACGGTACCTGAGTATGAGCGGGAGTTCCGGAGCTTGAGTAGGTTTGCTCCTGAGACTGTGGCAAGGGAGGACCTGAAGGCCCACAAGTTCACTTTGGGCCTTAGGCCAGCCCTTAGGCAGAGGGTGGCAATTCTACGCTTGAGGACCTATGCTGAGGTTGTGGAGACGGCCCGTATAGCTGAGAGAGAGCTGGATGATGGGAGGCAGGCCCATCAGGGTTGCCAGTTGCAGAGTGGGCCTGATCGAGATGCAGGGCCCAAGAGGCTCAAGACGGAGGAGAGGGATAGCAGTTCTTTTCACAGTCGAGGTCAGACATCTGTGAACCCTGGGAGGTTCACCTTTGGCGGCGGAAGACAGGGTGGTCCATCTGGGAGTTTACCTAGTAGTTGTCACTGCTGTGGAGAGTAGGGTCACTTCAAGGGGGAGTGCCCCAAGAAGGACTGGCGATGCAACAACTATGGACAAGAGGGCCATTTGCGCCAGGTTTGCAAGAGTGGCAACAGGGGAGCGGGGGCGTGGCATCCAACGTGAGGAGTGATGCTAGCTTCCGTGCACCAGCTGAGAGACCAGCTCATCAGTGGCAGGCCAGCCAGCCAGGATCCAGTCAGACCCGACCTCAGGGGAGGCTAGAGCGACAGCAGGCTGATGCTAGAGGCAGTCAGGGCAGGAGCTGCCCAGTGAGTGAGCCAACCAGTGGCACGGGCCAAGGGAGGGTGTTTGCACTAAATGCGACATGTCACGCCCCCGAATTCCAGGGAACCCGGAACCGGGTACATGACTTCCCCTTGCCCGCACCCGAAAGGTCAAGGGGTTGGTGACTAGCACCAATAGAGACTACACCACGGGTGCTGTCTCAAATATGCAACCCTGTACAGTCATACATCAAGGGTAATCCTGTACTTTCCCATATATCATCATGCATACAAAGAGTCAAACAGTCATACAGACATCACATCATACAGTATGCAAATACAACTGTCCACGGACCCATGTCCGGGATATCACATAAAACAATATAGAATATAACCGGTATCATACATCGAGTAGTGGGCGTCCTCCTGGAAGAAAGTCCTCCACTAGTCTCGGGTCACACCTGAAAAGGGTAAGCAACAAGTAGGGGTGAGCGACAAGCTCAGTAGGTGACCCTAACACTCCACATCATGCAACACATATAAGTCTATACTATATGCTCAGTGTACTCGTGCACCGTGTAGTGTGCACAATCATCAGGACTCAGCCTGCAACAAACATCAGGACAACTTGTCCACGATCCTCCATGGGATCCCAGCTCAGAGCACTCAGCCCTAGCTCCCCGAGCTCAACGGCTCAACGCAGGCCTTAGCCTGTCCACAGCGCAATATGCCCGGCCACAGTCGCCACACAGGCCTGCCATCGGTTCATATGCCTGCCACGTCAACCACATAAAGCACCATCGGTGCATCACGGCGAGAACCCAAACAAGTCACGGAGTCCATGCCCCAATACCTCACATCAACATACTAACATTAGTATGGCATGTCATTCTCAACATTTCCTTTAGAATTGCTGCGGTCTTCACAAGTGAATCCTCAACCCTTGATTTATGAAGGAAGTACTCATAGCAGCTATTTTCTTGAAATTAAAAGTCCCGGCATTGGGTTCCCATAGCATAAATAAGATAATCTGATTTTTGGGGATTTTTCCGAGATGTCTAACCCCACTTTCCAAAAATTCACCACTACGAACTTTTGGGTTTTTCCGAGTTTTTACACTAAAACCCAATTTTCACATTTTGAAATAGTGGGAATTAATTTTTCTAGTATTTTTCTTTGAATCCAAATGGGGGGTATTTCGTTATTTACATTGTAACTTAAGTATAATACTTGAGGAGGCATAATGGTTTACAATGTAAATGTCCAGGCGATGCGGTTGCACTTGCAACATGACCCTTGTTTCACTCCTACGGATTTGATGCTCCGGACTGATGCTACGGATCACTGTTTTACTGCTACGGATTTGATGCTCCGGACTGATGCTACGGATCACTGTTTCACTGCTACGGATTTGATGCTGCGGACTGATTACTCCGGACTACTGATCCGAACTAACTCCTCCGGACTAACTACTCCGGACTACTGATCCGGACTAACTCCTCCGGACTACTGATCCGGAAAACACTATTCACTTAGCCCGGAAAAACACTATTCACTTAGTCCCGGAAAAACACTGTTCACTTAGTCCCGGAAACACTATTCACTTAGTCCCGGAAAAACACTGTTCACTTAGTCCCGGAAACACTATTCACTTAGTCCCGGAAAAACACTGTTCACTTAGTCCCGGAAACACTGTTCACTTAGTCCCGGAAACACTATTCACTTAGTCCCGGAAAAAACACTGTTCACTGTCGTTTTTGCTAATTTTCTCAGCTAGAACGGCAACCCAGCAACCCCAAACACTCATAAACACATTTATTTTGATATACACCCCATTACACGTCTTAAATAACTCTAAATTTAATGTAATCAACAGAAATACCTCTTTTATGCATTTAAATCACAAGATCCAACCAAAAATTGGGTTTCCCCCAAATCTTAAGGTTCACCCCCAAATTCCATGATTTCACCCAAATTAAGCATGCTAAGCCTACTATGAATCATATAAGGAGTTAGAATCACCTACCTGGAAGATTCTTTGCGATCCACGAGCTCCAATCGCCCCAAAATCACCAAGAAAGCTCTTCACGCTCTTCACCTTCTCTCTCTCTCTCTCTCTTGCTCAAACACGCACGCACCAATAATTGGAAATTAAAGAGATAAGGCAGTTCTTAATTATATATATACCGTTGCCAATAATTGGCCTCCCAGCAATAATTGACCCGAACGCAATAATTGACCTCCCGAGGTCACGAACTCCAAATTGAGTCAAATTATGTCAAAACGCTCGAAATAACGAGCACAACATTGTTCGAGATATTATCACACTCAAATGACTCGCTCAAACGCAAAGTCAACCAATAAACCCCAAAAAGTCAACAATCGGGTCAAACGGGGCCCCGACTCGAAATCGGGCCCAAAGTACGGTCAAAATGCTCGCATCAACGGCTACACTACCGTCCAGATAGTTACATTCCCATAGAATGACTATCTCTCAAAACTACCCAAATACGAGTCTTTACATCCTCCCCACCTTAGGACTTTTCGTCCTCGAAAATAAAACACAAGCCCAAAAGACATAGCAAAATCCAAGCTCAAGCACCGCACAACAACAAGACACAAAAAATATGATCATCAACATGATCACCAACCACACAGTGCAATGCAACTCACAACAAGCCAAAAAGGCTCACACGATGCCAGGATGCCAACCGACAAACAACAAGCTAAACCACATCTCAAACAACATATGCAAAACAAATGCATAAAACATAACTCATACCGCAGGAAGGTCCTCACATCCGCCCCACCTCAGAACTGATCGTCCTCGAACAACTCAGGATGAAGAACCCGCATCCGGCTCTCTTTTTCCCAAGTCTGCTCCTCCATGCCTCGGTGTCGCCATAACACCCGAACTAGTGGGATCGTCTTGCCTCGCAAGACCTGGTCCCCCTTGTCCAAAATCTGTGCCGGCATCTCAACAACGGCACCATCATCGGCCAAGTCTATCTCACGATAGTCCAACACATGAGAAGGATCGGGTGATACCGTCGCAACCGAGACACATGGAACACATTATGTACTCGAGCCAACTCCGGTGGCAAAGCTAACCGATAAGCCACTGCGCCCACGGTGGCAACAATCTCAAATGGCCCCACAAAACGAGGGGAAAGTTTGGATCCACGTCCAAACCTCCGATGCCCTCGACGCGGTGAAACCCGCAAAAATACACGGTCACCCACCTCAAACCGCAAAGGTCGACGCCTGCGGTCGCGTGGGACTTCGCCTACTCGCGCTGTTAACATGCACCGCCGAATCAATCGCACTATCTCTGTGGTCTCTCGAACCATATCGGGACCGAGAATCGCTGTCTCTCCCGTCTCGTGCCCAAGACAAGGGTGATCGACAAGGCCGCCCATACGGCGCCTCATATGGAGCCATCCCAATCGTGGCCGATAAGCGGTTGTTGTAAGAGAACTCCACCAAAGGAAGGTGAGTCTCCCAACAACCTCCAAAATCTAGGACACAGGCACGCAACATATCCTCGAGTGTCCGAATCGTCCGCTCCGATCGACCATCCGTCTGCGGGTGAAAGGTCAGACCGAGGTTCACCCTAGTACCCAAGGCTCGCCGCAATCTGTCTCCAAAACCGAGATGTGAACCTCGCATCCCGATCAGATACAATAGATAATGGGACTCCATGCAACCGCACAATAACATCAATATACCTCTGTCCCAAAGTCCTCACGGGTCTGTCTCTCGAATCGGAATAAAATGCGCCGATTTGGTCAACCGGTCGACAACTACCCATATCGTGTCGTGTCCCCTGGAACGAGGAAGTCCAGGTGACAAAATCCATGGTCACATGGTCCCATTTCCACTCGCACCGGCAATGACCGCAACTCACCAGTCGATCTCAGGTGCTCGCCTTGACCTGGCGACAGGTCAAACACCTCCTCACAAAATCAGCAACGGCCTTCTTCAGGCCTGGCCACCAATCTTCGCCTCCTCACGGCATGGTACATCTTGGTCCCACCAGGATGTACAACTAACCTCGACCTGGTGAAATTCCCGAAGAACCTCCTCCTGAAGAGAAGTGGGAACTATCAGGCGACCCCTATACCTCAACATATGCTCGGCATCCTCGGTCCAATCGAAGATGCCTGCCCGTCCGAATCCTGTCTCTCGATGACCTCACAATCAATGTCCCCCACTGATCCTCTATGATCCTGCGCCGCAACTCAAGGACTGCGACAACAACACCGAGGGTCCCTCGCCCCTCACCTGGTCACCATTTGCAACCTCATCGCTGCCAACCGACCCATCATCTCCCATTCTTTAATGTTACGGTGGGCCACCACGGCCTCGCTCTTCCTACTCGGAGCATCCGCCACCACATTACTCTTCCCAGGGGTATACATCATATCAAACCGAAATCGTGCAGGTGTACTCCACCCACCGTCTCGCCTAAGGTTCAGGTCTCGCCGAGAGAAGATATATCGCAAGCTCTTGTGGTCCGTATACACCACAAATTTCTCCCCAAGGAGATAATGCCGCGACTCTTTAAAGCAAAGATCACCGCAGCCAACTCCAAATCATGCGTGGGATAGTTCTGCTCATGTGGTCTCAACCGCCTAGATCCATAAGCAATCACCGCCGAGTCCGCATCAACACACAACCAAGACCCACCCTGGAAGCATCACAATACACCTCAAAAGGCACACCCTCCTATGGGAGAATCAAGATAGGTGCCGAGGTCAATCGTGCCTTCGACTCCATGAAAGCACTCTCACACGCATCGGACCAAATGAAAGGAACTCCCTTCCTAGTCAAGTGTGTCATAGGAGCTGCCAACCGGGAAAAATCCTCCACGAACCTCCGATAATAGCCTGCCAAACCAAGGAAGCTACGAATCTCAAACACATTCGTGGGCCTCTTCCACGACATGACCGCCTCAATCTTCTCGGGGTCCACTGTGATACCCTCTCGAAGACACCACATGCCCCAAGAAGTGCACTGTTGCAACCGGAAGTCACATTTCGTGAACTTCGCGTACAACCGATGCTCCCGCAAGGTCTGCAACACAACCCGCAAATGCTCCTCATGCTCCCTCTTGGTCGCCGAATAGACCAAGATATCGTCGATGAACACCACAACGAACATATCTAAATATGGAGCGAACACCTGGTTCATCAATCCCATAAACACCGCCTGGAGCATTCGTGAGCCCAAACGGCATCACAAGCCACTCATAATGCCCATAGCGACAACCGAATGCGATCTTTGGGATATCTGCCTCCCTAACCCTCAATCGATGGTATCCAGGACCTCAAGTCTATCTTGGAAAACCATCTTGCACCTCGAAACCGATCAAACAGGTCATCGATCCTCGGCAATGGATACTGTTCTTCACGATCACCTGGTTCAGCTTCCGGTAGTCTATACACAACCGAAGTGAACCATCCGCCTTCTTAGCGAACAACACCTGGAGCGCCCCACGGTGAGCTACTCCGCCTGATAAAGCCTCGTGCCAATAGATCATCTATCTGTCTCTTGAGCTCTCTAAGCTCTGTCGGTGCCATCCTGTAGGCCGCTAACCTGATCGGTGTTGTCCCTGGCAACAACTCGATCGAAAACTCTACCTCCCTCATGGGTGGCAAACTGACCAAGTCCTCGGGAAACACATCCGGGAACTGATCTACAATGGGTGGCAAAACAGCCTTCCCCTCTCTCCTCCTGTCAACCAACGTCAAGCTGGCTAACTGGTGGGTCACATCGCCCCACCCATGCCTCAAAGGTCCCAACCCGCATGCCTCCTCGGTCCACTCACCCACAAAGACACCCCGCGTGCCCTCTGGGTGTGAGGAACGTCACACGCCGTCGAAAACAATCAATCTTGGCCTCCATGGAGACCAACCAGTCCATACCCAGGATAACATCAAAATCATCTAACTCCATGATATACAAATCACACAACAAGGTTAACACCCCCAAGTGTTACCTCGACAAGCACGCAGGATACTCTCAAGTATCACAATTCCACCCAAAGGTGAAGCAACCATCGAGACCGACTCACTGTCTCCTGGTCTAACTCCAAGCCAACCACCGTAGCATACGAAATAAAAGAATGGGTAGCACCAGGTATCAATCAAAACCGAACAAATAGTATGAGAAATGATAATGGTACCTCTCACCACCGAAGGTCCCGCTCCTGCCTCGTCCTTTGGTGGAACCTCCGCCGCTCTCTACCGGTAAGGGCAAAAGTCCTCCCTCGTGGTCCATTGCCACTAGCCTGGCCCATTGGGGCCTTGCCCCGCCGATCAACATGACCCTGTGCCTCCCGCCGAGGCCGGCCGTACCGCAGTCGCGTCTCGCGTGCTCTGTGCCTGGCAGCACCGACCTCCGAGACGGAGCCCCACTCCTCTCGTCCGTGATCTCTCGGACGAGGGCCTACACCGCTAGTTGAGCTAAGGGTAACACATTCCCTAGCTCCATGCCCTACTTTCCCGCATCGGAAACAGGTCATCTTTTTCCTTGGGCGATCTCTCGAGACATGCCCGGTCAAACCACAACTCCAACAGTCCCTGGCCTCTGCTGGTCGAACTCTCCCGGGGGCCCACCGCCTGGTCGGAAACCCTCTGCACCTGCCTCCTCTCAAGCCGAGGAGCACCGCTCTCCCCACTCTGCCTCTTCTTGCTCGGACTTGCCGAACCGCCCGGCCTCTGGGCTCTCGCCCGATCCCGACCTCGCTCAATAATGATCGCCTTGTCGACCGCCTCCCGTAGGCTGGTCAACCGCATCGGTTCCATTGTCTTTTCAAAGATGGCCTCAAGCCCCTGAATGAAGTCCTGCGTCTTCCGGCCTTCCTTTTCCCAAGACTCCAGAGCAAACCGCCCCAAATCCGTGAAGGCCCGCACATACTCCCCCCACACTCATGCTACCCCCGCACAAGCTCATAATACTCTCTACGTCGAGCATACCGCAACGAGCCGGGAAAATACTCCCCAAAGAAGCGCTCAACAAACTCTCTCCAGCTCATCCGATCGCCATGGACAGCTCTAGTGGATTCCCACCACCTACGTGGGATACCCAACAAATAGTGCGCCGCCACGCGCACCCGCTCCTCATCCGGCACCCCAATCATCTCAAAGATGTCCTCTCGTCCATCTAATCCAGGTCCTCGGCTACCTCTGGCCGCGAACCATCCTCAAAAGTCCTGGGTGCGTGTTTCAAAAACTGCGCAGCCCAGTCCACTCCCTCGTCGTGCTTGGCTCTACCACGACCTCCTCGGCTGGTGCACATCCTGCACCACCCTCGCCTCCGTCGCTGAGGCCGTGGTGGCCGCCGAGGCTGTCTTGTTGCCTCTTCGGCTCATCCACCTCTCTAGCCATATCCCTCATCGAGCCCTGCATACCCCGCATGGCCTCCCGCAATCGAATCAACACTGCGTCAAATCAGGTCCCACAACGGGAGCCGATGACCCTGGCCGCGGGCTCGCTGCCCCTGGTGCCCCGACTCTATCGTGGGTTCCTCTGCCGGACCCTGGCCTCGGACAACCCTCCTCGGTGGTGCCATCACACCGGCTACAACAACAAACAACAAACAATCAATACTAGCACCGCTAGCACAAACAACCATCAAAGGCACAACCGACTTGTAGGTTCTCACCACACGACCCGTAGGTCCATACCATGCATATAGCATCGTGTCCCCCCATCAGGGTACACCACAATCAAGTCCTAGCTCTCACGGCCACGTGCCATCCCTGGCACCACATACAAGCACATCACACACAAAGACAAGCTAGTGCCCTATATGCACACAATCATACCACTAGCAATGCACCCCATCCCCATGTATGCTCCTACGATGATTTAACTGACACCAAAATAACCTAGAATACATGTAAGGACTGCGTTGATCAGGCGCCCTCCCTACAGTTTTCCAAGTCACATGGAATCAATTAACCACCCCTCACTAACCTAGGTCCACTGGACCATGCTCGATACCAACTTGTCACGCCCCCGAATTCCAGGGAACCGGGAACCGGGTACATGACTTCCCCTTGCCCGCACCCGAAAGGTCAAGGGGTTGGTGACTAGCACCAATAGAGACTACATGCGGGTGCTGTCTCAAATATGCAACCCTGTATACTCATACATCAAGGGTAATCCCGTACTTTCCCATATATCATCATGCATACAAAGAGTCAAACAGTCATACAGACATCACATCATACAGTATGCAAATACAACTGTCCACGGACCCATGTCCGGGATATCACATAAAACAATACGGAATATAATCGTATCATACATCGAGTAGTGGGCGTCCTCCTGGAAGAAAGTCCTCCACTAGTCTCGGGTCACACCCGAAAAGGGTAAGCAACAAGTAGGGGTGAGCGACAAGCTCAGTAGGTGACCCTAACACTCCACATCATGCAACACATATAAGTCTATACTATATGCTCAGTGTACTCGTGCACCGTGTAGTGTGCACAATCATCAGGACTCAGCCTGCAACAAACATCAGGACAACTTGTCCACGATCCTCCATGGGATCCCAGCTCAGAGCACTCAACCCTAGCTCCCCGAGCTCAACGGCTCAACGCAGGCCTTAGCCTGTCCACAGCGCAATATGCCCAGCCACAGTCGCCACACAGGCCTGCCATCGGTTCATATGCCTGCCACGTCAACCACATAGCACCATCGGTGCATCACGGCGAGAACCCAAACAAGTCACGGAGTCCATGCCCCAATACCTCACATCAACATACTAACATTAGTATGGCATGTCATTCTCAACATTTCCTTTAGAATTGTAGCCAGTCTTCACAAGTGAATCCTCAACCCTTGATTTATGAAGGAAGTACTCATAGCAGCTTATTTTCTTGAAATTAAAAGTCCCGGCATTGGGTTCCCATAGCATAAATAAGATAATCTGATTTTTGGGGATTTTTCCGAGATGTCTAACCCCACTTTCCAAAAATTCACCACTACGAACTTTTGGGTTTTTCCGAGTTTTTACACTAAAACCCAATTTTCACATTTTGAAATAGTGGGAATTAATTTTTCTAGTATTTTTCTTTGAATCCAAATGGGGGGTATTTCGTTATTTACATTGTAACTTAACTTAAGTATAATACTTGAAGAGGCATAATGGTTTACAATGTAAATGTCCAGTGCAGTGCAGTTGCACTGCAGCGGAACACTGTTTCACTCCTACGGATTTGATGCTCCGGACTGATGCTACGGATCACTGTTTTATCACGCTACGGATTTGATGCTCCGGATGATGCTACGGATCACTGTTTCACCGCTACGGATTTGATCTCATGGATCGATTACTCCGGACTACCGATCCGAACTAACTCCTCCGGACTAACTACTCCTGGACTACCGATCCGGACTAACTCCTCCGGACTACCGATCCGGAAAACACTATTCACTTAGCCCGGAAAAACACTATTCACTTAGTCCCCGGAAAAACACGTTCACTTAGTCCCAGGAAACACTATTCACTTAGTCCCGGAAAAACACTGTTCACTTAGTCCCGGAACACTATTCACTTAGTCCCGGAAAAACACTTCACTTAGTCCCGAAACTCTTGTTCACTTAGTCCCGGAAACACTATTCACTTAGTCCCGGAAAAAAACACTGTTCATGTCGTTTTTGCTAATTTTCTCGGCTAGAACGGCAACCCAAACACCCCCAAACACTCATAAACACATTTATTTTGATATACACCCCATTACACGTCTTAAATAACTCTAAATTTAATGTAATCAACAGAAATACCTCTTTTATGCATTTAAATCACAAGATCCAACCAAAAATTGGGTTTCCCCCAAATCTTAAGGTTCA
This sequence comes from Taxillus chinensis, assembly GCA_023512835.1. Classification (NCBI taxonomy): domain Eukaryota; kingdom Viridiplantae; phylum Streptophyta; class Magnoliopsida; order Santalales; family Loranthaceae; genus Taxillus; species Taxillus chinensis. Next base: position 54,699,022 of record CM042090.1, on the reverse strand, counting down.
CCCCCAAATTCCATGATTTCACCCAAATTAAGCATGCTAAGCCTACTATGAATCATATAAGGAGTTAGAATCACCTACCTGGAAGATTCTTTGCGATCCACGAGCTCCAATCGCCCCAAAATCACCAAGAAAGCTCTTCACGCTCTTCACCTTCTCTCTCTCTCTCTCTCTTGCTCAAACACGCACGCACCAATAATTGGAAATTAAAGAGATAAGACAGTTCTTAATTATATATATACCGTTGCCAATAATTGGCCTCCCAGCAATAATTGACCCGAACGCAATAATTGACCTCCCGAGGTCACAAACTCCAAATTGAGTCAAATTACTGTCAAAACGCTCGAAATAACGAGCACAACATTGTTCAGATATTATCACACTCAAATGACTGCTCAAACGCAAAGTCAACCAATAAACCCCAAAAAGTCAACAATCGGGTCAAATGGGGCCCCGACTCGAAATCGGGCCCAAGTACAGTCAAAATGCTCGCATCAACGGCTACACTACCGTCCAGATAGTTACATTCCCATAGAATGACTATCTCTCAAAACTACCCAAATACGAGTCTTTACACGACACCCCAGGAGGAGGCTGAGCTACCACCTTCACCAGCAAAGGAGGGAGCAGGACCATCGGTGGTTAGAGGTACTCTTTTGATCTCCCGCATGCTTGCTTCTGTTCTTTTCGATACGGGTGCATCGCGTTCTTTTATTGCTGAGCTTATAGTTGAGGGCTTGGGGTTAACGTGTGTTGAGGCGGAGAGGCCCTTAGTTGTAGAGTCTCCGGTGGGAGGTATGATTGAGGTGCGACACGTTTGCCGTGATTGTGTGTTAACCATGGTTGATGTGGAACTGAGTTTCGACTTGCATGTGATGCCTTTGCGTACTTTTGACCTGATCTTGGGTATGGATTGGCTTATGGCTTTCCAAGCCAAGATAGACATGTTACCGGCGGCGTGTATCCTTCGTGTCACCCGCAGAATCTCTTGTACCCCGCAAGGGGAGTGGGATCGTGAGGCGAGTCGAGCCGGGCCAGTGTTGGACCGGTGGGGTGCCATTACCCACAGGTTGGCGGCCCCGACCTTCTTTGCGAGGAGGGGAAGGTGGAAAAGGGGGGGTGTGGCCCGCTGTTGTGGACCAATTTTAGGATGTTTTTCCCGAAGAGTTGAGGAGTTTGCCACCTAAGAGGAGTGTGGAGTTCACCATTGAGTTGGTGCCGGGGACGGGTCCGATTTCCCAAGTAGCGTATCGTATGGGGCCGGCCCGAGTTGAGGGAGCTTCAGAGGCAAATCGAGGAGTTGGTGGGCCAGGGGTATATCAGACCGAGTACCTCACCTTGGGGTGCTCCGGTGCTCTTTGCTAAGAAGGCTCGATGGCACGCTTCGTCTCTCGCATCAACTACGGGAAGCCGAATTCGATGAATCGTGAAGAACAAGTACCCGTTGCCTCAGATAGATAACCTGTTTGACCAATTGAGTGGGGCCTAGTGGTTTTCCAAGATAGATTTACGGTCGGGGTATCACCAGCTCAGGGTTAGGGAGGAGGACATCCCTAAGACGGCTTTTCGGTGCAGGTATGGGCATTATGAGTGGGTAGTGATGCCTTTCGGGCTCACTAATGCGCCCAGCGGTGTTCATGCATTTGATGAACCAAGTCTTTGCTCCATACTTGGATTCGTTTGTGGTGGTGTTTATTGATGATATCTTGGTGTATTCCAAGACCGAGAGGGAGCATGTGGAGCATTTGGCAACAGTGTTGCAAACCTTGAGGGACCAGCAGCTATTTGCTAAGTTTAGCAAGTGTGAGTTTTGGCTACAGGAGGTTCACTTTGTTGGCCATGTGGTGTCAGCTGAGGGAGTTAGGGTGGACCCAGCCAAGATTGAGGCCGTGGCATCATGGGAGAGGCCTACCAATGTTTTCGAGATTCGTAGTTTTCTTGGCTTGGCAGGCTATTACCGTCGTTTTGTAGAGGGATTCTCCCGTTTGGCAGCTCCTATGACGGCGTTGACTCGGAAGGGAGTGAAGTTTGAGTGGACTGATAAGTGTCAGCAGGCGTTTGAGGCTCTCAAAACTCGTTTGACCACTGCAACTGTGTTGAGGTTGCCTAGGGAGGATATTCCATATGAGGTATTTTGCGATGCGTCCAGGGTTGGTTTGGAGTGTGTGCTTATGCAAGAACACAGTGTGGTAGCTTATGGGTCAAGGCAGCTGAAGCCTCATGAGCAGAATTACCCTACCCATGATCTTGAGTTGGCGGCTGTCATCTTCGCCCTGAAGAGTTGGCAACACTACCTTTTGGGGGAGAAGTTCGTGGTGTTCTCCGATCACAAGAGCCTTCGTACATCTTTACTCGAAGGACTTGAATTTGAGGCGAGAGGAGATGGGTGGAGTATTTGCGGACCTTTGACTTTACTCTTGCCTATACCCGGGCAAGGGTAATGTTGTGGCGACGCGTTGAGCAAAAGGGAAAGCCGAGGTGGCCGTGAGAGAGTGGAAGGCGATGGAGCAGTTGGCGATGTTGCTGCAGCCTTCTGTTGTTCGTGATGGTGGGACAGTCCCAGAGTCCTTTGGTGGTTGTGCTCGAGTTGTACCAGCCGCGTCCGGGAGGGGACAGGTTGGGTGACATTGAGTGTGAGGTTCTCCGTGCCCGTATTGAGGCCGGGGAGCTATCCGAGGACGGACAGAGGGTCCCGAGCATGAGTTGTCTTTTCAGGGGCGGTTGGTAGTGGCTTCTTCCCTCGGGGATGAGGTGATGAGGGAGTTTCACCGGTCTAGAGTTCTTTGTGCATCCAGGGGGTACGAAGATGTACTATGCGCTTCGAGGACATTTTTGGTGGCCTGGGATGAAACGCGATGTGGTTGCTTTTGTTTCGCGGTGCCTCACGTGTCAGCAGGTGAAGGCTGAGCATCAGCGGCTGGCGGGCATGTTACAGTCCTTGCCCATAGCGGAGTGGAAGTGGGACCACATGGTGATGGATTTTGTGATCGGTCTTCCGCCCACCAGGGAGGAAAGATATGATTTGGGTGATTATGGATCGACTCACAAAGTCGGCCCATTTCCCTGGCTGTTCGCGAGCGGGACTCTATTGGGACCTTGAGTCATCTATACATGAACGAGATTGTGAGACTACATGGAGTACCATCATCGGTTGTCTCTGACCGAGATTCAAGGTTCACTTCCCGTTTTTGGGCAGGTTTGCAGGAGGCTATGGGGACCAAACTTCACTTGAGTACAGCCTTTCACCCCGAGACCGATGGCCGGAGAGGACAAATCAGACTTTGGAGGACATGTTACGGGCCCGTGTGTTAGATTTTGGGGGTTCGTGGGCGACTCACCTTCCTTTGGTGGAGTTTGCCTACAACAACAATTATCAGCATCCATTGGGATGGCTCCTTTTGAGGCGTTGTATGGGCGGCCATGTCAATCACCTTTGTGTTGGACCGAGGTGGGGGAGACAGCTCTCTTGGGACCACAGTTGGTTCAAGAGGCTACCAAGAAGGTTAAGTTGATTCGTCAGTGTTTGTTATCAGCTCAGAGTCGGCAGAAATCTTATGCGGATCAGCGGCAGCGACCTTTGGAGTTTTCTATTGGTGATCATGTGTTTCTTCGTGTTTCTCCACGTCGTGGACATCGACGGTTTGGGTGAGGTTCCAAGCTATCTCCGCGGTTTATTGGTCCTTTTGAGATTCTGGATCGTGTGGGGTCTGTGGCCTACCGGTTAGCGTTACCACCGCGGCTGAGTCGAGTGCACAACGTGTTTCACGTGTCCCAATTGAGGAAGTATCATCCTGACCCCACTCATGTGATCGATTGGGGGACATTGGACATTGAGGATAACATGTCCGTTGTTGAGGCCCCTATCCGTATCCTCGATCGGCGGGAGAAGCTTTTGCGTGGTCGTGCTATTCCTTTGGTTCGCGTGCTGTGGCAGCACCGTGGCATTGAGGAGGAGACATGGGAACATGAGTCCGTGATGCGTGAGCAGCATCCAGAGTTGTTCGAGGACGAACAAACTTAAGGGTGGGAGGTGGCTTAGTGATATGTTTTCTTGTGGCTCATGGTTTGGTGTATTTGTATTTCTACTTGTAAACTGGTATTTTTATTGAGATGTGTTTTGAGATTGCAATGTGTTTGAGATGTCCTGTTGTGTTGTGTGATCCATCTGGGCGTTGTGGCTCGCTGTCTTCCAAATGGGCCGCATGTATTTGTTTTCCTTGCATGTCGTTTCTTTTCGAGGACGAAAAGTCTTAAGGGGGAGAGGATGTAATGACCCGTGTGTAAGGAGTTAACCACAAACACCTTGGATGTTGGTGCACAAGTTTGAGGTAAGAGATGAGCCCAAGAGGGGACTTTTGGGAGGTGCATGTGACAAGTGATAACGTGCATTTATGCCCTAGGAAGATGCTATGCATATACAGGCGCTTTTAGGCTGTTTTGTCAGGTTTTGGAGAGTTCTTTTGACCTAGTAGATGGCCTCAAACAATTGGCGTGCAAGAACAAAAGTTGCTTAGAATGAGGTCCTCTACCTACCACAGAAATTTCAGAGCATTTGGAGCTGCACGTGAATTCACCCATTTCACGTGCAAGCATATTTTTGCTTCTTAGGCCTATACAAGATGCAAAGAGGCTTGGGGTGAAGTTTGAGTGCATTTGGAGCTGCACGCCAATTGGGGAATTGGCGTGCAAATTGGCGTGCAGACTTATTTTTGCATGGTTACCTTAGTTTTGTTATTCTAATCATCTTTTCCCAAAGGACCATGTTGGAATTGTGAATATTTTGGTGTGTATGGGTGTGGGAAGGTCATAGCTAGTTCCATCAAAACTACATCGTTTTGATGCTGGGACTCACTTAATCAAAACTACGTCGTTTTGATGTTGTGTTGTCTATATAAGGAGGAGAAGCCCCTCTGTTTTAGGTTTAGGGTTTGTTGCTCCACCAGCCGTCGCAGAGAGAGAGAGAGAGGGAAGGAGAGCTCCTGGTTGCTGCCAGGCGTCGGGCGTGGGTGATCGGTGTCTCGTGGGCGGACAGCGTTCGGCATGGGAACAGTATTGCGGTGTTGTTGCATTTTACTTGAGGTAGGGGTTCTGTTCTTCCTAAATCCTCCTCTGTTCTAGGGTTCTAGGGTAGATTATGGATTATATCTGTTTATATATATATATATATATATATATATATATATATATGTAATCCATATAGGTGTGATCTCATATATGGATGTTGGCCTTCAATGGCATTTTGGTGTGATTCTGTTGTTGCATGCTATATGTTCGATGAAATGCCTATGTGAATATAGCTGTGTGTATATGCCCATTACATGTTTGGTAATATGCCTGTGTGGCTGGCCTTGTGATTTGGTGTATGTATGCATGCTGGGTGTTTGTTCTATTGCCTGAATGGCTGGGTTTGTGCACTTGTGAACGGGTGCACACCAAGTGTTTGGTTTTATGCTTAAGTGACCGTAGTGTGTGTTGTGTGCATGACTGTGGTATCTGGCCTGAAGAGGCGGTTAAATTACTTTGCCTAAGAGGCGGTTAAACTACTTTGCCTGAGAGGCAGTTAAATCAGTGGCCTGAAGAGGCGGTTAAATTACTTGCTTGAGATGTGGTTTGTTAGCCAGTGTGACTGGGGCTGGGGTTACGCCCGCTTGTGTGGAATGTTTTATTCTTTTTCTAATACTGCCACGTCACTACACCTGTGCACATGCTTGTAGCCGCTAGGAACATGGGAAGGGTTGGGGAGACTTGATCCCTACTGAGCTGTGGTTGCTCACCCCTCCTACTGTGTTTGCTTGTTTTCTAGGGACTTACAGGCGTTAGGTGGATACACCAAGGTGGAAGACCATCTTCGTTTTATTGTTCACTTCAGTAAATGTAATTTTATAATTTATGTAACCCCAAGGGAGGGAAATGTACTAAGGGATTGAATTGTAGTACGGAACTTGGTTGGTTTGTGAACCTTTGGTGTTTGATATTAAATAAAGATGTAGCTTGTTTGATTTATTGTAATTGTTAGTTTTGCTTGTGTGGCATACAGTGATCCAACCCCCTTGCCCTCCATGTGGGTGAATGGGGAGTCATGTACCTGTTTCCTCGGGTTGGAAATTCGGGGCGTGACAGAAGCTATACCCACTAGGAAGAATGATGCTCAAGTGGTTACCAAGTTCCTTCGCCGCAACATATTCAGCAGGTTTGGAACACCTAGAGCAATTATCAGTGATGAAGGGAGTCACTTCTGCAATAAGCTTTTCGACAAGCTCTTAAACAAATATGGAGTTCAACATGGACGCACCTTAGCCTATCATCCACAAGCAAACGGTCAAGCTAAAGTTTCAAACCGTGAGATCAAGCACATTTTGGAAAAGACAGTGAGAGGCAACCGAAAAGATTGGTCTCTAAAACTTGATGAGGCGTTGTGGGCTTACCGCACAGCATTCAAAACGCCCATTGGAATGTCTCCTTATCGTCTACTGTACGGAAAGGCCTGCCACTTGCCTGTTGAATTGGAACACAAAGCATTTGGGCAGTTAAAAAGCTGAACATGGATCCCAATGTTGCTGCTGAACTACGATTATACCAACTAAATGAGTTGGAGGAATTTCACTTTAATGCCTATGAGAGTGCTAAGGTGTACAAGGAGAGGTCTAAGCTCCGACATGATAAGAAGATCAGCCCCTCTACTGTTGAACCAGGGCAGAAGGTGCTTCTCTTTAATTCCAGACTTAAACTTTTCCCTGGGAAGCTACGATCTAAGTGGATGGGGCCTTTCACTGTTACAAAGGTTTTCCCATATGGCAGTGTTGAACTCAAATCAACCTCTGGGCAAATATTCAAAGTAAATGGTCAGCGTGTGAAGCCCTCCTACATTCAGGATCATGTTAAGGAGGTTGATCATTTCACTCTGAGCACAACTTGACAGAGGGGACGGTCAAGCTAAAGACCTAAACTCAGCGCTTCATGGGAGGCAACCCATGGTGATTTCTTTTCCTTTTTATTCGATTTTATTTTATTTTATTGGGATATTTTTATTTATTTATTTTTTTTGCTTTAACCCATAGTCTGTAGGGAGTGCATATCTGCTTTGTTTTAATTTTATTTGCAGCATTTGAACCAGGGCCTAGGCCCATATTTCTTGATAGAACTTATGTCTGCTTGGGCTTACTTGGGCCTGTGTATCAGAACTTTAGATAACTTTTCTAAGGCCCACATCCAAGCCCAGTTGAATTGAATCAGAGGGGCCCACTCTAATCTATTGCCAACCCAAGGAGATGAAGTTATGGATTATGAGATGGTATTTTGGGCCCGTTAACTGACACGTTTTTGTCCTTGGGAGATGGGCTACTAGTCTGTGCAATTTCAACAACGTTGGACTTCATTAAGGGTGTTAACCAGCTTGCCCGTGAGAAGGAGTTTTTCACGTGCACATGTATACTGGCTCTACAGTTCATTCATGACCTACTGGTGCAATTTGGACAAAAAAGACCCTGACCGTGAAAAAGCTTTTCGCGTGCACAAGGGTAGAATGGTCCAATCGATCTGAAAAATTGCACGAAGGCAACTGGCATCCTCTAGACCTTTCTGAGACCTGACCGTGAGAAGGCTTTTCGCGTGCACAAGGATAGAAACGTCTTTTCGAGCTCAAAATTTGGTGGAAGACAGCTGGACGTGTCTAGATTCATCCAAGCCCTGCCCGTGAAAACATGATTTTCACGTGCACACCTATAGTTGTCCAATCAATCTGAAATTTCGGTGGGAGCTAGCTGGCATCTTCTAGAGTCTTCTTTGTTCTGCACGTGAAAACGATGGAGCACTTTAAGAGGGTCCTTTTCGTCTTTTACCCTTGTGGCGAATCACTATAAATAGGGATGGGTTCCAAGCTTCAAACTCACATCTCATACTTTCCTCTTCCTTCTTGCTGAGAGCAAATTCCTTCTCTGGTTAGTCATGGTGCACACAAGGAGAGCCCGCCAAGGAGAAGGCAGTCCTGAAGCCTCTGCCACCTCTATGCCTTCGGCATTGAGAGACGCCGACACTATCTTCGTGGGGAATGTGCTTGATTGGGAGATCCTGGAGTCCTCCACCCTTGACTCGGACCGAAGAAGTTATGACCAAGCTGCAAGCGTTGGGACTGAGAAGGTTAGTATGCACTCACAGTGATTTGTATTACCCTGCCATGTTAGACTTTTATAATTCAGTCTATGTCAATGAGGAAGATGATGAGATAATTGGGGAGGTTCAAGGTGTCTTAATTTCTATTTCTCCCGCTATGTTGAGAGACCGCTTTGATCCGCCAAATCCCATGCATGCAAAGCCTGCGTTGACCTTAGGAGATTATGGTAGAGCTTTACAAGTATAATAAGGAATTTGGGAAACGTCGGCAATTTACTAAAAACGGATTTCATGGAAAATACCGTTGCCTTGCCAATTTGGTAGGGAGGTGCTTATCGTTACGGACTAGTGGCGTAGACTCGGTCCCTAAGTCCCATTTGGCGTTTATGTTTTGCATCGATCATCAGTTACACATTGATTGGGCTGCTGAAATTTTTAAATTGTGGAAACGGGACATTCATAAATGTTTATATGGTCGACTACTTAGCATGCTTCTGCAATATCAATATGGTCATCTCAGTGCTCAAGTAGTCCCCACTGTTTTCCCGGATAACCTGCGGTTACGAGTTCTCCATCCAGAGGGTGCCTTAGGAGTTAGCTACAAGGGCAAATGGGGAGATAGTATCCACGTCGCACCACAGCCTTCACGTCATAGCGTGCATATAGAGCGACCCACTGAGCAGTTTAGGGACACCTCCACTCCCATGAATGCCCGCCGACAGCACATCTTCCCGGTTGATCGCCATGTACATGCAGTTCAATGTTCACAAGGAGGAAATCTACAATTTCTTCCAAGGCATCAATGGCCAAGTTATCAGTGAAGCTAACGTTCTTAACTGGGCCTTCACTAATGGCCACATCACAAGACTTCAGCTGGATTAGCTGCTCGAGTACATCACTCAAGAACAACAAGCAACGTCTCGTCCATCTGCCCGACCATGGGAAGCCCCGGAGCCAACTCCTGCTGCTTCTTATGAAGACTTACGAAGGCAAACTGCTCAACTACAGGAGGCACAGGCGGAAACCGTTCAGGAGATCGGGTTGCTGAAGAAAAATCTCTCATCCTCAAGGAGCAGAAGGAAGTCAAAGGGCTGCTTGGTAAGATCTGGAAAGCCCTAGGGAAGAAGAAGAAGAAAACTCCTACACCTCCTGTGGAGGATCCATTTGACACACCGTCACCTCCGGTACAGCAGCACGCTGCACATAGCGAAGAGACACCGGAGTATCCACAGTATCTGCAAGAGGCGGAGCCCTACACCACTCCACCCTTCCCTCCAGCAGTTCCTGTTTATTTCACACCACCAGTAGGGCCCAGCTCTTCACAGGCCCCAGTTCCCTTAATCCAGCCGTTGCAATGGTGGTCTGGCGCATCATCAGAAGCTCCCCAGGAAGATAACCTAGTTCATCCGGCCCTCTCCACTGCTGATGCCACAGCTGCTTTTCAGCAGTTTACTTATGGAGACACCTTGCAAGTGCGTTTTACGCATGATTCAGAAGTCTTCACGTCATCTTATTTGCAGCGTATCCTAGCTGATGAGTACTTATCTTCCGATGACGTTGACTTATTCTGCCGTACGATGCGACACGTGGTGGAGGCTGAGCCCAACGACTACCCTATGGCTCAGTATACCTCTATCATGCTGTGCGAGATATATGAGCAGCCGTTAGAGGAGCATATTTTCCGCCGGCGGATGAATGGAGCAGCAGAAGGACATCGCTCTTGGCACCAGGTCCATGAGGTTCTTATACCGGTCCTCCTTGATCGACACTTTGTACTCTTGCAGTTGGACCTAACCATGGGCCATGCCGTCCTTTATGACCCGAGCCAAGCCCATGGGTTTTCCACACGAAAGAAGAAGCTTGTCCATGGTTTCTTGAAAAAAATCAAAAACGCACTCAGAAAAGAAGGGCTGTTGACATCCAAGTTTCCTCTGGTGCACTTTAATGAAATGGAGCTTCCCCAACAACCTGATCAATTCAGTTATGGGATTTTTGTCTGCTATTATTTGATAGCTCTGTTGCAGCATAAGGATACTTGGGCGCTCACAGGAGAAACCTCGGCTGACTTTGACGCATGTCTTAGAAGAATGGTGGCCCATGTTATCTTCTACTATAGCGTTCCCACCAACCAGTAACGGTCTTCTGCCTTTTTCCTTTTCCCATGCTCTGAGGGCATCGCATCATTTAAGTGTGGGGGGAGGGGGGTTTCCCTTGAACCGGTTGCTTGTTTGTTTGCATGCATGCTTTATTTTTCTTTTATGTTTTTGCTGTGAATGTATATTTTGCCTATGAGGTGCATAGCTACCAAGGTATGCAAATTCTGGTTAACTATATTAACCACCTTAGTATCTTGTTATGATAAATATGTTTCAATTGTTAAGGTGTGTTATAAGTTAGTTGAGCATGTCTTTACTTTTTGTATGATATCACCATGATTTTGGAGCTGACATTTGAATAGTTAGCTGAACATGTTATGATAGGATGAGCTTTGTAAACCCTGAAGTTAAGTGCAGAATAGGCATATACTTTTTGAGAGCACCATTATCTTGCCTTTGAGTGTATTTTATGGGTTATTGGGTTCTCAATTTGCTCTTAATATTCATCACTAGCTATTTAATGGTTGGAGTTACTTAGGCATATGAAGTACCTGTTCGTGCTCAGTGTTTGGTGTATAATGTTAGTGATTCAAGTATTTCCGTTTAGTTCTTGTTTAAAAAAAAAGAAAAAAAAACAAGAGCTTGTGTGAGGACAATAGCAGAGTGAATAATCCATCAAGGGAGAGCATAAAATGCAACCTTGTAAGGTTATTGCTAAAAAGAAGTGTGAAAAAAAACAGAAACAGAAAAAAAAGTGTTTGCAGAATAAAAGCCATAATGGCTCTATTGTTTATATGTGTTTTTATTTTCGTGTTGCAGCCATAATGGCTAAGTTGTTTTGTTTTGCAATTTGTGTCACAAGTGTGAGCTTAAATCTTTAGCTCCAAGTGTTTATCAGTAAGTAGAATAGAGTGTGTGTTTTCCTTGACGAGCACAATGGGGATCTCTCATGTTTACGTGGCAAAAACTTAATCAATAGCTAGTAGTGGGTGTAAGAGTAAATCCTTAGCTGTTAGGCATTGATAGTAAGGCATGAGAGGAGAGAAAAGAAAGTTATATTTGAGTGAGGCTGCTCTAACCTTGGTGAGGACTTTCAGGGGGAGCTAAGTTCATTTTATCCTTGCATGTTTGCTTCTATCTGAACTGTTAGTAACGATATTACATGGTTGTTGGACTTGATAGTAAGGGCATGTTTCGATTAACTTATGATTCATTTTTAGCTATTGGAATGTCTACTTCATCATGATAGAATTGTATGTCTTGGGAAACCATGCCTCTCTTGTTTGTTAGTTTATTCTTTCTTTTCCGTTTGACTGTGTGTTTATTTCTTTTTGCTTGAGGACAAGCAAAGGTTCAAGTGTGGGGGAATTTGATAACGTGCATTTATGTCGTTATCCTAGACCTTATATAGGGTGTTTTAGCGTATGTTTTGTACCTATTTGCATGATATTTTACACATATTTGCTCTAACCCCTAGGAAGACCCTGTTTGGTATATAGTGGTACTTTTTGAGTGTTTTTGGCAGGTTTTGGAGCAACCTTTTCCCACACACTTTGGCTAGATCACTCCATACACTCAAGAGGAAGCTATAGGAAGAAGATGGAAACAAAATGAAGGCAAAATCAAGGTGCACGTGAAAAGGCTTTCTCACGTGCATTCTCACGTGCAAGGATTTTATTGCATGGATGCCTTCTACAACTCAAGAGGAAGCTTTGGAGCAAATTTGAGTCGAATTGGAGCTGCACGTGAAAAGGGTCTTCTCACGTTCATTCTCGCGTGCAGGCATTTTTAAGCTCCAAATGATGTGTTTTGTTGTTTTAATCATTTTCCTCTAAAGAACTGGGGTCAAATTTAGTGTAGTTTGAGTTTTATTGCGCTTAGAACGTCGAATAGTGTCACTAACCAAAACGACGTCGTTTTGGCTGCGACCACATTTATAATTAGGGCACACTTTTTGTAACCCTAATTTGGCCCACTAAATCCTATAAATAGGGGCCTTGGGAGGCATTGTAAATCATCTTGAGTGGGAGAATCTGATCTGAGTTCTGAAAAGAGCTATAGCTATTGCTAAAAGATCGGATTGTCCTTGGCAAGGAGTGATTTTGGGCAGCAGACGCCGGAGTCTTTGGAGGCTGGAGTCTTGGTTCATCTTGGGGTCTTCCTTTATTGTCCTGGTACTGTAATCATGTTCTTTCTTGTAATTGTTATTGCTTTTGTCATGATTATGGAGTAGTTTTATTAGTCTAGGGGAGCAATGTAGCCCCCAATAAATTGTATTCAGTTTGGTTATGGTTGTTCAATAAAATAGAATTCAGTTCTTGTTTTAATTCACTTGCTTGTATGGAAATGCCTAGTTTATGCATAATTAGGTAATCTTAGCCCTTGTCTAGGGTGGAACACTAGTGAATTAAATTTAATATTGCATGATGGACCAAGTCAGCAACTATTAGATTGTTTATCTACCTTGATCACTTTTATTCACATGGACCAAATGGGATAAAAACCTTAAATCTATCTTAACATGGACCAAATGTAAGATAGCCAGGAGATAATCAACATGAACATGAACTAGAACATAAATCAAGAACAAGAGCCATAACCAGACTAGTACAATCAATTGGGTGGTAAACATTGTGACCCTAGATCCTTAATCAGTGAAATTTCTATACCAGTAGCTTGCCAACATTCTGATTTAATCATTTTTCGTTCAAACTATTTGTACAACAAAAATCAATTGTCCAGACATAAAATCAACTTATTAGCTTAGTGCTTGCTGCTTAACAGCATTAGCTACCTCCCTGTGGGTTTGACAACCGGAGTCGCAATACTCCATTTTATTACTTGACCAGTGCACTTGCTGCAAAACCTATAGACACAATTTATACGGGTCAATTGGCAGCCATGCTAGCATATACGAGTGCTGCTCCCTATACCCCAAAAAGGTGTTTGTCATCTCTGTCCCCTTTCTCCCCTAAAGACATAAGCACCCTACTGTCGGAAAAAGGACAGTTCTCTACTGAGGATATTGACAACTTCACCTTGGCGGTAAAGGAAGAGATGAGGTTGTTTCCCACCTTGTATCAAGACGAGCATATGTTCGATATCCTACCTTGCTGGCTTGATTACTACCTTCCTGAAATGGATTTCATTCAGACCCTCATAAATGGAACAGCTCAGAACAGTAAGCCATGGAAAAATCTTACAACTGTTCTCATTCCATACAGGATCAGCACTCCTCATCACATGCTCGTAGTCTTCTCTATTAAGGACAGGAGAGTTGTTCTGCACGACTCCCGTCAGGTTGTGGGACACCAGATGAGAAGAAGCCAACTCGGACCATTACTCCGGATTCTGTCAGATGCTGTCAGACAGAGTGGATTCTTCGAATCAATTGGCCAACCTCCTCTGCCTCCCAATGCTCTTCTCAATTCGTCAATTCTGAGCAAAGGAGACGTTCCCCAACAACTTGATGGAGAAAGCTGTGGAGCCTATGTCTGTTACTTTATTAGGCACCTTTTGAAGTATGATCCCAACTGGAATTATTTTTTCTTGTGCACTAAAAAACAATCTAAGCGGCTAAGGGAGCAGGCAGCAACTAAAATCTTCAAGTACAGTAATCCTTACAATTCTTAGTATAACTTTTGTACTAAGGCTTACTTTGTATTACTGTTGCTGACATAGTGGAAATTTCTTTTATTTATCCTTATCCCTGTTTATATCTTGCTGCCTAACTGGATCAGATTACAAAGGGTTTGGCACATCCATATTAGGGGAGATTGTTGGATCAAACCTAGAATTTGGATGATGCGGATCAAACCTAATGTAATTTGATGTTAGTTGTTTCATGTTTATTTTAAGTCTGTGCAAAAGATAAAACTATTATCCGGACCTACTCCTGTAAGAGCAAAGCAAAGGACAGGATATATAATCCTGATCCGGGTCATCATGAGTGTCGTCAAACACTTGGTAAATAACCAAGTCTTCATCCGGAGTAAGGACTCTCTCGTACGAACTAATCACTTGTCAAAAGGACTAAGGATTCCATGCTCTTATTGTTGATTGGACTAAGTCATTTCATGCGGAATGAGAATCCGAGTCTATGCCTCGTACGGAGTAAGAGAGATTTGTTGCAGAGAAAGAATTAAGTCTTTCACTCCAGCTATCTAAGGAAAAGAAGATACGGACTAAGGAATCCAAGTCTTTCATTCGAGCGGAGTAAGAAATGACTAATGCGGAGTAAGGACGACTGATGCGGAGTAAGGACATCTGATGCGGAATAAGAAATCCAAATCATTACTCAAGCGGAGTAAGGAACTCACATAGAGTAAGGAAGCGCTGATGCGGAATAAGGATTCCGCATATCTACCTCATGCGGAGTAAGGAAGCGCTGACACAGAATAAGGATTTCAGGACTTCATGTACAATGAGTAAGCAATAACTAATATGGAGTAAGGATCTTGTAAAGACTCGTATTTGGGTAGTTTTGAGAGTTAGTCATTCTATGGGAATGCAACTATCTGGACGGTAGTGTAATCGTCGATATGAACATTTTGACTGTACTTGAGCCCGATTTCGAGTCGGGGTCCCGTTTGACCCGATTATTGACTTTTCGGGGTTTATTGGTTGACTTTGCGTTTGAGCATTCACTTGAGTGTGATAATATCTGTTTAGTGTTGTGCTCATCATTTCGAGCGTTTTGACAGTAATTGGGCTTAATTTGGAGTTCGTGACCTCGGGAGGTCAATTATTGCGTTCGGGTTAATTATTGCTGGGAGGCCAATTATTGGCAACAGTATATATATAATTAAGAACTGCCTTATCTCTTTAATTGCCAATTATTGGTGCGTGCGTGTTCGAGCAAGAGAGAGAGAGAGAAGGTGAAGAGCGTGAAGAGCTTTCTTGGCAATTTTGGGGCGATTGGAGCTCGTGGATCGCAAATAATCTTCCAGGTAGGTGTCCTTAACTGTCTTATCTCGATCCTACATTTGAATATGTGATCCGTGGTTGTATGAGTGTGTATTTTATGAGGGTTGAGAAGTCAACCATGGAGGTCTAGATTTAGATCTAGATGAATATATGATTTGTGTGTATTTCTGCTGTTATCGTGCGGATTAGAGGCGTTTAGGACGCGTTTTGAGGTAAATATTGCAGTTTATTGCGTAAAACATGTGTTTATGAGCGTCTGGGGGTCACTGGGTTGCTTCCAGACAAAGAACAGGCCAAAACGATGATGAACAGTACTCTGGGCGAACTGCAGGGTCAAAGTTCGTAGTCAACAGCTATGTAGTCCGGAGGAGTTAGTCCGGATCAGTAGTCCGGAGGAGTTAGTCCGGATCAGTAGTCCGGAGGAGTTAGTCCGGATCAGTAGTCCGGAGGAGTTGGTCCGGATCAGTAGTCCGGATCAGTAGCATCAGTCCGTAGCATCGCTCCGCAGCATCAAATCCGTAGCATCAAATCCGCAGCAGTGATCCGCAGCTTCAATCCGCAACAGTGTTCCAACAGACGGTAACCGCATCAGCCTGGACATTTACATTGTAAACCATTATGCCTCTCTACATTTAAGTATTGACAATGTAAATAACGAAATACCCCCCATTTGGATTCAAAGAAAAATACTAGAAAAATTAATTCCCACTCTTTCAAAATGTGAAAATTGGGATTTAGTGTAAAATCTCGGAAAAACCCAAAAGTTCGTAGTGGTGAATTTTTGAAAAGTGGGGTTAGACATCTCAGAAAAATCCCCAAAAATCATATTATCTTATTTATGATATGGGAACCCAATGCCGGGACTTTTGATTTCAAGAAAATAGCTGCTATGGGTACTTCCTTCATAAATCAAGGATTGAGGTTTTACTTGTGAAGGCCGCTACAGGTCCAAAGGAAATGTTGAGAATGACATGCCATACTAATGTTAGTATGTTGGTGTGAGGTATTGGGGCATGGACTCCGTGACTTATTTGGGTTCTCACCGTGATGCACCGATGGTGCTATGTGGTTGACGGGGGGTAGCGTATGCACCGATGGCAGGCCGTGTGGCGACGTGGCCGGGCATATTAATCGCGTGCGAAGGCTAAGGCCTGAGTTAAGTCGTTGAGCTCGTGGAGCTAGGGCTAAGTGCCCAGCTGGGATCCCATGGAGGATCGTGGACAAGTTGTCTTAAGTCCCGAGTCCTGATGTCCGTTTGCAGGCTGAGTCCTGTTGATTACGCACACTACACAGTGCACGAGTACACAGAGCATGTAGTATAGACTTGTATGTCTGCATGATGTGGAGTGTTGGGGTCACCTACTGAGCTTGTCGCTCACCCCTACTTGTTGTTTACCTTTTTCAGGTGTGACCCGAGACTAGTGGAGGACTTTCTTCCAGGAGGACGTGCCCACTACTCTGTTGTATGCTACAATACTGTATGCTGTATTGTGTATTGTATTATGTTTGTATCCCGGACATGAGTCCGTGGACAGTTATATTTGCATACTGTTTGTGATGTGATGTCTGTATGACTGTTTGACTTATTGTATGCATGATGATGTATGAGAAAGTACAGGATTACCCTTGATATATGACTGTACAGGGTTGCATATTTGAGATAGCACCCGCGGTGTAGTCTCTATTGGTGCTAGTCACCAACCCCTTGACCTTTCGGGTGCGGGCAAGGGGAAGTCATGTTCCTAGTTCCGGGTTCCCTGGAATTTTGGGGCGTGACAAGTTGGTATCAGAGCATGGTCTAGTGGACCTAGGTTAGTGAGGGGTGGTTAATTGATTCCATGTGACTTGGAAAACTGTAGGGAGGGCGCCTGATCAACGCAGTCCTTACATGTATTCTAGGTTATGTTGGTGTCAGTTAGATCATCCTAGGAGCATACAGAGGGTGCAGTGCTAGTGGCATGATTGTGTGCATATAGGGCACTAGATTGTCTTTGTGTGTGATGTGATTGTATTTGGTGCCAGGATGGCACGTGGCCATGAGAGCCAGGACTTGATTGTGGTGTACCCTGAGGGGTGACACGATGCTATATGCATGGTATGGACCTACGGGTCGTGTGGTGAGAACCTACGAGTCGAATGTCCCTTTGATGGCTGTTTGTGCTAGCAGTGCTAGTATTGATCATTTGATTGTTTGTTGTTGTGGCCAGTGTGATGGCACCACCGCGGAGAGCTGTCCGAGGCCAGGGCCTGGCAGAGGAGCCCACGATAGAGTCAGGGCACCAGGGGCAGCAGAGATCGTCAGCTCCCGTTGTGGAACCTGATTTGGCTCAGGTGTTGATTCAGTTGGAGGAGGCCATGCAGGGTATGCAGGGCTCGATGAGGGATATGGCTAGAGAGGTGGATGAGCTGAAGAGGCAACAACAGCCTCAGCAGCCACCATAGCCTCAGCAGCAGGAGGCGAGGGTGGTGCAGGATGTGCACCAGCAGGAGGTCGTGATAGAGCCAGGACGACGAGGAGTGGACTGGGCTGCACAGTTTTTGAAACATGTACCCAGGACTTTTGAGGATGGTTCACGGCCAGAGGCAGCCGAGGACTGGATTAGGTGGACAGAGGATATCTTTGATATGATCGGGGTGCCAGATGAGGAGAGAGTGCGCGTGGCGACGCACTATTTGTTGGGTATCCCACGCAGGTGGTGGGAATCCACTAGAGCTGTCCACGGCAGTCAGATGAGCTGGAGAGAGTTTGTTGAGCGCTTCTATGGGGAGTATTTTCCCAGCTCATTGTAGTATGCTCGATGGAGAGAGTATTATGAGCTTCAGCAGGGTGGCCAGATGGTGGGTGAGTATGTGCAAGCCTTCACAGATTTAGGGCGGTTTGCTCTTGAGGCTTGGGAAAAGGAAGGCCGGAAGACGCAGGACTTCATTCAGGGCTTGAGGCTATCTTTGAAAAGACAGCTGGAAACGATGCAGTTGACCAACTATCGGGAGGCGGTGGACAAGGCGCTCATTATTGAGTGAGGTCAGGATCAGGCGAGAGCCCAAAGGCCGGGCGGTTCGGCAGGTCCGAGCAAGAAGAGGAGAGTGGGGAGAGCGGTGCCACTCGGCTTGAGAGGAGGCAGTGCAGAGGGTTTCCAGTCAGGCAGTGGGACCCCGTGAGAGTTCAGCCAGCAGGAGGCTAGGTACCTGTTGGAGTTGTGGTTTGACCGGGCATGTATCGAGAGACTGCCCAAGGAAAAAGATGACCTGTTTCCGATGCGGGAAAGTAGGGCATGGAGCTAGGGAATGTGTTACCCTTAGCTCGACCAGCAGTGTAGGCCCTCGTCCGAGAGAGCAGGGACAGAGGAGTGGGGCTCCGTCTCAGAGGTCAGTGCGGCCGGCACAGAGCACGCAGATGCGACCTGCGGTGCAGCAGCCTCAGCGGGAGGCACAGGGTCATGTTGATCAGCAGGGCAAGGCCCCAATGGGCCAGGCTAGTGGCAGTGGGCCACAAGGGAGGATGTTTGCCCTTACCAGCAGAGAGGCAGAGGTTCCACCAGTGGACGAGGCAGCAGCAGGACCTTCAGTGGTGAGAGGTACCATTATCATTTCTCATACTATCTGTTCAGTTTTGATTGATACTGGTGCTACCCATTCTTTTATTTTGTATGCTACGGTGATTGGGTTAGAGTTAGACCAGGAGACAGTTAGTCAGTCTCTGATGGTTGCTTCACCTTTGGGTGGACTTGTGATACTTGAGAGTATCTGTCGCGCTTGTCAGTTAACACTTGGGGGTGTTAACCTGTTGTGTGATTTGTATGTCTTGGAGTTAGATGATTTTGATGTTATCTTGGGTATGGATTGGTTGGTCTCCGTGGAGGCCAAGATTGATTGTTTTCAATGGCGTGTGACGTTCCTCACACCAGAGGGCACGCGGGGTGTCTTTGTGGGTGAGTGGACCGAGGAGGCATGTAGGTTGGGACCTTTGAGGCATGGGTGGGGTGATGTGACCCACCAGTTAGCCAGCTTGACGTTGGTTGACAGGAGGAGAGAGGAGAAGGCTGTTTTGCCACCCATTGTAGATCAGTTTTCGGATGTGTTTCCCGAGGACTTGGTCAGTTTGCCACCCGTGAGGGAGGTAGAGTTTTCGATCGAGTTGTTGCCAGGGACAACACCGATCAAGTTAGCGGCCTACAGGATGGCACCGACAGAGCTTAGAGAGCTCAAGAGACAGATAGATGATTTACTGGCACGAGGCTTTATCAGGCGGAGTAGCTCACCGTGGGGCGCTCCAGTGTTGTTCGCCAAGAAGGCGGATGGTTCACTTCGGCTGTGTATAGACTACCGGAAGCTAAACCAGGTGACTGTGAAGAACAGGTACCCATTGCCGAGGATCGATGACCTGTTTGATCAGTTTCGCGGTGCGAGGTGGTTTTCCAAGATAGACTTGAGATCTGGATACCATCAGTTGAGGGTTAGGGAGGCAGATATCCCTAAGACCGCGTTTAGTTGTCATTATGGGCACTATGAGTTGCTTGTGATGCCATTTGGGCTCACGAATGCTCCAGCAGTGTTTATGGCATTGATGAACCAGGTATTTGCACCGTATTTAGATATGTTCGTTGTGGTGTTCATCGACGATATTTTGGTCTATTCAGCGACCAAGAGGGAGCATGAGGAGCATTTGCAGGTTGTGTTGCAGACCTTGCGGGAGCTTCAGTTATACGCGAAGTTCATGAAATGTGACTTCTGGTTGCAACAGGTACACTTCTTGGGGCATGTGATGTCTTCGGAGGGTATCACAGTGGATCCCGAGAAGATCGAGGCGGTTATGTCGTGGAAGAGGCCCACGAATGTGTTTGAGATTCGTAGCTTCCTTGGTTTGGCAGGCTACTATCGGAGGTTCGTGGAGGATTTTTCCAGGTTGGCAGCTCCTATGACAAACCTGACCAGGAAGGGAGTTCCTTTTGTTTGGTCTGAGGCTTGTGAGAGTGCTTTCATGGAGCTGAAGGCACGATTGACCTCAGCACCTATCTTGATTCTTCCACAGGAGGGTGTACCTTTCGAGGTGTATTGTGATGCTTCCAGGGTGGGACTGGGTTGTGTGTTGATGCAGACTCGACAGGTGATTGCTTATGGGTCTAGGCAGTTGAGACCACATGACCAGAACTATCCCACGCATGATTTGGAGTTGGCTGCAGTGATCTTTGCACTTAAGAGCTGGCAGCATTATCTCCTTGGGGAGAAGTTTGTAGTGTATACGGACCATAAGAGCTTGCAGTATATCTTCTCTCGGCGAGATCTGAACCTTAGGCAGAGGCGGTGGGTGGAGTACCTACAGTAGTTTCAGTTTGATATGATGTACACCCCTGGGAAGGGTAATGTGGTGGCAGATGCTCTGAGTAGGAAGAGCAGGGCCGTGGTGGCCCATTGTGCCATTAAGGAATGGGAGATGATAGGTCAGTTGGCAGCGATGAGGTTGCAGATGTTGACCAGCGAGGGGCGAGGGACCCTCAGTGTTGTTGTAGCGATCCCAAGAGATGCGACACGGGATCATAGAGGATCGGTTGGGGGACATTGATTGTGAGGTCATCTGCGACAGGATTCAGACTGGGCAGGCATCTTCTGATTGGACTGAGGATGCAGAGCATGTGCTGCGGTATAAGGGTAGATTGATAGTTCCCACTTCTCTTCAGGAGGAGGTTCTTCGGGAATTTCACCAGTCGAGGTTAGCTATACATCCTGGTGGGACCAAGATGTACCATGCCGTGAGGAGGCAGTTTTGGTGGCCAGGCCTGAAGAAGGCCGTTGCTGATTTTGTGAGGAGGTGTTTGACCTGCCAGCAGGTCAAGGCAAAGCACCTGAGATCAGCTGGTGAGTTGCAGTCATTGCCAGTGCCAGAGTGGAAATGGGACCACGTAACCATGGATTTTGTCACTGGACTTCCTCGTTCCAGGGGACATGACACCATATGGGTCGTTGTCGACTAGTTGACCAAATCGGCACATTTTATTCCGATTCGAGAGACAGACCCAGTGAGGACTTTGGGACAGAGGTATATTGATATTATTGTGCGGTTGCATGGAGTCCCATTGTCTATTGTATCGATCGGGACGCGAGGTTCACCTCTCGGTTTTGGAGACAGTTACGGCGAGCTTTGGGTACTAGGGTGAACCTCGGTATGACCTTTCACCCACGAGACGGATGGTCGATCGGAGCGGACGATTCGAGACGCTCGAGGATATGTTGCGTGCCTGTGTCCTAGATTTTGGAGGTTGTTGGGAGACTCACCTTCCTTTGGTGGAGTTCTCTTACAACAACAGTTATCAGGCCACGATTGGGATGGCTCCGTATAAGGCGTTGTATGGGCGGCATTGTAGATCACCCTTGTGTTGGGCACAGACGGGAGAGACAACAGTTCTCGGTCCCGATATGGTTCGAGAGACCACAAAGATAGTGCAGCTGATTCGGCGGCGCATGTTGTGCGTGAGTAGGCGAGAAGTCCCTACGCGGACCAGAGGCATCGACCTTTGCAGTTTGAGGTGGGGGACCGTGTATTTTTGCGCGTTTCACCACATCGAGGGCATCGAAGGTTTGGACATGGATCCAAACTTTCCCCTCGTTTTGTGGGGTCGTTTGAGATTGTTGCCACCATGGGCGCAATGGCTTACCGATTAGCTTTCCCACCAGAGTTGGCGCGAGTACATGATGTGTTTCATGTGTCTCAGTTGAGGCAGTATCACCCTGATCCTTCCCATGTGTTGGACTATCGCGAGATAGACTTGGCTGATGATGGTGCCATTGTTGAGATGCCGGCACAGATTTTGGATAGGCGGGACCAAGTCTTGTGAGGCAAGACGATCCCACTAGTTCGGGTGTTATGGCGACACCAAGGCATGGAGGAGCAGACTTGGGAGAAAGAGAGCCAGATGCGGATTCTTCATCCTAAGATGTTCGAGGACGATCAGTCCTGAGGTGGGGAGGATGTGAGGACCTTCCCTAAGGTATGAGTTACGTTTTATGCATTTGTTTTGCATATGTTGTTTGAGATATTGTGTAGCTTGTTGATTGTTGGCATCCTGGCATCGTGTGAGCCTTTTTGGCTTGTTGTGAGTTGCATTGCACCTGTGTGGTTGGTGATCATGTTGATGATCATATTTTTGTGTCTTGTTGTTGTGCGGTGCTTGAGCTTGGATTTTGCTATGTCTTTTGGGCTTGTGTTTTATTTTCGAGGACGAAAAGTCCTAAGGTGGGGAGGATGTAAAGACTCGTATTTGGGTAGTTTTGAGAGTTAGTCATTCTATGGGAATGCAACTATCTGGACGGTAGTGTAATCGTCGATATGAGCATTTTGACTGTACTTGGGCCCGATTCCGAGTTGGGGTCCCGTTTGACCCGATTGTTGACTTTTCGGGGTTTATTGGTTGACTTTGCGTTTGAGCAGTCATTTGAGTGTGATAATATCTGTTTAGTGTTGTGCTCATCATTTCAAGCGTTTTGACAGTAATTGGGCTCAATTTGGAGTTCGTGACCTCGGGAGGTCAATTATTGCGTTCGGGTCAATTATTGTTGGGAGGCCAATTATTGGCAACAGTATATATATAATTAAGAACTGCCTTATCTCTTTAATTGCCAATTATTGGTGCGTGCGTGTTTGAGCAAGAGAGAGAGAGAGAGAGAAGGTGAAGAGCGTGAAGAGCTTTCTTGGCGATTTTGGGGCGATTGGAGCTCGTGGATCGCAAATAATCTTCCAGGTAGGTGTCCTTAACTGTCTTATCTCGATCCTATATTTGAATATGTGATCCGTGGTTGTATAAGTGTGTATTTTATGAGGGTTAAGAAGTCAACCATGGAGGTCTAGATTTAGATCTAGATGAATATATGATTTGTGTGTATTTCTGCTGTTATCGTGTGGATTAGAGGCATTTAGGACGCGTTTTGAGGTAAATATTGCAGTTTATTGCATAAAACATGTGTTTATGAGCGTCTGGGGGTCACTGGGTTGCTTCCAAACGAAGAACAGGCCAAAAACGATGATGAATAGTACCCTGGGCGAACTACAGGGTCGAAGTTCGTAGTCAGCAGCTTCGTAGTCAGCAGCTATGGAGTCAACAGCTATGTAGTCCGGAGGAGTTAGTCCGGATCAGTAGTCCGGAGGAGTTAGTCCGGATCAGTAGTCCGGAGGAGTTAGTCCGGATCAGTAGTACGGAGGAGTTAGTCCAGATCAGTAGTCCGGCGGAGTTGGTCCGGATCAGTAGTCCGGAGGAGTAGTCCGGATCAGTAGCATCAGTCCGTAGCATCGCTCCGCAACATCAAATCCGCAGCAGTGATCCACAACTTCAATCCGCAACAGTGTTCCGCAACAGTGCAACTGCAAGTATTATACTTAAGTTACAATGTAAATAACGAAATACCCCCCATTTGGATTCAAAGAAAAATACTAGAAAAATTAATTCCCACTCTTTCAAAATGTAAAAATTGGGATTTAGTGTAAAATCTCGGAAAAACCCAAAAGTTCGTAGTGGTGAATTTTTGGAAAGTGGGGTTAGACATCTCAGAAAAATCCCCAAAAATCATATTATCTTATTTATGATATGGGAACCCAATGCCAGGACTTTTGATTTCAAGAAAATAGCTGCTATGGGTACTTCCTTCATAAATCAAAGATTGAGGTTTTACTTGTGAAGACTGGCTACAGTTCCAAAGGAAATGTTGAGAATGACATGCCATACTAATGTTAGTATGTTGGTGTGAGGTATTGGGGCATGGACTCCGTGACTTATTTGGGTTCTCACCGTGATGCACCGATGGTGCTATGTGGTTGACGTGGCAGGCATATGCACCGATGGCAGGCCTGTGTGGCGACTGTGGCCGGGCATATTGCGCTGTGGACAGGCTAAGGCCTGAGTTGAGCCGTTGAGCTCATGGAGCTAGGGCTAAGTGCCCTGAGCTGGGATCCCATGGAGGATCGTGGACAAGTTTGATGGTCCCTTGGAGCCTAAAGGGGGGGGGGGTGAATAGGCTCTTATTCAAACTCTTTCTTTTCTCTCAAGACACAAAGACTTATCTAGTTTAAGTGATAGAATCACTGCGGAAGATAACCAGATAGTGGAAGTATTTTGTTTTATTATCACAAGGTGATTACAACAAAATAGAAGCAAACACTCTCTTACACTCTGTTTACAACAATGAACTCACACGCTAGCCAAGTTCCTTTTTTTTGTTTTCACTTAAGCTCTCTTTTATATGAAGTATAAGTATGAATATTTATACAAAACATTCCTAAGAGACAACCTTGGAACTTGAAGTTCCGGAATGCGTTCCTCACTAATTATCCCTCGGTAATCTGTCTGCCTTGACTGCTGCGGATTGTGGAGCTCAAGATCTTGGATTTGAAGAGTATAAGTGTCTTTGTGAGTTCCGAGATACAATTAAGGTTGTGTCCACATATCCGGATGATCCACGTGTAAGATTCTTCTTGATCTAAATGCATTCGTCTTACATCGGGACAGCACGAGCTGATAACTTTAAATGCGGTTTTGTTGGAGCAGTGTCTTCTTGGTCCTGTGTAATTTTCCTTACTCCGTAGTTAATGAAGCTCGGAACCTTACTCCGTGTCAGTGGTTGCTTACTCCGTATCTATTCAGTACTGGAATCCTTAGTCCGTGTCAGCGCTTCCTTACTCCGCATGTAAGTTCCTTACTCCGCATGTAAGTTCCTTACTCCGCATGTAAGTTCCTTACTCCGCATGTAAGTTCCTTACTCCGTATGTAAGTTCCTTACTCCGTGTGTAAGTTCCTTACTCCGTATGTAAGTTCCTTACTCCGGGCGAGTAATAAGTCCGGATTCCTTACTCCGCATCTGGTTTCTTTACTCCACATCTATTTTCTTTACTCTGCATCTATTTTCCTTACTCCGCACTTATTTTCCTTACTCCGCACTTATCCTTTAAGTTCTTAGTCCGTAGGATTGTTCCTTATTCCGTATGTATTTGTTACTTGGTTATTTACCAAGTGTTTGACGACACTAACTCTTGTCCGGATCAGGATTATGTATCCTGTCCTTAGCTTTGCTCTCACGAGTGCACCTTTGGATTAGTGACATACCTTCTGCAATGATCAAATAAACACAAAAGATCTCAGATCAAATTACATAAGGCTTTATCAGCATTATCCAAATTCTGGGTTTGATCCAACAATCTCCCCCAATTATGGATATGCCCAAACCCTTTGTAATCTGATCTGGTAAGTGATGCAAAAGAATATCATACAGAATGCGCAACACAACCAATTTCATTAATCAGCAACAAAATACAAATCAGCCTTAATACAGATTTTTCACTAAGGTACATAAGGCTTACTATACTTGAAGATCATAGTTGCCGCCTTCTCTCTTAGCTCCATTGTCTGCTGCATCGTAAAGGTGGAGTGTTGGCTCCAATGTTTGTCCACAGTTAAGAACGATTTGATGAAATGACAAACAAAGGCTCCAGCCTATCTCCATCCAGGTTGTTGTGGCACTTGCTTCTTGCCCGGAATGTCGCCTTGAGTTTCTCAGTCGAACGCAGGGGTGTGATACCCAACTCTTCATATAATCCGGCTTTCTTCACGGCTTCAGTTAGTCTGAGACACAGAGGTTCCCATTGATTCTTCCTAACGAAGTGCTCCACAACCTGATGAGAATCGATGAGAATCATCGCCTTGGCTGAATCATGAAGACGACCATCATGAAGTGTGGCAACATGATCCGGTACGGAATGAGGATGGTTGAGAGAGTTTTCCATGGCTTGCTATCCTCGGCGGTTCCGTCAATGTAAGTCTGAATTAACTCCACACTGGGAAGATAGCCCTCATTCCAACATGGCAGAACTTCAAACAAGTGCCCATCTTCGTAAAGAGATGGAAACAGCCTCATCTCCATCTTAGCAGCCCTCGAGAAGTTGTCAATGTCTTCTGTAGTAAAGAGTCCTTTCTCCGAACAAAGAGTCTGAATGTCGGCCGGAGAGAAAGGATACATTTCGGAAAGACATCTTCTCTCGGCCAGAAGACGCAGCATAGGCTTTCATTGCCTTGCGCAGCTTCCATCCGCATCGGACGGGTCAAACTCCGCATAGGATGGGAGGAAGGTATCAGGTGCGGATGAGGAGGATGGAGGAGGAGCTCGAGGTGCGGTAGAGGAGCTTGGTTGAGAGAAGCGGCTTCGTTTGGGAATTTGAACTCCCTGAAGCACCGAAGTGGCGGGCCGCTTCTCGGTCCGGGAAAATGGTTGTGGGCAGAAGGAGTAGACGGATCGGATGACACTTTCTCCCCCGGTTTGGGAGATCGCCTGGAAGCAACGGGAGGACGAGCCATCGTATGCACCGGATCCGCGAAGGAAGTAGACGAGTGAATGAACGGAGGTGGCGACAAGATCCATTTTCCGCTCAATGGAAGTAGAGGAGTCGGTGAGGGCGGAGAGGGAGTTGGGCGCCGAGGGCATCAACTTTGGCAGCGATGGCGGAAATTTGGGCGCTTTGAGCATGGGCATGGCGGTCCAGTGAGCGGAAAGCACGGCATCGAGTGGACCGTGCCAAAAGAGGCACGCCCAAGTGCTAACTCTGGAGCTTTGGAGGACTCCCCCGCATGAACGGGGAGCAGGAGTGCGGTGGGCGGAGGAGTCCGCAGGAGTAAGAAGCAGCAGCGAGGAGCATCCGGAGCATCGAGGCATCCGGAGCTTCGGAGGCATCCGGAGCATTGGAGGCATCCGGAGCAAGAGACCCGCTTTGACCGGACAAGTCAACCACGGGAATCGCGGCGGCAGGAGAAGAGGGTCCAGCCTTAGCGGTAGAAGGACTCCGGGTAGCAAGGGACTGGGCCGGAGGGTGTAGGGAACGACACATCGGGAATGGCGGCCGGCGTAAGAAAGCCGTGGTCCGATTCCGGATGATCATAGTCTCCGGGGATTGGGTATTACGGGTGTAAAACACCCCTGGAGATCGGTGTCGGGAATGGAAGAGGTATGGGCTAGGCTGAAACGGAGCCAAGAGGTCCGTTAAGGTGACGGCGGAGAGATGGTCAAGGTAATCTCGGGGTTGAGGTAGAGGAGGCAAGGGGGCTTCCGGAGAAGCAGCCGGGACATCGGCGGTGGCGACGGCAACAGCGGTATCAACCGCGCGGCAGCTATAGCGGAAGGAGAGGGAGTGGGAACATCGGCGAGCAGAGGGGGGCGGAGGAAACAGCTTTAGACGCACCTGCGGCGAGAGGGCCCCGCAACCTCGGACGGTTCGGCACGGACGCTTGGCCGGGAGGCCCGTGAGTGGGAGGGCGCAACGAACGGACCGAATCCGAGAGGATCGGTGTGCAGAACCGACCTCGTGGGCTTGGGCGTCGGAGGGGTCACCAACGAGGCGCCTTGTTGTTCGGGGCGGGGAGAACGCAGAGAGCTACATTGGGTCGGCGAGCGGTCATGTTCCCGTCCGGCGTAAGGTGACGAAGGTAAAGAGCTGAGGGAAACGAGACACCATCAACTTGGGCGAAATGGTCCGGACGAAGATGCCGGAAGACAATGCTGAGGATGCGCCCGAAGGAATGGTTTTTGGGACCATTTTGTAGAAAACGAAATAAGAACATCCCCCAATCCATTGGAAGACCTTCAAAGACGCCGTACATGGCCAGTAGAAGATCATACGGAACTGAGTCCAGGGCGGATGTGCGAGCCAGTAGGCATCGACTTAGAATAGTCGCCATACATCGATAGCGACCCTGGAAGGATTTCACCTTGTATTCCTTTCCTTTGATCGTGCACCCCATAGAAGCCGCCATTGGTTCGGCATCCGGACGTTGTGGTTCACCAAGAGGAAGGTGAAGAGCGGCGCGGAGAACAGCCGGAGTGATGACGATGGATTCACCGCGGACATAAGAGGTTATGGAATCTTTGGTGCAGCGAATCCGTTGGTAATACTCAAGAATGTCATCGATAAGAAGATCGATGGGATTGGAGACCAGGTTGAGAATGTGCGAGGCTTCAAGAAGAGGGCGAAGGCTGGAGAAACCAATCCGGAGGATCGAAACAGCATTCCAATCAACTAGATGGCCAGGGAGTAACGCCGGAAAGAAAGATTTGGGTGCCATTGCAGATTTGATGGGAAGGGAAAGAGGAAAGGTGAGGTCTTGACAAGTAGAAGGAGCAACGAGAGAGTTAGGGATTTGAAATGAGCAATACTCGTGCTCCGCAGAATGATCGGAACATATAAGACCGAGTCCGCAAATGTCGGCGGGTCTAGGAATGTGGGAGTTAGGTGGGGACCCGCGCGACATGCTGATGTCATTTGTCCGGATATCGAGGCGTCTCCGAATAAAACGATGTCGTGGAGACCGCATGACCAAGTAGAGATTACAGCTGGTTGCCATCCAGGAGAAGTGTATGTGCAACCCGAGATAGGCATTTAATGAATCATCATTATTCCTCCTCAAAAGCATGCGACATATGAGTATACGTGGATTGTCACAATTGAACAAAGTCGGGAGTCCGGAGGAAAGAGCCGACACTCATCCGGAGTTAATAATATTCGTGAAAGAGTATCCGGATGAATAATAGACCTTGTCCGTCATAAACGAGTTTGGTGAGAATGTAGAGTAGATTCCTTTGCAGTCAATAAGTCAAAGAGAAGAGAAGTACCACAACACTTCAAATCCGAGACTATGGACTGGATTTATCAATATGGTTGCAAAGAAAATCTGAACTTGTAGCTAAATAAAGATATACGGAAAATACAAAAGTGAACAGGCAAGGATTAGTACGGATTAGAGAAGATAGTCGGGGAAAAGCAACATAATCCGAACTAATAAGAAACAGAACTCATGCATGGAAAGGAATGTAGTAGACGTACGCAATGTGAAAGTGATCAATATTACCGAGTCAGGGCATATGTCGGATAGCAATACACAGGTTCATATAGGTCAACATAAGCGAAACCGTCTTGCTTTGAGCAGCGTAGCTAAGATTAATTAAAGATCATATGATTTGGCTTCATTAGGATTCATGAGTGTGAAATGATAAGGTGAACACATGTCAAAAGAATGCAGATGATTAGTCGATTAAAATGCATGGTTGAAGAAAGAAAATACATCCACACATGCCACTTTTCCGATTTAAAACAAGCATGTCCAATCAGATCCGGAAGTAACAGCGTAGAGGAGGGAGAATCCGAGACATATTAGGGGTTCATTGCTGCGCCCCGTAGATCATTTAATCCTCTCAATGAAAAGCTCCCCCTCGAGATAGACAATCAAGGCAAAAGGTCATGAGACATATACGGGGGTATTCTGAATAAAATATAAAGCATTTTCTCCCCCGTAGATTGTGCAATCCTCTCGATTGACCGTTCCAATTTGTAGTTCAGCACTGTCTATCTTATTAGAAAACTATACTTGAAGCTGATCGAATGTGTTTGTGTATTCATCCACCAGGCATTCCAAGCAAGCCCATTTCACTTCTTCAACTATGCACGTTAATAGAGTAATCTAAATGAGCATGCTTTGGTTATGTGGTGATTAATGGATGTGAAGATCATGAATCCGAGCGAGGTAAATCATATAACTGTAATTATGTTAGCTTTAAACGACTTCATCGGAAACGCAAGCATCCTCCCATAATGAGGTTGAGATTAATATTAGAAGCATGAAACCGTTGAACAAGTAAGTATGATCAACAATGCGGCAAGAGAGTTTTTTACTACTTTCGGTAAACATACAATGCATGGTCTGTGAGTAAATATCTTGTTGTGTAATTCAATTGAGAAACTATGCAGAGAAGTCGAGCATACCTAGTCGGAAGAGTAGTTCGAGAAAACCTCGCATCGGTAGGGGCTTTGTAAATATGTCTGCTAATTGATCTTCGGTGGCAACATGTTCCAGTGAAATATGGTTTTTGAGAACATGATCGCGTATGAAGTGATATCGGACCTCAATGTGCTTCGTCTTAGGATGCATGACAGGATTGTTGCTGATGGCAATTGCACTAGTGTTGTCACGGTAAAGTGGAATAGAGGACATGGTGAATCCGTAGTCGATAAGTTGACTTTGCATCCAAAGTAGTGTGCGCAGCAACTTCCAGCAGCTATATATTCCGCCTCGGTAGTAGAAGTTGATACGGAATTCTGCTTCTTACTGAACCATGAGATCAATCTATTTCCAAGAAACCGACACGTACCGCT
Organism: Taxillus chinensis; assembly: GCA_023512835.1. Lineage (NCBI taxonomy): Eukaryota > Viridiplantae > Streptophyta > Magnoliopsida > Santalales > Loranthaceae > Taxillus > Taxillus chinensis. The sequence goes on along the minus strand of CM042090.1, from coordinate 54,668,722 downwards.
TGTGCTTTTCCTGTCGATGCGACATCCAGTGAAGTCGGCATCGAGTACCCGGATAAGGTGAAGTTGGACTCCTTTGGGTACCAGAGGCCCAAATTCATCGTCCCTTTGAGATACCTTAATATCCGTTTTACATGAAGCATATGTGACTCCTTGGGATTTGCCCGATATCGAGCACAAATGCAAGTTGCAAACATAATGTCTGGGCGACTTGTCGTAAGATAAAGCAAGGATCCGATCATCCTCTCGTAGTCGGTCACATTTCTTGATATGCCGTCCACATCCGGATCTAACTTGGCACCGAGGCATTGGAGTTTTGACGGGAGATGAACCTTCCATACCAAACTTCTTAATAAGATCGCGAGTGTACTTAGCCTGATTGATAAAGATTCCTTCCTTTAATTGTTTGACTTCAATTCCAAGGAAGTAGGACGGTTCTCCCATCATGCTCATTTCAAACTTGCCTGTCATCAACTTAGCAAACTCTTCACAAAGCTTCGGATTCGTTGATCCGAAAATGATATCGTCCACGTATATTTGTACGATCGAGTGTGTCCTTTCTCTTGTCGTAGAAATAGGGTGGTGTCTATCTTCCCTTTTTGGAAGTTATGAGCAAGTAGGAATTCTGACAAGTGAGTCGTACCAGGCTCTTGGAGCTTGCTTCAAACCATATAGAGCTTTCTGAAGTTTGTAGACAAGATGTCCCTGCCTTAGGTTCAATGAAGCCGGGAGGTTGTTCAACATACACCTCCTCTTGAAGGTCTCCATTCAGGAATGCGCTCTTGACGTCCATTTGATAAACTATGAAGTTTTCATATGAAGCATACGCGTAAACATTCGGATTGCCTCAAGTCTTGCGACCGGAGCAAAGGTTTCATCATAATCTATTCCTTCTTCTTGACGATATCCTTTGGCTACCAGTCGGCTTTGTTCCGGATTACTATTCCATCCGTATCAAGCTTGTTCCGGAACACCCATTTAACGCCAATGACTTGCTGAGACTTAGGCCTTGGTACTAAGGTCCACACATTATTTCTCTTAAATTGATTCAGCTCTTCTTGCATGGCCTCTATCCAGTTTGAATCTTGAAGAGCTTCATCTACCACCTTTGGTTCTATTTGAGATAGAAAGCATGAGTAAAGACTCATGTTTGAGGTGGCTGCTCTTGTTCTTACACCAACAGTAGGATCACCAATCACTTGATCTCGAGGGATGGTTTCGGGTCCATCTATAATTCGTGCGTGTGTTGGTTGATCTTGAACAATTTGAAGCTCTTCCAGATTGGGTGGTTCAGTTGTATCGACTGGTTGAGCTTCGTCCGGAGTAGATGTTTCCGTATTCGGAGGTACGGATGAACTAGTTGGTTCTTCAACACTATTTCTTCCAGTGTTAACTAGTCCGGACGGACTTGAAAGTGCTCCGGAATTTTGTGTATCCGTAGGAGTTTGTCCGGAGCTAAATGGTAGTCCGGAGTCGAGTCATCCGTAGCATCATCCATAGAATTTCGTTGTGTTTCGCTGATGCCACGTGGTTGGTCAGGATACCGGTCGGGATGTGTAGCAGGAATATTCATAAACTTCGAGTAATCGACGTTGCTGTCCATGACCTGCATAGTGGGATTTGAAGGACCGACTTTTGACCAAACAAGATTAGTTTCATCAAAGGTTACATGGATAGATTCTTCAACTTTAAAAAGTTTTCTATTGAAGACCCGATAAGCCTTGCTATGAAGTGAGTACCCGACAAAAATCCCATCATCGATTTTGGTTCAAATTTATTCCGGGTCTCTTTGCCATTTATCAAGATATATAGCAAGTACACCCAAAGGCTCGAAATGTGAAATTGAAGGTTTTCGTCCTCTCCACATCTCATAGGGTGTTTTCATGGTAGATTTATTTATTAGAGTTCTGTTCGAACATAGCGAGCGGTGGACACAGCTTCACCCATGGAACCGAGAGGAAGCATTGCCCCTCGCTAACATGGATCTACCAGCTTCAACTAAAGTTCGATTCTTGCGCTCAGCTACCCCATTTTGTTGTGGGGTTCGGGAGCGAGAGAAGTCATCTTTGTATGCCCCGTTTGAACAATATGATCTCATTTCGAAAAGTCAAATTCTGTACCATGATCACTCCCGATGCATTTAATGCTCAGTCCTTGTGAGTTGCTTATCCGATTGAAGAGATCTACAAGATGTTCAAAAGTTTGATCCTTTGATTTCAGGAACATCACCCATGTGTATCTGGTGTAATCATCGATAACCACAAGAGTATATCTCGCACCAGCTAGTGATGAAACGAGATATAGGACCACATAGGTCCATATGAAGAAGTTGCAGAGGAGCAGTTATTGAGTTAACCGATTTGCTCTTAAAGCCGTGTTTGGTCTGTTTACCAAGTTGGCATTCTCGACGAGAGTGTGTCTGGAGAACTTGAGTTTGGGTAGACCAGTGACAAGATCAAGTGACGCCAATTTAGACAAAGTCTTAAAATTTAAGTGTGCGCATCGCTTGTGCCATAACCAACTATCTTCATCCCGTTGCTTTCGTGAGGAAGCATACAGGTCGAAGAATTATTTCTTAAGACCACTGAATATATGTCCCCATCTCTTGATCCGGATAACTTAACATCTCCGGATAAGTTTTCTCTTCTGTACAGGTGTTGGACAAAAAGGAAACAAGAAATCCTTTGTCACATAGTTTACCGACACTTAGCAAATTATGCTTTAAACCTTCGACTAGTGCAACTTTAGTGATTGATACACGGCCGTTAGTTAAAGTGCCATACCCGACGGCCTTACCTTTGTTGTTGTCGCCATATGAAACGGATGGACCTTGTTTATCATTAACTTCTACAAGCGAGTCCTGGTCACCCGTCATATGTCCGGAGCATCCACTATCAAGGATCCACTTGCTTTGATTGATCTTTAACTTCACGTGATCCGGCAATTCATTCCAGAGATGCTCCTGAAAGACAACGGTTTACACTTTTGGTGCCCAAACTTGTTTCAGGCGGTTAGAGTGAGCAGCATTATTGTCAACATTTACGGATTTAATTTTGTTAGGACTCTTAGCTTTCCACGTTGACATTAACTTGTTAGTTTGGCTGCTTCTTTTGTTTGGGTTTTCTTGGGAGAGACACTCCTTTTAGATTTAGATCTTGTTTTGCTCGAAGAACCCCTTTTATTAAACTGATCTTTATTTGATTGAAATTGATTACAAAGCCAGCTATCGGATAGACTCCAACATTCATAGTGATAATGACCCATTTCCTACAGATGGAACAGACACTATAATGTGAAGTACAAACAGGGGATACAGGTCTCTTAGATTTTACGGTTTTTCTACTCTGTTCCTGTGGCCTAATCCATTACGTTTGGGTGACGCGCTCTTGGCCCTAAATGCGTCGGCCTTAGCCTTGTCTTTCTTTTTGGGTGCTACGGTTTTGGCTTTAATCGCAGCAGCCTTCCCTTCATCTTTAGTTACGGGTCTACTACTTCGGGAAGTGCATGTGACCTGCGTTCATGATCATATACTATGGTGCCACCTGAAATGAAACCATCCAACGGTTTAGATGTACTAACAGGATATAAGTTGGTTAGTTTAGGAGTGAAATCCGGAGGACACTCGGTAGCTTGAGCTATGGAGGTTGATGGTTCGGAGCCTAGGCCTGGTTTGACTCGAATGTCGTCGGGGTCGATCCTAAAGGTAGAGGCTATTTCCCCGGATTTTAGCCACTTACGATTTATTTCCTTTTCTGTTCAGTTCATTTTCGAGTCTTTTCACTATAACTTTTAGGCCTGAAAGATTGGTATTTAACAAATGATTTTCAGCTCTTAGATCATGATACCAAGCTTCCTTTCCTCCGAAGTCAGCGACGTCCTTTTCGAGTCTATTAATAGTAAATTCGAGACGTTTATTCCGACTTTCCATATCTTTGTACATTTGAGTAATTATTAGTCTCTCATTCTTTTCATGATCACATGCAATAGTAAGAGATTCTAATTTACTCAGAGCTCAGAGATAGAAGGTACCTCGGATTTGCCATGAGGCGGACGTTCGGCTTAATGGTCGGCTCATCATCCGAGGATTCCTCCTCTTCTTCCGAGCCACTCATGTATTTTGTCACGAGCGCCTTTCTCTTGCTCTTGCTGTTATCCGAGGTGGAGCGGCGAGGATTTACCTTGTCACTTTTCTCGGCCACCTTTGCTTTAGACCTGCATTCCTTGGCCCGGTGACCAGTTTTCCCACGGTTGAAACATTCCTGGGAACCGGACTCTGTCGCTCCTTCCGTTGGAACGATGATGATGAGCGTCTTCGATCCCTTTTTCGCTTTTCCGTAGGAATCGCTCAAAGGATTTGACAAGAAGGGCTATCTCCTCTTCCTCGTCGAATCGAATTGTCGGATACGTCCGTATCATCATTCCTCGGTATGTTTAGACATTCCGTAGCTTTGAGAGCTACCCCCTTTTCTTTCCGAGCTATTTTCTCATCTCTCGTCGAGTACTTAAACCTGACTTCGTGAGTCCGCAGCTCTCCATATAGTTCTTCAAGGGGAACATACTGCCGGTTTTTGTCCGATTGCATCGGAGTTGTTTGGAGTAGTAGCGATCCTGGCAAGGAGCGAAAGAACTTGTCATTGATCCGGGATTGAGAGTAATGCTCATTGATGATCTTCGGTTCAAGTATGATCTTGCCGAATCTCCGATAGATGCTTTCAAGTGATTTGCCCGGTTTATGATTAAAACTCTCAAAGTTCTGTCTCGAGAGTACGAGATCACATTCTCGATCTGGGACCGACTCCCCTCATAGAGGATTGTCGGTTTGTCCCAAACGACTTTTCTTTGTCGTGCAGCCTGGACGTCCGTGGAAAGCCTCGGAATCCAAAGACGATGTAACATAAGCCGAGCCTTTTCACTAGCGCATTGCCAGGCTCTTTCATCGTTGGTAAGTTCAAGATCGGTCTTTGGCCTCCTTACACCATGTTCTCCGATAGTCATCGGAATTGGAATCTCCCGATGAAGACATGGCCACATAAGATGATCATGGCAAACCATAAACATCTTCATGCGAGCTTTCCCTGGGAGAAAAGCTCAGGTGTGAATTTGGGCGGTTTCGTTAGAGTAAACCCGGAACTCCGTGGTTGAGAAGCGGCGGCGCAGCAGGTTGTGGTGGGTCGACATTTTCACCGCCGCTTCGATTCGGGATGGGCTCCTGTGCACCTCCGGAGTTAAGGCGAGTGTTGAATAGCATACTGCTTTCTTCGGCCATTTCGAGATTGAAAGAGTGGGATCTCTACTTAGAACGAAGTAGAACTTGCTCGATACCACTTGATGGTCCCTTGGAGCCTAAAAGGGGGGGGGTGAATAGGCTCTTATTCAAACTCTTTCTTTTCTCTCAAGACACAAAGACTTATCCAGTTTAAGTGATAGAATCACTGCGGAAGATAACCAGGATAGTGGAAGTATTTTGTTTTATTATCACAAGGTGATTACAACAAAATAGAAGCAAACACTCTCTTACACTCTGTTTACAACAATGAACTCACACGCTAGCCAAGTTCCTTTTTTTTTTGTTTTCACTTAAGCTCTCTTTTATATGAAGTATAAGTATGAATATTTATACAAAACATTCCTAAGAGACAACCTTGGAACTTGAAGTTCCGGAATGCGTTCCGCACTAATTATCCCTCGGTAATCTGTCGCCTTGACTCGCTGCGGGATTGTGGAGCTCAAGATCTTGGATTTGAAGAGTATAAGTGTCTTTGTGAGTTCCGAGATACAATTAAGGTTGTGTCCACATATCCGGATGATCCACGTGTAAGATTCTTCTTGATCTAAATGCATTCGTCTTACATCGGGACAGCACGAGCTGATAACTTTAAATGCGGTTTTGTTGGAGTAGTGTCTTCTTGGTCCTGTGTAATTTTCCTTACTCCGTAGTTAATGAAGCTCGGAACCTTACTCCGTGTCAGTGGTTGCTTACTCCGTATCTATTCAATCATCGGAATCCTTAGTCCGTGTCAGCGCTTCCTTACTCCGCATGTAAGTTCCTTACTCCGCATGTAGGTTCCTTACTCCGCATGTAAGTTCCTTACTCCGTGTGTAAGTTCCTTACTCCGTGTGTAAGTTCCTTACTCCGTATGTAAGTTCCTTACTCCGGGCGAGTAATAAGTCCGGATTCCTTACTCCGCATCTGGTTTCTTTACTCCGCATCTATTTTCTTTACTCCGCATCTATTTTCCTTACTCCGCACTTATTTTCCTTACTCCGCACTTATCCTTTAAGTTCTTAGTCCGTAGGATTGTTCCTTATTCCGTATGTATTTGTTACTTGGTTATTTACCAAGTGTTTGACGACACTAACTCTTGTCCGGATCAGGATTATGTATCTTGTCCTTAGCTTTGCTCTCACGAGTGCACCTTTGGATTAGTGACATACCTTCTGCAATGATCAAATAAACACAAAAGATCTCAGATCAAATTACATAAGGCTTTATCAGCATTATCCAAATTCTGGGTTTGATCCAACAAAGTTGTCCTGTATAGGCAAGCTGGGTCCTGATGTCTGTTTGCAGGCTGAGTCCTATTGATTGTGCACACTACACAGTGCACGAGTACACAGAGCATGTAGTATAGGCTTGTATGTCTGCATCATGTGGAGTGTTGGGGTTACCTACTGAGCTTGTCGCTCACCCCTACTTGTTATTTACCTTTTTCAGGTGTGACCCGAGACTAGTGGAGGACTTTCTTCCAGGAGGACGTGCCCACTACTCTGATGTATGCTACAATACTGTATGTTGTATTGTGTATTGTATTATGTTTGTATCCCGGACATGAGTCCGTGGACAGTTATATTTGCATACTGTTTGTGATGTGATGTCTATATGACTATTTGACTTATTGTATGCATGATGATGTATAGGAAAGTACAGGATTACCCTTGATGTATGACTGTACAAGGTTACATATTTGAGACAGCACCCGCGGTGTAGTCTCTATTGGTGCTAGTCACCAACCCCTTGACCTTTCGGGTGCGGGCAAGGGGAAGTCATGTTCCTAGTTCCGGGTTCCCTGGAATTTGGGGGCGTGACAGATCTAAACCTCGTTGATACGGAGTAAGGAAATCTAGATCAGACCAAAAGGATGCTACTTCAACTCATCAATACCGCATTTATAGTATCAGCTCGCTGCGTTCCGATGTAAGACAAACTCATTGAAGATCTTAATTGTCTTACACGTGGACCACTCAAAGATGTGGATGTAGTCCCGAATGTAATTGGAATCAAGCGAAGTAATTCAATTCACTTATGCTTCCAATATATCGAGCTCCACATCCGAAGCAGTTATAGCAGAAGTAATTTCCGAGAAGAACTTAATGTTTACATAGTGCTCAGAAAATACAGTTCCAAGATAGATTCCTAGGATGTCTATATATACATCTGTAGTGTTGTACATTAAAAAAGCGCGTCACATATGAAGGAAAACTAATACGCGCGTGAGAAAGGTTATTGTACAAGAGCTAATAGAGATTAGTAACGGCAATGTGTGTAATTGTAAAGCCGAGTGCTAGTATAATCAGCTAACTGCTGCTTATTTTGTTATAATTATCATCTGATAATAAAGCAAAATACTTCCACTATCTGGTTATCTTCCGCACTGATTTTATATCCTTTAACCAGATTGTGTTACACCTGTGAGGAAAGAGTTTTTGATTTTAGCCTATTCACCCCCCCTGGCTACCAGGGACCAACACTTCAACTATTAGACGCATAGGACACATTAAGCAGTAAGTATGATCAAAAATTAAATTCGATATGAATCCTTTACTTTCAATAAACGCACAATGCATGTTCTGAAGACATATTGTTGATTGATTTAAGTGAAGCTATGCAGAAAAGTCAAGCATACCTAATCGGAAGAGTAGTTCAGAAAATCTTACATCAGGTAGGGGCTTTGTAAGAATGTCTGCCAGTTAATCTTCAGTAGCAACATGTTCCAGAGATATATTCTTTTTGAGAACATGATCGCGAATGAAGTGATACCTGACCTCAATGTGCTTCGTCTTTGGGTGCATGACAGGATTGTTGCTTATAGCAATTGCACTAGTGTTGTCGCAGTAAAGTGGAATAGATGTCATGTTGAAATCGTAGTCAGTAAGTTGACTTTGCATCCAGAGTAGTTGTGCGCAGCAACTCCCAATAGCTATATATTCTACCTCAGCAGTAGAGGTTGATAGGGAATTTTGCTTCTTACTGAACCATGAAATTAATCTATTTCCAAGAAACTGACACGTACCGCTTGTGCTTTTCCTGTCGATGCGACACCCAGCAAAATCAGCATCAGAGTATCTGGATAAGGTGAAGTTTGACTCCTTTGGGTACCAGAGTCCCAAATTCATCGTTCCTTTGAGATAGCTGAACATCCGTTTAACAAGAAGTATATGTGACTCCTTGGGATTCGCCTGCTATCGTGCACAGATGCAAGTTGCAAACATAATGTCCGGGCGACTTGCTGTAAGATACAGCAAAGATCCTATCATCCCTCTGTATTCAGTCACATTTACTGATTTGCCATCCACATCAGGGTCTAACTTGGCACTGATTGGCATCGGAGTCTTGACGAGAGATGAACCTTCCATACCAAACTTCGTAATAATATCACATGTATACTTAGCTTGGTTAATGAAGATCCCTTCCTTTAATTATTTAACTTCTATTCCAAGGAAGTAGGACAGTTCTCCCATCATACTCATCTCAAACTTGCCAGTCATTAACTTTGCAAACTCTTCACAAAGCTTCGGATTTGATGATCCGAAAATGATATCATCCACATATATCTGTACGATCAGAGTATGTCCATTCTCTTTTCGTAGAAATAAAGTGGTGTCTATCTTCCCTTTTTGAAAGTTGTGAGCAAGTAGGAATTCTGACAGTGTGTCATACCAGGCTCTTGGAGCTTGCTTCAACCCATACAAGGCTTTCAGTAGCTTGTAGACCAGATGTCCAGCCTTGGGTTCTATGAAACCGGGAGGTTGTTCAACATACACCTCCTCTTGAAGATCTCCATTCAGAAATGCACTTTTGACGTTCATTTGATAAACTATGAAGTTTTCATATGAAGCATATGCCAGAAACATTCTAATTGCCTCAAGTCTTGCTACTAGAGCAAAGGTCTCGTCATAGTCTATTCCTTCTTCTTGACGATATCCTTTGGCTACCAGTCTGGCTTTGTTCCGGATTACTATACCATCTGTATCAAGCTTGTTCGGGAACACCCATTTAACTCCAATGACTTACTGAGACTTAGGCCTTCGTACTAGAGTCCACACATCATTGCTCTTAAATTGATTCAGCTCTTCTTGCATGGCTTTTATCCAGTTTGAATCCTGAAGAGCTTCATCTACCACCTTTGGTTCTATTTGAGATAGAAAACAAGAGTAAAGACAAATGTTGGAGGTGGTTGCTCGTGTTCTTACACCAACAGTAGGATCACCAATCACTTGTTCTGAAGGGTGGTTTCGAGTCCATCTGTAATTCTGTGCATGTGATGGTTGATCTTGAATAACTTGAAGCTCTGCCAGATTAGGTGGTTTAGGTATATCTGCTGGTTGAGCTTCTTCCGGACCAGATGTTTCCGTGTTAGCATGTACGGTGAAATCAACACTGTTGCTTTCAGTGTTAACTGGTCCGGACGGACTTGAAGGTGTTCCGAAATTTTGAATATTCGTAGGAGCATGTCGGGAGTTTAATGGTAGTCCTGAGTCCGATTCATCCGTAGCATCGTCCATATCATTTCTTTGTGCTTCGCTGGTGCCACGTGGTTGGTCAGAATGTGTAACAGGAACAGTCATAAACTTTGAATAGTCGATGTTGTTGTCCTGAACCTGTACGTTAGAATTTGAAGAAGCAACTTTTGACCAAACAAGATTAGTTTCATCAAAGGTCACATGGATAGATTCTTCAACTTTTAAAAGTTTTCTATTGAAGACCTGATAAGCCTTGCTATATAATGAGTACCCGACAAAAATTCCATCATCAGATTTTGAAATGTGAAATTGAAGGCTTTCATCCTCTCCACATCTCATAGGGTGTTTTCATGGTAGATTTATTTATTAGAGTCCTGTTCTGAACATAGCAGGCAGTGGACACAGCTTCAGCCCATAGGCGAGAGGAAGCTTTGCCCCTCGCTAACATAGATCTGCCAGCCTCGACTAAAGTGCGATTCTTACGCTCAGCTACCCCATTTTGTTGTGGAGTTCTGGGCGCAGAGAAGTCATGCTGAATGCCCTGTTCAGAAAAATATGATCTCATATCTGAGAAATCAAATTTTGTACCATGATCACTCCTGATGCATTTAATGCTCAATCCTTGTGAATTGCTTATCCAGTTGAAAAGATCTACAAGATGCTCAAAGGTTTGATCCTTAGATTTCAGGAACATCACCCATGTGTACCTGGTGAAATCATCGATAACCACAAGGGTATATCTCGCACCAGCTAGTGAAGGAACAGAAATGGGACCACAGAGGTCCATATGAAGAAGTTGTAGAGGAGCAGTTATTGAATTAACTGATTTGCTCTTAAAGCTATGTTTGGTCTATTTGCCAAGTTGGCATTCTCAACAGAGAGTGTCTCTCAAGTATTTGTATTTAGGTAGACCAGTGACAAGATCGAGTGACGCTAACTTAGACAAGGTCTTAAAGTTTAAATGTGTGCATCGCTTGTGCAATAGCCAACTATCTTCATCTGATGCTGTAGTGAGGAAGCATACAGGGTCAGAAGAATTATTTCTTAAGACCACTAAGTATATGTCTCCATCTCTTGATCCGGATAACTTAACATCTTCGGATAAGTTTTCCCTTACTGTGCAGGTGTTGGACATAAAGGAAACGGTAAATCCTTTGTCACATAAATTACTGACACTTAGCAAATTACGCTTCAAACCTTCGACTAGTGCAACTCTAGTGATTGATACACAGCCGTTGGTTAAAGTGCCATACCCAATAGTCTTACCTTTATTGTTGTCACCATATGAAACGGATAAAACTCGTTTGTCATTAACTTCAACAAGTAGAGTCTGATCACCCGTCATATGTCCGGAGCATCCACTATGGAGGATCCACTTGCTTTGATTGATCTTTAACTTCAAGTGATCCGGCAATGCATTCCAGAGATGCTCCTGAAAGACAACAGTTTACACTTTCGATGCCCAAACTTGTTTCGGGCTGTTAGAAAGAACAGCAGTAGTGTCAACAGCTCCGGATTTAACTTTGCTAGGACTTTTAGCTTTCCAAGTTAACTTTAATTTGTTAGTTTTAGCTGTTTCTTTTACTTGGGTTTTCTTTGGAGTGACACTCCTTTGAGGTTTAGATTTTGTCTTGCTCGAAAAACCCTTTTTATTTAACTGATTTTTATTGATAGAAACTTGATTACAAAGCCAGTTATCAGACAAACTCCAACATTCATAGTGATAATGGCCTATTTCCCTACAGATGGAACAGACACTATAATGCGTAGTACAAACAGGGGATACAGGTCTTTTAGATTTTACAGATTTTCTACTCTGTTCCCTATGGCCTAATCCATTCTTTTTGGGTGACGCGCTCTTGGCCCTAGATGCGTCAGCCTTAGCCTTTCCTTTCTTTTTGGGTGCTACAGTTTTGGCTTGAACTGCAGCAGCCTTCCCTTCATCATTAGTTATGGGTGCTACTGTTTCGGGAATAGCAGTAACAGCCTCTCTTCCATAGTCATAAACTATGGTGTCACCTGAAATGAAACCATCCAACGGTTTAGACGTACTAACAGGATATAAGTTGGTTAGTTTCGGAGTGAAGTCCAGAGGACACTCAGTAGTCTGTGTGGAGGTTGATGGTTCGAAACCTAGGCCAGGTTTGACTCGGATGTTGTCAGGGTCAGTCCTAAAGGTAGAGGCTATTTCTCCGGATTTTAGCCACTTATGATTTATTTTCTTTTCCTTTTCCAGTTCATTTTCGAGTCGTTTCACAATAACTTTTAGGCCCGTTAGGTTGGTATTTAATAGATGATTTTCAGCTCTTAGATCATGATACCAAGCCTCTTTTCTCCTGAAGTCAGTTATGTCTTTTTCTAATCTAGCAACAGTAATCTCAAGACGTTTATTCTGACTTTCCATATCTTTGTACATTTGAGTAATTATTAGTCTCTCATTCTTTTCATGATCACGTTCAGTAATAAGAGATTCTAATTTACTCATGAGCTCAGAGATCGAAGGTACCTCAGAATTTGCCATGAGGCAGACGTTCGGCTTGGGAGTTGGCTCATCATCCGAGGATTCCTCCTCTTCTTTGGAGCCACTAACGTATTTTGTGACGAACGCCTTCCTCTTGTTCTTGTTGTTGTCTGAGGTGGAGTGGCGAGGAGTTACCTTGTCACTTTTCTCGGCCACTTTAGATTTGGATCTACAGTCCTTGGCCCAGTGACCGGTTTTCCCACAATTGTAGCATTCCTGGGAACTGGAAAGATAATGAGGAGCGTCTCTTGAATCCTTCTCTGCTTTTTCGTAGGAATCGCTCAAAAGATTTGACGAGAAGAGCTATCTCCTCCTCTTCGTCAAAATCAGAATTCTCGGACGCATCCGTATCATCATTCCTCAGTATGTTTAAACATTTCGTAACTTTGAGAGCTACCCCCTTTTCTTTCCGAGCTATTTTCTTATCCTGGTCAGAGTACTTAAACTTGACTTCGTGAGTCCGCAGCTCTCCATATAGTTCTTCAAGGGGAACATACTGCCAGTTATTGTCTGACTGCATCTGGAGTTGTTTGGAGTAGTAGCGATCCGGCAAGGAGCGAAAGAACTTGTCATTGATCTGAGATTGAGAATAATGCTCGTTGACAGTTTTCAGCTCCAAGATAAGCTTTCCGAATCTCCGATAGATGCTCTCGAGTGATTCGCCCAGTTTATGATTGAAACTCTCAAAGTTCTGTCTGAGAGTACAGATAACGTTCTGCATTTGGGACTGACTTCCCTCATAGAGGATTGTCAGTTTATCCCAGACAGCTTTTGCTGTCGTGCAGCCCTGGACGTCCGTGAAAGCCTCGGAATCCAAAGACAATGTGACATATGCCAGAGCCTTTTCGTTGGCACACTGCCAGGCTCTTTCATCATTGGTGAGTTCGGTATCAGTCTTCGGTCTTCTGACTCCATGTTCTCCGATAGTCATCGGAGTGGGTATCTCCTGATGAAGACATGGCCACATGAGGTGATCATGGCAGACCATGAACATTCTCATGCGAGCTTTCCACTGGGAGAAAAGCTTAGGTGTGAACTTGGGTGGCTTTGTCAGAGTGAAACCAGAACTCTATGGTTGTGCAGTAGCGGTAGCAGCAGGTTGAGGTGGATCGACATTTTCACTGCTGCTTCGATTTGAAAGGGGCTCTTGTGCACCTCCGGAGTTAAGGCGAGTGTTGAAAAGCATGCTACTTTCTTTAGCCATTTGTAAGAGTGAAAGAGTGGGATCTCTACTTGGAACAAATAGACCTTGCTTTGATACCACTTGTTGGTCCTTGGTAGCCTAGATGGGGGTGAATAGTGTCACGGGGTCAGGTTTCCTGCGCCTCTCAACCCATTGCGGCACTTAGCTTCTCTATCCACGGTCCGATAAGTTTAGCCTTTGAGGGTTGAAGCGCACATAGAGTGGTTTCGCTCTGCCACTGGGCTCATCAGGAGAACAGCTCCAGTTCCCGACCAGTTTGTGTAAGGATGGCCAAATCCCTTCTTCAACGTCAAGTCCTCGACTAGCGGCGTGCTCCCCGCATTCAACCGGGTCGGCACGTCTGAACTCCGAAGGGGTTCCATCTGTTTTCCTCCACGAACTGCCTGGAACCTTCCGCTGCGCACCATCTACGCTTTCAACCAACCCCTCTCCTTTACGTAGCACGAATACATTCCTGAATCGTGCCACTGAGAAACGTCCCGCCAGCACCACGCTGCTCGGGTCATGACATTCTCCTCCACCCAATCCTCGCAACGTCCTCGTTGCGCTTGTCGACATAGCTTCCCCGTAGGCGATGGCATCGTCACCTCGACGCCCTCCCACTCGCCCAATGTCAACAGCTTGGACATCGCTTCCCCGCAGGTTGCAACACCTTTACCAAGATGCTCGCCCACTCGCCCAATGTCCAAAGGATAGGAGGCTTCCAAGATCGCTCCGATGCGCTCCTTCGTACTCCCTTGCCCAACTCTATATCACACTCTAGGATACTCCAACTCTATGGACGCGAGACGTGCAAGACACTATCGGTCGACTCACCTCTGTGAGCTCCCACTTTGGGATTACGCTACTCGCGAGAGTGCTCGGCAAGTCTTCAGGATACAGGCCGGTTCGGCTCTGATACCACTTGTCACAGGGTCAGGTTTCCTGCGCCTCTCAACCCATTGTGGCACTTAGCTTCTCTATCCACGGTCCGCTAAGTTTAGCCTTTGAGGGTTGAAACGCACGTAGATTGGTTTCGCTCTGCCACTGGGCTCATCAGGAGAACGGCTCCAGTTCCCGACCAGTTTGTGTAAGGATGGCCAAATCCTTTCTTCAACATCAAGTCCTCGACTAGCGGCGTGCTCCCCGCATTCAACCGGGTCGGCACGTCTGAACTCCGAAGGGGTTCCATTCGTTTTCCTCCACGAACTGCCTGGAACCTTCCGCTGCGCACCATCTACGCTTTCAACTAACCCCTCTCCTTTACGTAGCACGAATACATTCCTGAATCGTGCCACTGAGAAACGTCCCGCCAGCACCACGCTGCTCGGGTCGTGAAAATAGGCTTAAATCAAAACTCTTTTCTCATAGGTGTAACACAATCTGGTTAAAGGATATATAATCAGTGCGGAAGATAACCAGATAGTGGAAGTATTTTGCTTTATTATCAAATGATAATTATAACAAAATAAGCAGCAATTATAGCTGATTACACTAGCACTCAGCTTTACAATTACACACATTGGCGTTAATAATCTCTATAAGCTCTTGTACAACAACCTTTCTCACGCGCGTATTAGTTTTTCCTTTTATGTGAACACTCACTTTCAATATACAACACTACAGATATATATAGACATCCTAGGAATCTATCTTGGAACTGTATTTTCTGAGCACTGTGTAAACATTAAGTTCTTCTCGGAAAATGCTTCTGCTATAACTGCTTCGGATGTGGAGCTCGAAATATGGAAAGCATAAGTGAAGTAAATTACTTTGCTTGATTCCAATTGCATTTGGGACTGCATCTACATCTCCGAGTGGTCCACATGTAAGACAGTTTAGATCTTCAATGAGTTTGTCTTATATCGGAACACAACGAGCTGATATCATAAATGCGGTATTGATAAGTTGAAGTAGCGTCCTTTTAGTCTGGTGTAGATTTCTTTACTCCGTATCAATGAGGTTCGGATCCTTACTCCGCATTAGTTATTGCTTACTCCGTGTACATGAAGTCCTGAAATCCTTATTCCGTGTCAGTGCTTCCTTACTCCGCATGAGGTAGATATGCGGAATCCTTATTCTGCATCAGCGCTTCCTTACTCCGTGTGAGTTCCTTACTCCGCTTGAGTAATGATTCGGATTCCTTATTCCGCATCAGATGTCCTTACTCTGGATGAAGACTTGGTCATTTATCAAGTGTTTGACGACACTCATGATGACCCAAATCAGGATTATATATCCTGTCCTTTGCTTTGCTCTTACAGGAGTAGGTCCGGATTAAAGTTTTATCTTCTGCACAGACTTAAAATAAACATGAAACAACTTAAATCAAATTACATTGGGTTTGATCCGCATCATCCAAATTCTAGGTTTGATCCAACACAATCTCTCTCTAAAATAAAACCCACGAAAATCCCAAAAACAATCCCAAGAGTGTTTCTCCAATCCTTCCCGGTTCGGTTAATCCCGCGTTAATTTCAAATTCTGGCGAACTCGGCGCACCGCACAAGGCGAGTTCACAACTTTCCACCGAATTTGGAAGTTCTTCTAAAGCACTACCAATGCCAACGAGAGAGCTCGACGTGGTGATCAATAAAGTCGGTTCGCCTTCCT
Source organism: Taxillus chinensis (assembly GCA_023512835.1). Classification (NCBI taxonomy): domain Eukaryota; kingdom Viridiplantae; phylum Streptophyta; class Magnoliopsida; order Santalales; family Loranthaceae; genus Taxillus; species Taxillus chinensis. The sequence continues at coordinate 54,652,667 of CM042090.1, read as the reverse complement.
TTATTATTGTTTGTTTTTTTGCTATATTGTTCAATTTTGTTTCACTTATTTGTATTTCATTTTATTTTCATTCTTTATTTGTTTTTTGTTTCCTCTATTTTAGTGATGTAATCATTTTTATTTTGCTTGTTTGTTTTGTATTTTGTTGTATATAATTGTAATATATAAAAAGCTAAAAAAAAAGAGCAAAAAAAAGAGATGAAAAGAAAGAACAAGAAAAAAAGAGTGGCTTTATTTTTGTTTATTTGTGGATGTCATAATCACACACTCCACGTTTAATTTGATGTATATGTTCATTACTTTGATATTCATTTGTAACATGTGTGACTTTGGGTTTTCAAAACAAAACAAAAAGGAAAAGTTTTCACAAAAAAAAAAACAACAACAACAACAAAAACACAAAACAAAAAAATAACACGTTTTCCAAAAAACAAAAGGCAAAACAAAACAAAAACAAAAAACAAATCATTTTAAAAAAAACCACAAAACGTTTTTAACAAAACACAAAAAAAAAAAAGCAAAAACAAAAAAACCTTAGGATTTCATCTTCCACTTCAAACAAAAAGGCAAAACAAAACTTTTAGGATTCCCTTTAAAAATTTAAGGTAAATAAATTTTTAACCATAAGTTTAACAAATAACTTAGCTAAATAAAAATCATAGACTTTCTAGGAAACTCAACCCAATCACAGCAGTGACAATAAATAGAAAACCTCCTCCTCCAATAGATACCAAAAGGGCGTTATAGGGGTGCTAATCCTTCCCTACACGTAACCAACTCTCGAACCCTTCTCTGATAACGCAGACCACACGTATCCAATTGTACCCCAAAAACAGTTGGTGGCAACTCTAAATTTCTCACCATTGGTTTAGTTTATGCCCACCCCAAATGGGCCTAGATGAAAACCGGTGATAACACTATATTTGAAGATCATTGTTGCTGCTTTCTCACGAAGCTTCATCGTCTGCTCCATCGTAAAGCTGAGGATGTCATTCCAGTCGTCATCCATCTTCATGAAGGACATAATAAAGAAGCACACAAAAGCTCCACAACTATCTCCATCGGGCTATTGGGGCACATTCTTCTTGCTCCGGATCGCCGCTTTCAGCTTTTCAGTAGGAGCCAAAGGAGTTTGACCCATTTCTGCACAAAGCTTTGATTGTTTTACTGCTTATGTCAATCGAAGCCTCAAAGGTTCCAACTGATTCTTTCTTACATTGTTTTCCACAACCTGATGAGAATCTGTTGGTCCTAGGAGCCTAAAGGGGCATGTATAGGCTCAAATCGAAACCTCTTTTCTTACTCTTTGGCACTACACTTATCTAGTTAAGAGATAGAATCAACGCGAAAGATAACCACATAGTGAAAGTATTATGTTTTATTATCAAATGATAAGTACAACAAAATAGAAGCAGATTAAAGCTTGTAAAGCCTTTAGATCTACTGCAAGACACTCTGACACTCTGTTTACGAAATGACTCACACACTAGATAAGTGTAGACACTCTGACACTCTATGATCTCAATGAGCTCTAGAACATACACACTTATTACAAAACTTACAAATAATTAACACATTCAGCCTACTTATGAATGTACAAGTTTTACAATATATATAAAACATCCTTGAGAGACAATCTTGGAACTTGTTCTTCCGGACTATATATAGCATTGACTATTCCTCGGAATTCTCTCTGCCTTGAATGCTACGAATGTGGAGCTCAAAATCTTGGGTTTGCAAGGCATAAGTGCCTTTGTGAGTTCCCAAGTTCAGTTAAAGTCGTGTTCACATATCCGGGTGATCCACATGTAAGATGCTTTAGGTTCTCAACAAGTTTGTCTTACATCGGGAAGTAGCGAGCTGGTGACTAGTAGCATCTTCTTAATCTGGTGTAAGGTTCCTTACTCCGTGTTAATGAAGCTCGGGTCCTTACTCCGTGTCAATGATTGCTTACTCTGTATCAATTCAATATAGGAATCCTTACTCCGTGTCAGCGCTTCCTTACTCCGTATGAGTGAGAAGGTCGGAGTGCTTACTCTGCATTAGTGCTTCCTTACTCCATGAGAGTTCCTTGCTCCGCATGAGTTAAAGGAACGGATGCCTTACTCCGTATTAGCACATCCTTACTCTGCATAATTGAGTAGTTTGGATTCCTTACTCCGTGCGAACAAAAGACTTGGGTCCTTATTCCGCACAAGTACTTCCTTACTCCGCATCTATGAAAGACTCGGATCCTTATTTCGTGTCTAGTTTCCTTACTCGCATGAGTGGAAGACTTAGCTTTTTAACTTCATGACGACTATCTCTTACTCCGTGCGACTTTGTAGACTAGGATTCTTACTCTGTATCTATTTGACTTAGTCCGTTTAAAGTGTTAGGCGCAGATTCCTTAGTCCGTAGCTTTAAGTGATTAGTCCGCATGAATAATCCTTATTCCGTATGAACTAGAGACTTGGTTATTTACCAAGTGTTTGATAACACTCACTCTCGTCCGGATCAGGATTATGTATCCTGTCCTTTGCTTTGCTCTCACGAGTATAGGTCCAGATTAAGATCATATCTTCTACAACAACTTAAGATAAGACAACCAAAGTTTCAGATCAAATTACATAGGTTTACATGATCCAAATTTTGGGCTTGATCCAACAGAATCAATTAGGAGCATCTGCTTTGAAGGAATCAGAAAGACAATCAGCATGAAATGCGGCATCTTGACCTGGTACGGAATGAGGACAAAGGTAAGATTTCTCCAAGGTTTGCTGTCCTCAGCAGTTCTGTCAATGAAGGTCCAGATGTGGGTTACGTCTAGAAGATAACCCTCAGACCAACATGGCAAGACGTCAGAAATGTGACTTTCCCGGTATTAAACGGAAACAGCCTCATCTCCATCTTTACTACCCGAGAGAAGTTATCTATATCATCAGTAGTAAATAGGCCCTTCTCAGAACGTAAAGTGTTTAGATCTTGAGGTGAGTCATTGCATTGTACACACTTCCATCCGCATCATGTGGATCGAGTTCCGCGTATGATGGGAGGAAGGTGACGGCCTCAGATGGAGAAGTTGAAGGAGGAGCTGCACTAGAGGAGCTGGGTTAAGAGAAGCGGCTACGTTTGGGAATAGGAATCCCCAGAGGAAGTGCGTGTGTAGGCCATTTACCAGTAGGAGCAGAGGAAGTTACAATAGGATCAGATGACACTTTCTCCCCCATTTTGGCAGATCGCCAAGGAGCGGCAGGAGCACGAGTCATAGTGTGAGCCAAGTCCGCAAAGGAGGTAGATAATGAATGCACGGACGAGGCTACAAGATCCATCTTCTGCTCGATGGAAGTGAAAGAGTCGATTAGGGCGGAGAGGAGTTAAGCGCCAAGAGCATCAACCTTAACGGCGATGGCAGCAATTTGGGTGCTCTGGGCTTGAGCATGGCAGTCCAGCTATGTAGAGATCACAACGTCGGAGTGGACCGTTCCAAAAGAGGCATGCCCAAACGCAAACTCTAGTGCTTTGGAGGACTCCCCCACATAAAGAGGTGCAGGAGTGCACTGGGCAGAGGAGTCGGTAGGAGGAGAGAGTGGTTAGTCATCAGTAGCAGCAAAGGGATCAGCCAGAGCATCAAAGGCATCTGGGGCAGCCGAGTCGATTTGACCAGAGAGGTCAACAATGGGAATCGCAGTAGCTGGAGAAGAGGGCCTGGCCTCAGCAGGGGAAGGAACCCGTGCGTCATGGGCCGATTCGGAGGTAACGGTGAATGGTGTGTCAAGAAGGGAAGCCGGCATAAGAAAGCCGTGGTCCAAGTTCTAGATGATCATATCTTCCGGGGTTTGGGTATTGCGAGCATAGTACACCCGGAGATCGTTGTCAGGGATGGTGGCAGTGCATGTGAGGCTGAAACGGAACTATAGGTCCGTAAGAGTGTCAGCGGGGAGATGGTCTAGGTAGTCTTGTGGTTGAGGAAGTGGGGGCAAGGGTACTTCTAGAGGAGAGGCAGGGACATTAGCCATGGCTGCACCAACAGCAGCAGCAACGGCAGGAGAATCCGACGCAGGGACATCAGCAGCAGAAGGTGCTAATGAATCAGCCGGAAGACAACTTGGCTGAGACGGCCCTGCAACCTTGGATGGGTCAGCGCGAACACTGTGTTGGGAGCTGTGGGAGATGGAAGAAGCAGCTACAAATTGAATCCGTGAGGACCGGTGGGCAGAACTGGCCTCGGGGGCAAAGCTATCGGCTGGGTCACCAACCGAGCTACCCTATTGTTTTGCAGCTCGGAGGAGGCGGACAGAAGTAGAGGGCCGGCAAGCTGTAGAGTCCCGTCAGGCATGAGATGGCGGAGATAGTATGCCTGGGGAAAAGGAATGATGCCATGTCCGTTGAAGTGGGACGAACGCAAGTGCCGGAAGACAATACTAAGTATCCGCCCAAAAGATTGATTCTTTGGGTTGTTACCTAACAGCCGAAACAAAAAGGTCCCCCAATCCATCAAAAGGCCCTCAAAGACTCTGTACATAGCAAGAAGCAGATCGTTTGGGACGAAGTCGAGGGCGGTTGTACAATCCAGAAAGCATCGGCTCAAAATGGTTGCCATATAGCGATAGCGACCCTTGAAGGACTTCGACTTGTATTCCTTCCCTTTATAACTGCAGCCCATGGAAGCCGCCATTGGCTCTGGGTCCGGTCGCTGATGAGTACCGGAGGGGAAATGAAGAGCGGCACGAAGGACGGCAGGGGTGATGACAATGGATTCACCCCTAACGGTGGATCGAATGGAGTCGGTAGTGCAACGGATGTTGCAGTAGTACACAGCAATGTCTTCGATGAGAAGATCAACTGGATTAGAGACGAAGTTTAATAAATGGCTTGCTTCAAGTAAAGGGCGTAGTTCTAGAACCACGCCGGAGGATTGGAAATAGCGTTCCAATTGACCAGATGGCCTGGATTGACGCCGGAGAAAGCGGTTTTGGGTGCCACTGGAATTTGATTGAGAGAAGGGAAAGGAAATGTAGGGTTTTAAAAAGATGACGAACAACTATGAAATTTGAGAGTGATAAGTCGCTCTTCGCTTGAAAGCTTGTGATATATATAGTGGGTCAGTGGATGCCGACGGGTCTAGGGTTTAAGTGAAATGAACAGTGAACCGCCTGACAATCTGATGTCATTAGACTTGATAGTTGAGCGCCTCCGGGTAAAGAGATGACATGGAGGCAGCAGAATCAAGCATTTACTGTAGACCTTCTTCCGGGAAATGAAATGACTAATTGCCTAGCTCGAGACCTGCATTTAATGAATTATCATTATTCCTCCTCAAAAATACATGATGTAAGATAATACTTGGATTATCACGATTTGAGAGTTTCAAGAGTTAGGAGGAAATGAACCAACTATCATCTGGAGTAAGGTGTATCTGTAATAAGAACATCCGGATGAATGATAGACTGAGTCCATAGAAACAGGTGTTGTACGAGAGAAATAGATTCCTTTGTTGTCTTGAAGTCAAATAGACAAGAAGTACCACAACACTTCAAATCCGAAACATCAGACAAGATATATATTGCTGAAATGCAAAGAGAATCTGAACCTGTAGCTTCATAGAGATAAACTAAAAGAATAGAAGTCTTGACAGGTTGGGATTAGCATGGATATAAAACAGATAAAGAAAATTCAGCATAATCTGAACTAAAGAGAAATAGCAGAACTTATGCATTTATGAAAGAAAGCAATAGACACATACATACGAATTAATGATCATTCTACTAGAATCAATGCATATGACAGATAAGAAACACATAAGTTCATATAGGTCAACATAACGAAACTTTCATCTTTGAAAGACGTAGCTAAGATTTATTAAATCTATATGATTTATCTAATCGAAGATTCAAGAGTGATAATGGATTAAAGAACACATACCAAGAATAATCAATTGATTTTCATATTAAGATGTATAGTTGAAGAAATAAAAACATTCAATCATGCCCCAATTCCGATTCCGATTTATAGGGTAGAGCATCCGAGACATATCAGGGGGTCATTACGAAAGTAATAAATGAACCCTTTGCTCCCCCTTAGATCGTGCGATCCTCTCGAGGAAGACTCCCCTCGGATAGACGGCTAGGAAAGAGGTCACGAGACATATAAGGGGGTATTACTTGGATAATGGATAAAGCATTTTCTCCCCCTTAGATCATGCGATCCTCTCGATGGACATTTCCTTCATAATATTTAAATCTTGAGAAATTGTTGTTTAATCTTGAGGAACTCCACTTAAAGAGCTTATCAGACTGCAACAGTGAATTTATCCACCAGACATTCCGATCTAACCCATTTTATTTCTTCAACCAAGCATGTAAATAATTCAATCAATGTGAGAATTCATTGGACATGTGGTGAGAGATAGAAATAAGAATCATGAAATCCTAAGGAGGTTTTATTCATATATCTTTAATTATATTAGCTTAAGCGGCCTTGGTCCGAAACGCAAGCATCCTCCCATGATGAAAATATGAGAAGATTATCAGAAACACAATGCATGACACAAGTAAAAATGATCAGCATGAAGTACAATAAGTGTCTAACGCTCATCATGAAGCACGATGCATGTTCTGAAAGATATACTGTTGGATTGATAAATTAGAAACTATGCAGAAAGGTCAAGCATACCTAATTTGAGGAGTAGTTCAAAGAATCTTGCATTAGGTAGGGGCTTTGTGAGTATGTCCACAAGTTGATCATCCGTAGCAACATGTTCGAGAGATATGTGCTTTTTGAGAATATGATCACGGATGAAATGATACCTGACTTCAATATGCTTTGTCTTTGGGTGCATGACAGGATTGTTGCTAATGGCAATCGCATTGGTGTTGTCGCAATATAGTGAAACAGATGTCATGTTGAAACCATAGTCAGTAAGTTGACTTTGCATCCAGAGAAGCTGTGTGCAGCAACTCCCAGTAGCTATGTATTCCGCCTCAGCAGTAGAGGTTGATACGGAATTCTGCTTCTTACTGAACCATGAGATCAGTCTGTTTCGAAGGAACTGACAAGTACCACTAGTGCTCTTCCTGTCTATGCGACACTCGGCAAAATCAGCATCTGAATATCCAGATAATGAGAAGTTGGACTCCTTTGGATACCAAAGTCCCAAATTCACTGTCCCTTTAAGATACCGCAATATCCGTTTGACTTGAAGCATGTGTGACTCTTTAGAATCTACCTGATATCTTGCACATATATAGGTTGCGAACATGATATCCAAGAGACTTGTTGTAAAATACAGAAATGATCCTATCATACCTCTGTATTCAGTCATATTTACTGATATGATTCTCCATTTAGATCAGGATCTAACTTGGCACTGACTGACATGGGGAGTCTTCACGGGAGTCGAATTTTGTATTCCGAACTTCTTGATTAAGTCGCATGTGTACTTAGCTTAGTTGATGAAGATTCCTTCCTTCATTTGTTTGACTTCTATTCCAAGGAAGTACGATAATTCTCCCATCATGCTCATTTCAAACTTGCCAATCATAAATTTCGCAAACTCTTCACAAAGCTTCGGATTTAATGATCCGAAAATGATATCATCCACATATATTTGTACGATCAGAGAGTGTCCTTTCTCTTTCCACAAGAATAAAGTGGTGTCTGTCTTCCCTTTTTTGAAGTCGTGAGCAAGTAAAAGTTCTGATAGTGTGTCGTACCAGACCCTTGGAGCTTGCTTCAATCCGTACAAGGCTTTTCATAGTTTGTACACCATATGTTCAGCCTTGTGTTCAATGAAACTGGAAGTTCTTTAACATAAACCTCCTCTTGAAGATCCCCATTCAGAAAGGCACTCTTAATGTCCATTTGATAAACTGTGAAGTTTTCACATGATGCATACGCCAGGAACATTCTGATCGCCTCAAGTCTAGCTACTAGAGCAAAGATCTCGTCATAATCAATGCCTTCTTCTTAGCGATATCCTTTGGCTACCAGTCAAGCCTTGTTCCAGATTACTATTCCATTCGTATCAAGTTTGTTCCGAAACACCCATTTAACTCCAATGACTTATTGTGACCTTGGCCTTGGTACGAGTATCCAGACTTTGTTCCTCTTGAACTGATTAAGCTCTTCTTGCATGGCATCTATCTAATTTGAATCTTGAAGTGCTTCATCCACTACCTTGGGCTCTATTTATGATAGAAAACAGGAATAGAGGCACAAGTTGGAGGTGGCTGTCCTTGTTCTTACACCAAAAGTAGGATCACCAATCACTTGATCTGATGGGTGGTTTCGAGTCCTCCTATAATTCAACGCTTGTGGTGGTGAGTAGTTAATGACTTGAAGGTCTTCCAGATTGGGCGGATCATGTACATCGGCTGGTTGAGCTTCTTCCGGGCCAGATATATCCGTATGATGAACAGTTCCAGAAGTACTTTGAGGTTCTTCGGTACTGTGACTTTCAGTATTAACTGGTCCGGAAGGACTAGAAGGTTCTCTGGTGATTTGGATGTCTATATCAATTGGGCCGAAGTTGAGTGGAAGTCCTGAGTCCGATTCTTCGAAAGCATCATCAGTAACATTTCTTCTTGTTTCACTGGTGCTTGATGATTGATCAGTAGTAGTGGCAGGAACATGTTTGAACTGAGAATAGTCAATTGCATCCGTGTGATCCTACACATTTGAATTTGAAGATCCTATACTTGACCAATCAAGGTTAGATTCATCAAAAGCAACATGGATAGATTCTTCAACTTTTAAAAGTCTTCTATTGATGCAGACTAGGTTGGCAATATTGATGATAGACGTTCTACCAGTGGCTGCATTTTTTATTTGGGTTCAAAGTGTGTCGCATGGTTGAGCCGTAAACAGAATAGTGTGGCCTCCAGCACAGCCGAAGCTGAATATGTGGCTACACATGCTGCATGTACTGAAGTGGTATGGATGAACACTCAACTGTCGGACTTGGGAGTGGATGTGGAATTACCTGTCAACATTTGGTGTGACAATCAGAGTGCAATTAATATTAGTAGGAATCCCGTTCAGCATTCAAAGACCAAACACATAGACTACAGAAACCACTACATCAAAGAACAAGTGGAAGAGGGAAATGTATAACTGGTGTATGTTCCCACCTAGGAGCAAACTGCTAATATTCTCACTAAACCTCTATCCATTGACTTGTTTGATACACACAGACGTGGGTTGTCTGTGCAACTTCCTCCTTCCGCCTAATGGCGTGGCGAGTGTTTCCCCTCTCTCGGCTTTGCAATTGGTTGGCAAAGGGGGAGTACAATGGGAAGAGTTCAGGGGGAGCAATGTTTTCAAGGTTCCTCAAAGAGTTGAAGGTTTGCGCATTCCATGTGTTTCCAACAATTCCAAAGGGGGAGATTGTTATTCCCGTGAGGTTGAGTTGTCATTGTTGTCAACATTATGGAAAAGTGGAATTCGCAAGGTCTGGGTTGCAGATCAGCACTTGGTTGGATAACTTCGTAGAGTAATCTCTTAGAGTGAGCTCGTATAGGGAGTCCTACGTACGTCCTTAATTCGAAGATCTGTAGACTCAGCCCGCAAAGTCGAAGACTTGAAGGTTATAGATCAGGCGAATCGAAGGTCGAAGGTCGTAGACCAGGCAACTCGAAGGTCAAAGGTCGTAGAACATTAGACCATGGAGCTTGATGCACCCTCGAAGGACCACAAGGTCGAAGCCTCGAAGGGCCACAGGGTAGAAGGGTTGTAGTTCAAAGACCCAAGGGGTAGACAGGTGAAGAGTCGCGTCTTGCAGACTCGAAGCAAAGACTCATAAAGTTACAACATGTAGGGTCATAGAGTCAAAGCTCGTAAGGTCGTAGATTGAAGGACCTGTTGTGGAGACCCGTGAACAGTTAATCAGCCAAGGCAAAATGCAGCTATCATTGACTCGAAGACTCATAGAGCTCAAAGGCTTGTAGAATGGGATGTCAGTTAAGCACTGATTCTAACCTAGCTTTGAAGCCAGAGAGCAGAAGGAAGATCAATGCCCTTAGTTCGAAGACTCTGACTCGGAGAATCGAAGATGAAGACTCATAGACTACGAAGCAATATCTTTGAGGTGGTGGCTTGACAAAGGAATGGAGCGTGCTGCGAAGGAGCAAAATGCGCTGAAGTTCATCGTTTAAGTAAGTCGTTACCCAGGCAGTGGTTTTAAGTATGCTAAGTACTGAAAAACACGTGGATGTTATCCGAGGGTGGTTTAACATGTTTCAACCGTGAAGATTGAAGGAAGAAACATGTTTAACCCTAGCAAAAGGGTTTCTGACTTTGGCCGACCTATAAAAGCAAGGAATATGCCTGATGAAGACACGGCCACATCAGATGATCATGACATATTATAAACATCCTCATGCGAGCTTTCAACTGGGAGAAAAGCTCAGGTGTGAATTTTGTCGGTTTGGTTAGAGTGAATCTAGAACTCCATTGTTGAGGATCAGCGGGAGCAGTGGGTTGAGCACTTGTGCTCAGGTCGACATTTTCGCTGCTACTACAGTTGGGGATGGGCTCTTGTGCACCTTCGGAGTTAAGGCGAGCGTTGAACAGCATGTTGCTTTCTTCGGCCATTGTTGAGAGAGAGAAAGAGTGGGATCTCTACTTTGAGCAGGTAGACTTGCTCTGATACCACTTGTTGGTCCTTGGGAGCCTAGAGGGGGGTGAATAGGCTCTTATTGAAAACTCTTTTTCACTCTCTGGCACAACACTTGTCTGGTTAAACAATAAAATCAGTGCGGAAGATAACCAGATAGTGGAAGTACTCTGTTTTATTATCAATAGATAATTACAAGAAAATAAAGCAGATTAAAGCTAATTAGCTAATGAAGCTTTTGGATTTACTGAAAAACTCTGTAGCACTCTATTTTACAGTAACTCACACACTAGCCAATTATATCTCTAAAAGCTCTTATACATGTATGTTCTTATATATGAAAATATACAAAGCTTAATATATATAGACATCCCTAGGAGACATTCTTGGAACTGAATTTTCCGAGCACTGTGTAGCATTTAAGTTCTTCTCGGAAAATGCCTCTACTTTAATTGCTGCGGCTATAAAGCTCAAAATCTTGAGTCTGTAAACATATTAAATTCTTCGCGTGATCCCAATTGCATTTAAGGCTTTGTTCATATCTCTGTGTAATCCACGTGTAAGACGACTTAGATATTCAACGAATCTTTCTTACATTGGGACACAGCGAGCTGATGACTTTAAATGCGAAGCTGATAAAGTGAAGTAGCGTCTTCTTAATTCGTCGTAAGATTCCTTACTTTGTGTTAATGAAGCTCGGATCCTTACTCCATGTCAATGGTTGCTTACTCCGCATCAGTTTGATACTGGAATCTTTATTTTGTGTCAATGCTTCCGTACTCTGTATGAACAAAAGGTTTGGAGGACTTACTTCGTATCAGCGCTTCCTTACTCCGCTTGAGTTTCTTACTCTGCATGAGTAAAAGGTCCGGATGGCTTACTTCGTATCAGCGTATCCTTACTCTGCATAAGTAAAGGTTCGAATTCACTCCGCATCTCTTTTCCTTACTCCGTGCGAACAAAGGACTTGGGTCCTTATTTCGCACAAGTCCTTCCTTACTCCGCGTGAATGAAAGACTCGGATTCCTTACTCCGTGTCTTCTTGTCTTTACTCCGTTTGAGCGGAAGACTTAGCCTTTTATTCTGCGACTGTTTTCTCTTACTCCGTGTGAGATGTAGACTAGGATTCTTATTCCGCTTTTGTCTTCCTTAGTCCATTTAAGTGTTAGATGCAGATTCCTTAGTTCATAACTTTAAGTGTGTAGTCCACACGAGTGATCCTTATTCTATATGAGGACTTGGTTATTTACCAAGTGCTTGATGACACTCATGTTGGTCTGGATCAGGATTATATATCCTGTCCTTAGCATTGTTCTCACAAGTGAAGAACTGATTTAGAGTTTTATCTTCCACAATAGCTTAGAATAAACAAATAAGGCCTCAAATCGAATTACATAGGGTTTTATACGCATCATCCAAATTTTGGGTTAAATCCAACAGACTCCTCTGCCTAGCGCACTCATGCACCACTTCATGCGGGGGAGTCTTCCAAAACTTTGGAGTTTGCCCTTAGACGGGCCTCTTATGGCACGGTCCACTCCGATGTTGTGCTTTTTGCTTAGCTGGACTGCTATGCTCAGGCTCGGAGCGCCCAAATTGCTTCCATCGCCATTAAGGTTGATGCCCTTGGCGCTCAACTCCTTTCTGCCCTCACCGACTCCTCCACCTCCATGGAGTAAAAGATGGACCTGGTGGCCTCCTCAGTTCATAACTTGTCCTCTTCCTTTGCGGATATAGCGCATTCCATGGCTCGAGTCCCTAGCGCCCCTCGCCGATATGCCAAAAAGGGGGAGAATTTGCCATCTGCTCCTGCTCCATCTGTTACTAAGGAAGTTGCTGGTCCTTCTGCTCGGACCCAAATTACTGGAAAACGGCCTGCTACTACTCTCCCTTTGGGTCTCCCTATCCTTAAACGCAGCCGCTACCCACCTTCCAAGGCTAACTCCTCCAATGCCGCTCCATCTTCTTCTGCTCCTGCTGCGGACATCACCTTCCTCCCATCATACGCAAAACTTGATCTGGATGATGAAAATGGAAGTATTCTTAATGCAATGAAAGAGTATGCCCGCTCCACTGCCGAGCAAAGATGTCTAACTATGCTTTCTTTCTCACCTGAAGATATAAGCAATATACTTGCTGAGGTGGGACTGTACATAACTGAAGACATCGACAACTTTGCTCTGGCAGCGAAGATGGAATCCAAGTTGTTTCCTTCTCTTTACAAGGATGGAAACCTTGTTGATATCTTTCCATGTTGGTCTGAAGATTATATTCCGGCTGTTTCCCATATTCAGACATTCATTAACGGAACTGCTGAGAACAGCAAACCACGGAGCACTCTTAACTCTGTTCTCATTCCGTACCAGGTAAACTCTCCGCACTTCATGCTTGCAGTGTTCATGATTAGCTCAAGGAAGGTTCTTCTCCTAGATTCTCACCAAGTCATTGATTAATAAGTGAGGAAGACTTAACTGGAACCCTTGCTCCTAAATCTATCTGCTACAGTAAGAGAGAGCAAGCACTTTGAGTCTATTGGACAACCTCCCTTGGCTCCTAATGCAAAGCTGATTTCGGTGATCTGTGGCAAAGATACAGTGCCTCAACAACCTGATGGAGAGAGCTGTGGTGCCTTCGTCTGATCCTTCATGCAAGCTCTCTTCCGGTTTGATAGGTCCTGGAATAACGTGCTCAACTACACTAAAAGGGCAGATGATACAGCTACGAGAGCTAACAACAGCAATGATTTTCAAGTATAGTAAGCCTTATGTTCCATAATTGTCTATTCTATGTACTAAGGATAAAATTGTGTACTTGCTACTATAAATTAATGGATGGAGCAATTATCTTTATCTCTGTATATTTATTTTCTGCCTTGCTGACCTGTCACGCCCCAATTTCCTTCCACTTGGAAATGAGTAGTGACTGCCCATGCCCGCACCCGAAGGGACAAGGGGTTGGTGCAAGCACCTTAAAAGGACTTCTAGCACGGGTGCTGTCCCAAACCCTGCACAATCAGCTAACATGCCAAGGGGCATCTTTGCTGCTCCCAAACCATGCACACAAACACAAATTGAATAACAACATCTCATTTTATTTCATTTCAAAGACTAACTGTTTATTACAACCCAGTCGGGGAAAAACCCCTATGAAGCCATCAATAAAACCAAACCAAAATCCAAACACATAAAACCAAAGTACAATAAAGGAAATAATATAAAACTTTCAGCCTTAGGGGCCTAGCTCCTCAGCCTTCACCTACCGCCTGCTAAACCCTGCAAAAGAACAGTTATAGGAGGGGTGAGCAAACCACAGCTCAGTAGGGATCCAGTCTCCCCAGACCCGTCCCGCTCTACAACATGCATGATATGTGTATGCTTGTGCTCGTGTCGTGCCTAAGGCTAACGCAGCAAACATCACCCAGTAAACACTCTTTACCCGAACCCGCACCGAAGGGCGAGAGGACACCCCGCCACCACGGCGACATGACATACCACATTCAGGCGAATGTTGCATGGACACCAATGCAACATTTTCCACCCGAGTCAGATATGGTCAACCACCTCCTCGGGCGCCATACCTACCCTCAGGAATGGGTGTAGACTTAGCCCACCGTCGTGAGTGCTACACCGAGACTCAGGACCACGTCCCGGCCAAATCTCAAAGGGGTCCAGCTATTGTGCCTGGCCCATATCTCGGCTCAATCTCAAACAGATCAACGAACGGTATAACATTACATCTCAACATGTAAACTCAGCACATCATTTACACTTTATCTCAGAAGGACCAACATGGTCAGATCCAAGCCACACACATCAGCCTCATAGGCTTAAAATCAAATACAAATCAAACACAGTACACACCAGTCACACAGGTATATCATCAAACACCCATATACAAGGTCTCACAGGCATTATATTGAATACATGGCATGCAGGCCTCACAGACATTTCATCAAACACATAGTGTGCAGGCCTCACAGACATTTCATCAAACACATGGTGGGCATAAACAAACCCAGAAAATCCTCAAGGCCAAATTAACATCGGAATCAACAAAACATGCCATCAAGGCCAACATCCATATAGGAGATCACACCTATATGGATTTACATATATATATATATATATATAGGTGAATATCCTAAAACGAGAGGAGAGTTAGGAGAACATGAACCCCTACCTCAGGCTTTTGTCCTAACCTCCACGCTAGGCGCTCCCAACGACGCGAACCACCACGGCAATCGCCCTGGAGATCCTCTCTCTCTCTCTCTCTCTCTCTCTCTCTCTCTCTCTCTGGCAGCAGTGCAAAGAAAGGGACACAAGAACCCTAAACTCAAACTCGAGCCCTCATTATATAGACACTACCCACATCAAAACGACGTAGTTTTGATTAAGTAAACCCAGGGATCAAAACGACGTAGTTTTGATCACACAAGTTAGCACCTTTCCGCACCCATATAGGCCAAAATACTCGGAATTTCAACATGGTCCTTTGGAGAAAGATCATTAGAATGTCAAAACCAAGGGAACCATGCAAAAATATGGTCGCACGCCAATTTGCACGTGAATTCCCAATTCACGTGCAACTCCAAATGGACTCCAAATGCTCTCAAACTTCACCCCTAGCCTCCTTGCATCATTTAGAAGACAATCACACTTGCACGTGAATTGGACCCATATCACGTGCACCTCACATACACGTATGTTTGGCCTGAAACTTCGTGGTAGATAGAGGACATCATTCTAAGCATCTTTCCTTTTGCACGTGAATTCATTTGAGCCCATTCACTAGGTCAAAATCTAGAAAAACTCTACTCAGAAGGCAAAACTGTGACTAACTGTGACTAACTCAAGGTACGGGTCCTTACATCCTCTCCCCCTTAAGAATTTTCGTCCTCGAAAAGAAAAGGTGGAATGAAAGAAAACAATCACAACCAAAGCATAGGCCTCTAACACCCACTAGCACAAATTAATACACAACAAAGCACAAATTATTTCACACATTTATACACTCTACATGGTCATAACTAGTTGGGCAAGTACCTGATTATGTTGAAGTTTGATGCTTGCCCTCCTCCCCCTCCTTCGAGTTGTTCGTCCTCGAACAAATCAGGATAATGAGCACGCATCTCGGTCTCACGTTCCCAGGTCTCTTCCTCCGGCCCTCGGTGTTGCCACAACACCCGAACCAACGGAATAGTCTTACCTCGCAGCTGCTTCGCGCCTATCTACAATACGGATGGGGGCCTCGACAACCGACACATCCTCTCCAAGATCCAGGGTACCCCAATCTAGCACGTGTGCGGGATCCTGGATGATATTTCCGCAATCGGGATACATGGAAAACATTATGAACTCTGCTCAAACTAGGTGGTAATGCCAACCGATAAGCAACAGTCCAACTCGCTCAAAATCTCGAACGGTCCAATGTACCGTGGGGACAACTTGGACCCAGTCCCAAATCTCTTATGCCCTCTCCGTGGAGAAACACGAAGGAATACGTGGTCTCCCACCAAAAACTCCAACGGTCGGCGTCGGCGATCCGCATAAGACTCTCGTCCGCTCCGAGCCGTAAGAAGGCGTTGCCGAATCACTGAACTTTTGCCGTAGCCTCCTGGACCAATTGAGGTCCTAACATAGCTGCCTCTCCGCCTTCGCCCAACATAATGGAGACCGGCACGGTCGGCCATACAATGCCTCAAATGGGGCCATCCCAATCGAAGACCGGTAATCGTTATTATAGGCAAACTCCACCAGGAGGAAGGTGGGAAGCCCATGATCCTCCAAAATCAAGTACACAAGCCCTCAACAAGTCTTCCAATGTTTGAATGGTCCTCTCGGACCGACCATCGACCTCGGGATGGAATGCGGTACTCAAATTAAGTCGGGTTCCCAATGCTTCCTGCAGACCTCCCCAAAACCGGGATGTAAACCGCGCATCCCTGTCCGAAACAATAGACAAGGGCACTCCGTGCAAGCGGACAATCTCATCAACATACAACTGGCTTAACGTGCCGATAGAGTCGCGCTCTCGAATTGCCAAGAAATGGGCCGACTTAGTTAAGCGGTCCACTATGACCCAAATCATGTCCTTTCTCCCGAAGTGGTAGGAAGTCCCGTCACGAAGTCCATGGTAATATGCTCCCACTTCCACTCGCCTACAGGTAAAGGCCGCAATTGACCAGCGGGTCGTTGGTGTTCGCCTTCACTTGCCGACAGGTAAGGCACCTGGAAACAAATTCTGCTACGCTCCATTTCAGCCCCGGCCACCGGAACCGTGCGCGAACGGCATGATACATCTTAGTTCCTCCTGGATGTACAGCCAAACGGGAATGATGAAATTCCCTCAGGCACATCCTCACGCAAGGGAGGTGGTACTATCGACGCCCCCGAAATTTCAGCTCATGCTCAACTCCTTCGTCCCGGTCCTCGACAGCTCTCCGGCCTCTATCCGGGCCCGGATCACCTCACGATCCACGTCGCCTAACTGTCCCTCATGGACACGCCGATACAACTCTGGTATCACAGTGAGAGGACACAGGATAGCTCCCTCATCGCTGGAAAGCAGGTTGCACCCAAGATCGCCAACCGCTCCATCATTTTCCATTCTCTCATGGAAACCTCGGCTTTCCCTTTTCTACTTAGCGCGTCGGCCACTAAATTTCCTTTCCCGGGCATGTAGGAGAGCGTGAAGTCAAACATTTGCAAGTACTCGACCCACCTCCGTTGTCGCAAATTTAGGTATAGCTGGGTGAAGATATATCGTAGGCTTTTGTGGTCGGTATATACCACAAATTTCTCTCCCAACAGGTAATGTCGCCAAGACTTCAGGGGCAAAAATAACTACTGCTAACTCCAGGTCGTGTGTTGGGTAGTTTTGCTCACGGGACTTCAGCTGTCGCGAGCCATACGCTATGACTTGGCGCTCTTGCATCAGAACACACCCCAGTCCAACGCAAGACGCATCACAATACACCTCGAATGGCACTCCCTCCTGCGGTAGACTCAACACCGATGCAGTAGTCAGGCGAGTTTTCAACTCCTCGAATGCCTGCTAGCACTTGTCCGTCCACTCGAAGTTGGCTCCCTTCCGTGTAAGAGCTATCATAGGTGCCGCCAACCGAGAAAACCCTTCCACAAAACGCCGATAATACCCTGCCAGACCCAAGAAACTCCGGATCTCAAAAACATTTGTGGGCCTCTTCCAAGATGCTACGGACTCAATCTTGGTTGGGTCCACTCTAACTCCTTCGGCAGATACTACATGCCCAAGAAAATGCACCTCTTGCATCCAGAAGTCACACTTGCTAAATTTAGCATACAAGTGATGATCTCGTAGTGCCTGCAGCACCACGGCCAGGTGCTCCTCATGCTCAGCTTGGGTTTTGGAGTACACAAGGATGTCGTCAATAAATACCACCACGAAGGAATCCAGGTAGGTGCACCCCAAGGTGAGGTACTAGGACGGATAAAACCTTTATCTCCCAGTTCCTTTATCTACTTCTGAAGCTCCCGCAACTCAGCAGGTCCCATCCGGTATGCTACTTGTGAGATGGGTCCCACCCCTGGCAACAGTTCAATCGTGAACTCGATACTTCTGTGTGGAGGCAACTCCAACAACTCCCCAGGAAAGACATCCTGGAAATTCTCGACTACATCCTGGCCACACCCTTTTCTCTAAGTTACCTTCCTCCTCAAAGGTTAGGGTGGCAAGCCTATGGGTAATATTGCCCCATAGCTCCCTCGTCGGTCCAGCCTCTCCCAAAGATCCCTATCCCATTCACCCACTAGGGTACAGGGAAGATCCTGTGGGTGTAGTAAACGATACTCGTCGCCTATAGCTACCAATCTTAGCCTGAAAGGCCATCAACGATCCATCCCCGTAATCAAACTAAAGGTCCTCATGGGCATTACGTACAAATCAAATGAGAGGTCAACCTCTCCTATCGTAAGCGCACACTCTCGACACATTTGGTGGATCAACTCCACACCTCCCATTGGGGACTCGACCCTCGAGGTCTATCGGCCTCCACACAATCAAGTCCAAGGCTCTCCACCAAGGACTCAAGCAATCGGGGAGCACGAAGCTCCGGTATCAAACAATGCAAGCAACAACAGTGCGAGATATTAGAATAGTACCTCGAACCACCGAAGGTCCAGCTCCACCTTCCTCGGGGGTGATGGTAGATCCTCCATTCCATCCGGTGGCCTTGAGGTAAGCGCGAACACTCTGCCTTGGCCTGCCCCACCACTAGCCTCACTTGCCTTCCCTTTTGCTCCCCGCCCGAGTCCACCGGGACGCCCCTCCGATCCTCCTTGTGGTTGCCTCTCCCCCGTGGCCTAGTGTGACCGGAACCACCGACCGGCCTGCCACGAATGTCTGGCTTAGGGGCTGGGGCCCGAATTGGGTCCCACCCCTGCTCCCTTGTGCTAAGCTTCCAGCCTCCCTGTGGTTCCCCTTTGCCGAAACACACCTTGCCGATGTGTCCCACCTTCCCACGGCTATGACACGTCAAGTGCCGCTTGGGGCACTCATGTTTGACGTGCCCCGACAGGCCACAACAGTACACCCGCTTGGGAAGTTCCCCAAGCACTCCCCGTCCTCCAAAGTAACGGGATCCGGGCGGAGCCATTGAAGCTTGGCCCCTATCCTCGGGAAAAGTCCCACCGCCGGGCTCAACCTTCGCCTCTTGGCTTCACCATGCTTGTCGTGCGCGCTCTGCCCCATCCGCTCCTGGTGAGCCTGTCTTCCCCTCCTCTAATCCTCTCTCAACAATCTTGGCGGTGTCCACGACTTCAAGATAGGTCTTCGCCGCAAGCATCTCCACCCTTTGCTTAAGGCAGGTTTGAGACCCATGGTAAACTTATGGGCCTTCAGGTCCTCCCTTGATATTGCTTCGGAGCAAACCGACTCAGCCCCCGGAAATCTCGCTCATACTCGCTACCGAGCGCGATCCCCGCTTCAAGCCGCCGAACTCCTCCCGCTTCGCCACCGCAATGACTCTGGAAAGAACTCCTCATGGGACAGTGGAGGAACTCATTCCAGGCCATGGTCTCCATGTCCCGGCTTCCTGAGATGCTAAGCCACCATTCCAAGGCTTCCTCCTCCAACTGCCGGACTCGCTAGTCTCACTTTGTCTTCCTCCCGGGGTCGAAGAAAGGAGAACACATGCTCGATCTGCCGCGCCAGGTGCTCTGCTCCTAGAGGTTCAGCCCCTCCCTTGAACCTTGGTGGATGTTCCTTTCGGAACCGCGTCAACACGTCTCCCTCTTCCCGCCTCACCGGCACTTCCCGCCTACACGGAGGTTCGCCTCACGGGGTGGAGGGGGTGGCACCGCCTGTCGTGCCATCATCTCCTTGACGCACCTCGTTTAGGATCTCTCCCCCGAGGTCCTCACGCATGCCTTGCACGTTCTCACTTAGGGCCCGGACTTGGGCCATGATCCGCTCCAGGGGATCATCGCCCTCTACACGCCGTCCTCTTCCCTCTCCAAGACGGGCGAAGATTCATCTTCTACAACTGGAGTAGCTCGGGTTACTCTCCTAGGAGGCATAGTCTACATAATTTAAACCAAACTAGGATCAGCTTCTCTCAAGCTCTACACACCCTCATCCCCATGGGCCATGAGGTACTCAAGCAACATTTTACATTTAAACACACAGGTAAATCACGAAGTACACAGGAGCAATTCATAGCAACAAGCTTCACGAGAAAATCACCGAATTTCACAAAGAACAACATTTTGTTTTTAGCAACAAGTTTAAAGCAACATAGCATGTCTAATCACAATACTCATACTGAAATTAAACTAGTGCCCTAATGCCAATGCATGTATGCACCCTCAACCCAAATACAAATGCCCTACTCCTTGGTCTAACTACCCCCGAGTACACCCCAGAAAATCAGATAGGACCACGTTGATCAGGCGTGTCCTATACCGCCTCCTAAGAGTCTCGAAGCGGCCCAGGCCTCCCCACTATCCTAGGTTCACTAGACCATGAACTATGGCTCGATACCATATTGTCACGCCCCAATTTCCTTCCACTTGGAAATGAGTAGTGATTGCCCATGCCCGCACCCGAAGGGACAAGGGGTTGGTGCAAGCACCTTAAAAGGACTTCTAGCACGGGTCTTGTCCCAAACCCGCACAATCAGCTAACATGCCAAGGGGCATGCTCCTGCTCCCAAACCATGCACACAAACACAAATTGAATAACAACATCTCATTTTATTTCATTTCAAAGACTAACCGTTTATTACAACCCAGTCGGGGAAAAACCCCTATGAAGCCATCAATAAAACCAAACCAAAATCCAAACACATAAAACCAAAGTACAACAAAGGAAATAATATAAAACTTTCAGCCTCAAGGGCCTAGCTCCTCGGCCTTCACCTACCGCCGCTAAACCCCGCAAAAGAACAGTTATAGGAGGGGTGAGCAAACCACGCCTCCGTAGGGATCCGGTCTCCCCGGACCCGTCCCGCTCTACAACATGCATGATATGTGTATGCTTGTGCTCGTGTCGTGCCTAAGGCTAACGCAGCAAACATCACCCAAGTAAATACTCTTTACCCGAACCCGCCCGAAGGGCAGAGGACACCCCGCCACCACGGCGACATGACATACCACATTCAGGCGAATGTTGCATGGACACCAATGCAACATTTTCCACCCGAGTCGAGATATGGTCAACCACCTCCTCGGGCGCCATACCTACCCTCAGGAATGGGTGTAGACTTAGCCCACCGTCGTGAGTGCCACACCGAGACTCAGGACCACATCCTGGCCAAATCTCAAAGGGGTCCAGCTATTGTGCCTGGCCCATATCTCACTCAATCTCAAACAGATCAACGAACAGGTATAACATTACATCTCAACATGTAAACTCAGGCACATCATTTACACTTTATCTCGAAGGACCAACATGGTCGGATCCAAGCCACACACATCAGCCTCATAGGCTTAAAATCAAATACAAATCAAACATAGTACACACCGATCACACAGGTATATCATCAAACACCCATATACAAGGTCTCACAGGCATTATATTGAATACATGGCATGCAGGCCTCACAGACATTTCATCAAACACATAGTGTGCGGCCTCACAGACATTTCATCAAACACATGGTGGGCATAAACAAACCCGAGAAAATCCTCAGGCCAAATTAACATCGGAATCAACAAAACATGCCATCGAAGGCCAACATCCATATAGGAGATCACACCTATATGGATTTACATATATATATATATATAGGTGAATATCCTAAAACAGAGGAGAGTTAGGAGAACATGAACCCCTACCTCAGGCTTTTGTCCTAACCTCCACGCTAGGCAGCTCCCAACGACGCGAACCACCACGGCAACTGCCCGGAGATCCTCTCTCTCTCTCTCTCTCTCTCTCTCTCTCTCTCTCTCTGGCAGCAGCTGCAGCAAAGGGACACAAGAACCCTAAACTCAAACTCAAGCCCTCATTATATAGACACTACCCACATCAAAACGACGTAGTTTTGATTAAGTAAACCCAGGATCAAAACGACGTAGTTTTGATCACACAAGTTAGCACCTTTCCGCACCCATATAGGCCAAAATACTCAGAATTTCAACATGGTCCTTTGGAGAAAGATCATTAGAATGTCAAAACCAAGGGAACCATGCAAAAATATGGCTGCACGCCAATTTGCACGTGAATTCCCAATTCACGTGCAACTCCAAATGGACTCCAAATGCTCTCAAACTTCACCCCTAGCCTCCTTGCATCATTTAGAAGACAATCACACTTGCACGTGAATTGGACCTATATCACGTGCACCTCACATACACGTCTGTTTGGCCTGAAACTTCTGTGGTAGATAGAGGACATCATTCTAAGCATCTTTCCTTTTGCACGTGAATTCATTTGAGCCCATTCACTAGGTCAAAATCTAGAAAAACTCTACTCAGAAGGCAAAACTGTGACTAACTGTGACTAACTCAAGGTACGGGTCCTTACATGACCTGATCAGATTACAAAGGGTTTTGGCATCTCCATATTGGGGGAAATTGTTGGATCAAACCCAGAGTTTGGATGATGCTAATAAAACCCTATGTAATTTGGTTTGAGATCTTTCAATGTAATTTCTAACATGTTATAGAAGACAAGTATTAATCTAGATCTTCACTCGTGAGTACAAAGTTAAGAACAAGATACATAATCCTAATCCAGACCAACGCAAGTGTCGTCAATCAACTTGGTAAATAACCAATTCATTATAAGATACAGAGTAAAGATTATTAGCATGGACTAAGCACTTAAAGATATGGACTAAGGAATTCGGGTCTTATGCTCAAATGGACTAAGAATCCTAGTCTACAACTTGCGCAGAGTAAGAGAGAAATATGCGGAATAAAGGGCTAAGTCTTCCACTCATGTGGACTAAGAACAAGAAGACACGGAGTAAAGAATCCGAGTCTTTCATTCACGCGGAGTAAGGAAAGACTTGTGCGGAATAAGGACCCGAGTCTTTTGTTCGCACGGAGTAAGGAAAAGAGAAGCGGAGTAATGAATCTGAACCTTTACTCAAACGGAGTAAGGAAGCGCTGACATGAAGTAAACCTTCCGAATCTTCGTTCACACAAAATAAAGAAGTGCTGACATGGAGTAAGCCTTTCGAATATTTCGTTCACACGGAGTACGTGTTATCACCGGATTTCATCCGTGGGGAAACCCGCTTTTGGGGATGCAATTCCCCCACCCTTCACCCAAATGGTGATAAAAAAGAACAGAGTCACCCCAACTATTTTTGGAGTGTAGTTGGTCACCTAAAATAATCTACGTCGCCAAAGCTAGGTTCAGGAGTTTGATTACGCGCGGAGAAGAATTAGCACCCTCAAAATGCCCTTTCAGTACCTATCTTAAGATTTTGGAGGTTTCTAACTTGTTTTAATTCATGCTTGAAGTTAATTATTCTAAAGTGATGTTGAACTTGTCCTAAAGTTCTACTCTTTTTATTTTTCTAAATTATTTGCTAAAGTTAAAATTAAATTCAATTGATCATAAGCGTCTAAAGGAAGATCCTAATGATAATGATACTCTTTTATAGTTCAAAATTGATTCTAAGTTATCTAAAAGAAGCCCAAAGTTTGAATTAATTCTAAGTTGATATCTAAATTAAATGCTTACAATGATGTTAAAGGTAAAAACTAATAATAGCCTAAATGTTTACAATGTTTACAAGCCTAAGTGTTTGAAAAACTCAAGTGTTGAAAAACCAAATGTTGAAAAAGTCCAAGTGTTTGAAAAGAAATTTTCTTGTTGTTTTTTTTTCAGAAACACTTTTTGTTTTGTCTTTTTTTATTTTGTTTTGTTTTTTTTGTTGTTTATTTCTTGTGAAAGCTAAAGATAAATAAATACAAGTGCAATGTGTGTGCTTATGTCATCCACAAACTAAACAATAAGCTCACCCTTTTCCTCTCTCTTTTTTTCACTCATTTTCACTATTTTTGTTTATGATTACAAGTTACAGGAAGCTCCAATTGGGTGTTACAATAAAAATAAAAATAGGGGAAGGGCACAAATAATAAAAAAACAAATAAAGATAGAAAATCTTATACAAAGGGTCAAAGAGTAGGCTAATAAGTAAAAATTACAAAAGCAAAATCCTGTAAAAAAATGTTAGAACAAAAGGACATAACCTCAAATCAATCATCATAAACAAAATTAACGAAACAGGCCACAAAAGATAACTAAAAAAAGAAAAGTATACAAAAAAACAGATCATGTGCCATTAACGGGCTTTAGAAATTTTAGAGCTAAATGTGTAGTAATGTCAGGTTAATCCGCCATGGAACGTGTAGTCAAAAAAGAGACGAAAAGATGAACGTACAATAATTAATATGCAGTGAGAAAGTGAATGGATATGCAGCATGTCATTAGCAGGGATAAACATGTAATTAACTGATATAAACAACAAACGCCTACGTCCAACAAATCAAAAAAAACACGACCATGGGTGCTAAACAATAAATAGACATCACACGAGCAATCACTAAAACATGTAAATGTGCGCCTAAGTTTTAAATGTACAATCTTTGAACATGCAGTGAACATATCAAATAAACAGAGGCAATGCTTGGAAAAAAAGAAGAAGAAGAAGAAGAAGGAAACCCCTAATAAAAACTCAGATAAACATATAAATCAGAGAGTGGAATACCGAAGATGAGCATCCAATGAAAAAAAATAATTCACTTATAACAACCAAACATGAAAACAATGGGCAGATAGCATCATCCAAACACAAACAAACAAAGCAATGACAGAAACATAGAAAATCAATATTACACGGACCAAAACTACCCAATGGTGACTCTTTTCTTTAAATCCTCGAACCAAACATCTTCTTGTGATTTCCTTGGACGGATATTGAGCAGGGCTAGGAGGAGTCAAGAAATGAAGCGCGGTAGAAGAGCGGTACGCCAAGGTTTGTGGCCAGCAACAGTGTCGGCGGGGATTGATTATTCTAGGTGCACAAAGGGGAGTCGTTAGGGTATTGACGCCGTTTTTATTAAGGATTGGTGTGCCACGCAAAAGGTGGAGCGAACAAAAACCCAGCCGGACTTGATAGGCGTATGGGAGCTCTTCCACAACAGAGAACCGAAATACCATGTCAGTCACTCCTCAAGCGAAGCCATCAAACTCCCTAGGACTCCTTGAATCGATTGGGTACTCTAGTCTCCATGAACTCTCATCGCTTGTGCCTTGGTTAGTGTACTCCTTGGTTGCTTTTGTTTTTTTTGTTTTGTGACTCGGACTGGGGTTGATTCAAGAAAGGAAGGAGATGAAGGAGTTAATTATGGATTGAGGTTTCGAAAAGCGATGGCCGACGATTTAATTTCTGGCCAGCGGGGGGCTCTTTCAGCATGAGGAGGGATGAGAAATGAGGATTTGAGAATTTTTGGTCTTTAGGTTTTTATGGATTTGAGTGCCCCTTTCTTCTGATGACTGGATTGGATTTTATAGAGAAGGAAGGGGAAGTGTAATGACCCGTACTTTTGGGATGTGGAGTTAGTCACAGTTATGCCCTTTGGGTGGCAATTATTGGGTTTTAGGGAGTTTTTCCCCCACTCTCTTTGGATAGAACACCTTGTATGATGTTGATCAAGCAATAGGCAACATTTGGGCTGCCTAGGGAGGCATACATGGGGTGCACGTCATATGGGGCATATGACGTGCAAGGGTATTAATGCTTGCCTATCTTCTTCATGATTCAAGGAAGCTTGGGGTGGATTTTCAGAGCATTTGGAGCTGCACGTCATATGGGGATATGACGTGCATTGTGACGTGCAGGCATATTTTTGCACCGTCACCTTGGTTTTGTGATTCTAAATATCTTTTCCCAAAGGGATATGTTGGAATTGTGGATATTTGTGTGTATGGATGTGGGAAGGTCATAGCTTGTTCCATCAAAACTACGTCGTTTTGATGCTGGGATTCACTTAATCAAAACTACGTCGTTTTGATGTTGTGTTGTCTATATAAGGAGGAGAAGCCCTCTGTTTTAGGTTTTAGGGTTTGTTGTTCCACCAGCCGTCACAGAGAGAGAGAGAGAGAGAGAGAGAGGGAAAGCAACCCGGTGCGTGCCCGAGTGTCTTGCGTGGGTGGTCGGAGTCTTGCGTGGAAGTGGGAGCAGGAGGCATACAAGGTAGGGGTTCTGTTCTTCCTAAATCCTCCTCTGTACTAGGGTTCTAGGGTAGATTATGGATTATACCTGTTTATATATATATGTAATCCATATAGGTGCGATCTCCTATATGGATGTTGGCCTTCGATGGCGGTTTTTGATGTATTCTGGTGTTGGATGGTGAGTGCATATTAAGTGTTCGATAAAATGCCTGTGTGAATATGTCTATGTGAATATGCCTAGTATGTGTTTGATTTTATGCCAGTGAAAGTGTGTATGCTACGTGTTTGGTTTAATGCCTGTGTGACCTTGTATCTTGTGTTTGTGGAACCCGGTGGTCGTGGAAGCCCGGGATCGGAACCGATAGCCCGTGTGGCTAAGCTTGAGTGGCCGTGGAAATGTTAGCCCGTGTGGCTAAGCTTGAGTGGTCGTGGATATGTTAGCCGGTGTGGCTAAGCCTGAGTGGTGTGGATATGTTAGCCCGTGTGGCTAAGCTCTGAGTGTTGTGGATATGTTAGCCTATATGGCTAAGCCTCGTATGGTCGTGGATATGTGTGTGCCGTGTGAATGTGGAATACAACCTGTTTATATCTTATTGTCACTACACTGCACTTGTACACACCCTCATGTAGACGCTAGGAGCATGGGATGGGTTGGGGAGACATGATCCCTACTGAGCTGTGGTTGCTCACCCCTCCCTCTATGTTGTGTTTTCTTTCAGGAACATACATGCGTTAGGTAGGACCCCAAGGTGGAAGACCTTATTTACTTTACCGTCTTTCATTTATGTTATTTTGTGGGAATTGATGTAACCCCAGTGGGGATGGATTGAAAAGAGGATTTTGTTGTAATAAAGACTGGTTTGGATTGTGGATTGTTTTAATGAACATTACTTTCTTGAATGTGTTGTGGATGTTTAAAATGTTATATTTGGGGTTTGTATCCTAACCCCTTTGCCCTCCGTATGGGTAAAAGGGGAGTCACGTACCTGTTTCCTCGGGTTGGAAATCCGGGGCGTGACAGGAAGGAATGGTAGCACTGGCTGTGGCCGGTTGAAATCTTTGGTGCCGCGCCTTGGTGAAGGTTAGTAGCCGGAGTGGTCCTCTGGTATACCAGTGAAGTGACTATTGCGGGATTTCGTAGGGATAGTGACAAGGTATGGTAAGGAGAGAGAGCGGGAGAAGTGGATCTGAGGGGGAAAAGACAAGCCTATTGACATGTGTTGGATACGAATATGAGCTGGAATCCAGGCGAGGTGGTAGAGCGGCGGTGAGGGAGGAGGCGCTGTGGAAAGGCGACGAGGAGAGAGACGCAAGGGGGGAGAAGCGGTCAAACTCATTGGCGGAAAAGTGGGTTTTCCCCCGGACAAAATCTGGTGATGACAGGAAGGAAGTGCTGACACGGAATAAGGATTCAAGTATATAATTGACACGGAGTAAGCAACCACTGACACGGAGTAAGGATCCGAGCTTCATTAACATGGAGTAAGGAACCTTACAACGGATTAAGACGACACTGCTCCTACTAATTAGCTCCACATTCAAAGTTATCAGCTCGCTGTGTCCCGATGTAAGAAAGATCCATTAAACATTTATCATCTTACACATAGATCACTCGGAGGTGTGGACAAAGCTATTAATGCAATTGGAATCATGCGAAGCAATTCAATGTGCTCATACTTCCAACATCTTGAGCTCCACATCCGCAGCAGTTATAGCAGATGTATTTTCTGAGAAGTCTTCAATGCTACACACTGCTCGGAAAATCCTGTTCTAAGAATGTTTCCTAGGGATGTCTATATATACTAAGTCATGTATATTTTCAGAAGAGTGCATACACGTGAAAGAGCTTAGAGGATTTCATTTTGGCTAGTGTGTGTTATTGTGAAACAGAGTGCTACTGTAAACAGAAGTGAGATACTCTTTTAGTAGATCCAAAAGCTTGTACGCAGCTTTAATCTACTACAATTTGTTCTAATTATCTTGTGATAATAATACAAATTACTTCCACTATATAGTTGTTTTCTACATTGATTTTATCTTTAACCAGATTAAGTGTTGTGTCAAAAGAGAGAGAAGAAATATAAAAAGAGCCTATTCACCCCCCGCCCCCTCTAGGCTTCCCGAGACCAACATTGCTTAATTCACCAACTAAGGAGTTTACGGCTGTGAGACTCCTTTCAAGCAAGGAAATCCGAGATTCCATGAGATTCTTCAGCACCGTCTTGGACTTCCCACGTTTTGGTGGTGCTGGAGTGCGTAGTTCCTCATGCTCGCAACCATGTGTTGCTCCATGAGTAGTTCCTCCATTGCAACAAACCCTTCTTCGTGTGCATTTGCCTTAACTCTTTTCAACCAACCAAGTTACGACTAGATGTAATTGGCTTTGATACTACCTATCACGGAGTTAGACTTATGACGTGCTAACCCGCGAGATACTTAGTCACTTAGCAAAATTTCATGAATTAAGCCTTAAACGATTTTTAAGAGTCAAACGGCAAATGTTAGGCAATGATCGGAAGTTGTAGAGAATGCCTAAAAATGAGAAAACTTATATTAGAACAAATGTTAAGTACAAGTTTTAACATTACAGTATTGCTCTACATATAAATTTTAGCACTATTTTAGAACTGACATCAGGAGACATCCGATTGGCACTTTACAAATTGCCTATACACATTCTAATTCACTCTTTGAGCTATACAAATATGTTATAAAAATATGCTGTGAGATTCTAGACTATGACATCAGTCCACTTTGTAATACATATATGTGTAACCTCAAAAAAAAAAAAAAAAAGTTACCACCGAGTAAATTCTTCGCAAGCTTTTGCTGGAAGAGATTTTAAGATTAATTTTTCCATTAAAAAAAGAAAGAATAAAAAAATTAGGTATGCACAAAGTAACAAATAAAATAAAAAAAATTTATTTGCAGTTCTTAAATAAAGTAAAATGACATTGTCTTAATGAATAAATTTTTAATTAAAATAATATTATTTTAATAAAAAAACAAATAGGTTACAATAAAATTTAAATAAAACAAAAACTAATTTGACTTTCGAAGATTGTGTGGTGCGCGACGACTTCAACTGTAATAAAATAAAATAAAATTTAAAAGTAGTTATTTTAATAGTTAAGATAAGATACGATTCGCGAAAACATGTGATTGGGCCATGTGCGAAAATCGAGGGCAACTCAACGAAAGCAGTATATTAATATGAATCCGCGTCATTATTTGCGCGAATCCATCCAACGAAAGCAGTAAATAGTCACAGCGATCGACGGCCCAAAATCAGCCCGCAAAACTCGCCTATAGGAGATTAATTCTTCACCATCTCCAACGACCATTTCGCGTTTCCCACCAATTTATTTTTCAGAGCTCTCTGTCTCTCCGGCGGCGAAGCTTCGTCCTCCGCGGTCTTCGTCATCGCCAGAGCCGCCGCTGACGACGCGCCATCGGAAGTGAAGTACAGAGCCACGCCAGGTCGGCTCGTTTTCGGGTGAGAAATTAGGATTGGCTTTCTGTTTCCATGAGAAGGCACCGCCAAGAGTGTGATCTTCAAATTACGTGGTTACTGGTTAGCCTTTCTTCGTGCTTCAAGATCCTCATCATTAATAATCAGTCCCATGAAAAGACAAGAAACCAGATCTGGTGTTGTTTCGTTTTTGTCCGTGTTTTTTGTTTTTTTATTCTTTGTTTTGTAACAAAACAATATCATATTGCCCTTCTCTAATATATATATATATATATATATATATATATATATATATATATATGTGTGTGTGTGTGTGTGTGTGTGTGTGTGCGCGCGCGCGCGTGTAACGCATCATAAAATCTTCATTGGGTACGTTGTCATTTTAAACATAAAAGAGGATTTTAGAAGTAAATTTGGGGGCGCTTATTTTTGTTTATAAACACACCAAGGTAGCTGTTACACAGGCCATGATCATATGGTTTTGTATATCTATTTTGGATTTTTTCCCTACATATGTGCTCAAAAGTCAAATTTTATAGCTTTGATTGCCGTGTGGAAAGTCAACGTTCTTGAATGCGTACAAAGTCAAATAAAGCTGTTTGTCTCTATTATTGACTCGATCTTTTCAATTAATTGCGTATATTTATAAGACTATTTAATATTTGTATGCTTTGATTTTTTTGTTTGACAGTTTAATCTTTTTTTTGTATCAGCAGAGCCCCAATTTGTTAGACATTGCGTTATGGGTGCGGTAGTGAACGCCGTGAATCATGGAGAAACATGTCTTCCAGTTGAAGCAGAAAACATTTTGCAGTCTTTGGCTTCAACCTGGGCAGATGTTACTGATTCAAACAACTTACAGGTGATCCCACTCAAGGGTGCAATGACCAATGAGGTGTTTGAAATCAAGTGGCCAACCAAGAAAGAAGAAGCACAGACACGCAGAGTTATACTTAGAATCTACGGTGAAGGTGTGGGGGTGTTTTTCGACCGAAATCATGAAATGCGAACATTTGAGTTCATGTCAAAGTATGGGAATGGGCCTCGTCTCCTTGACCAATTCTCAAATGGGAGAATTGAAGAATTCATTCATGCACGGGTATAATTCTATCTTGTCCTTCATTTTTTTTTTTGTGTATGATTAAATTGTTTTGGACAATGCGATGTGTTATATGCTGGGTTAATTTT
Organism: Taxillus chinensis; assembly: GCA_023512835.1. Lineage (NCBI taxonomy): Eukaryota > Viridiplantae > Streptophyta > Magnoliopsida > Santalales > Loranthaceae > Taxillus > Taxillus chinensis. The sequence continues at coordinate 54,621,744 of CM042090.1, read as the reverse complement.
ATGCAGGGCTCTCTTTGCCTACCTGTAGCATTTGTAGTGTCTGGTCTGACATGCATTTGCTGTAAGATTTATAACTAATGTCATCTTTATGAATGACTTGCAACTGCAGTCACTCATTGAACTAGATTAAAATGAGCTCGACAAGTCATTTAGGGTTTCGCAAAATACCTTGTTTGAATTAAGGACCCACCCCCTTTGAGACAGTCTCCTAATTTTAAATCAGTAGTGTATTGCAAGTGTTTTATTGTCTAGATAAGTTTCTTATTATTGCCTTCGTAAAGTTTTAATTTTTAATTTTTGGTTCTTGGTGTCCATCTGAACCTGCCATTCATTGGAGCTTCATGCACTAGGAATAGTGTCCATCTAATGTGATATGCCCTATCCACTATCAATGCTGTTCTTGGCAATAAAATGTTCTCATGCAATGCATGTGCATCTTGCATCTTGAATGCTAGAAAGGGCATGCAATTTTAATTTCCCCGCCTTTGTAGATGTCTAGTACAAACTATTATTAGGGCTTATTTGGTTAGACTTATGAATTAAAGAGCTTATAATGACTTAAAAATAAGGAGTTTATGCTGTTAGAGTCTCACATTGGAGAAAGTAACCAACCTATAGATCTTAATATAGAACCAAGGGTAGTCTCTTCTATAGCCAATTGGTTTAGGACATTAGATTCTAATATTGTATCAGAGCAGATTGTGTTTTCACTCACGATGTTCATTTCGTGAGGAGTTTGTTCCCAATGTTCCGTCTTACCCACGATTTCCGGTCGTGTGTATCATCCACGTTGTCACGTGAAGGGGATGTCTTCATTGGAGAACGTAACCAACCCATAGATCCTAATATAAAACCAATGATAGTCTCTCATATAGTCAATTGATTTTAGGATGTTGACCTTTAAATTCTAATATATGTATTTTTGATAAGTGAAAAATATTTTGATAGTAAATTATTTATGACTTATATGTGGGTGAAATAACCAATAATAGTATAAATCTTCATTTTTATAATAGTTTTAAGGCTATAACATACTTTTGCTGAATTAAAAACTCACTTATGAGTCATAAGTACAAAATAATCCAAAAATAGTTTGGGCTTATAAACCCAACCAAATAGGTTTTTTTTATTTTTGACATAGTTAGAAGGAGAGAGATTGAATAGATAGCTTTAATTTCTTACAAAGCTATAAACTTATTTTATTTATGGAAAAACATTTATGCAGTGGGCTATAGATTTAAAACTTTATAGCCATGTCTAAAATGTTGCCGCGTTAAGAAAATTTTAATCCAAAAAGTGCAGATAAAAGGCACGTTTTACTCCAAATGCTCTAGAAGATTGAAAAAAATGAGAAAAAGTTGATAAGGCCAAGCATTCAGAACATGGTCTTGCAGTTTAATCATTAGTAGTGCAAACTTGTGGCGTTGTAGCGCTCTTCTAACTTTTTGTTTAAACATCACTTTATATTTAAACATTTACACTCAACATGCAATTAAAACCTTTAAACGTTGAACTTTCGATCTAAAGAGAAGTAACAACTTGAAAAATAATATAAGAGATCCAAATTTATGGTTTTATGTGCATGAACTTACAATTTTAAACTACCACTTTGTAGCATTTTCCATACCAAACGTTGAAGTTGCCAAGTTAAAACTGTAGGATGACCTCCTTTTATATTAAATAGTAAGTTGGTGCTTCCCTGGCCCAAAAGTTGCAAAAGATTCAACCTTTAAACCATTAGTTGGGAGTTACGGGTTTAAATCGAAAGTTTGTTGAGTGCCAAGATCGCAAGTTCACGAGTCAAACTAAAATTGCAAGTTCATAAGCCAAACTAAAATTGCAAGTTCATACACATAAAACTGTAAATTTTGCTAATTAAAAGTCTAAACCACAAGTTGAGCGAAGATGTTTGAATTGAATGTTGAAGCTGTCACGTCTCCAAATTCAGCAATCAGATTCTAGGCACGTAATTGCCCCATGCTTGCACTCAAAGGGTCAAGGAGTTGGTAATTAGTACCTAATAAAGACTACGAAGCGGGTGCTGTCTCAAATTACCTAGTACAGTCACACAAAAGGGGTATAACTGTACAATCCTAATAACGTCAAATAACCACGGGATATGTAAAACAAATCAAATTATTATTTATATATGCATCACTATTAAATATCTATTTACAAGGTTCACGAATTCACGTTTGGGAAATCAAAAACAAATCAATACAACACATGTTCTTTACAACACATAAAGGAAATCACAATAAAAGTAAAGGTCAGCTGATCTTTCAGAATTTTTTTAACATCCTTTAGTACTCCAAAAGGATTAACAACGTAGGTGTGAGCTTAAAAGCTCAATAGATGGTTATCAATTCACATCCCCCTCTGAAGTTAACCTTATCCAGTACTCTACGCAAAGTGCATATGTGCGAGTGTAGTGACCTACTCATGCCCAGCAAATAGTTAACATATACAATCATAAATCATATCATAATCACTTCATACCTTACGTCCCATCACAATATCATAAATTATATCACATTACAAACTCATATCATCATCACAACATAGTTTATATTATAACACATTATACTAACACATAACACCTCATAGAACATATTAGAACAATTCATATTCGCACTTTATCGTGCTCATTGTATTTTACTGCACTGATGTCCTTGACTGGATCCATCATACTCTTTCGCTCTTGACCGGGCCTCTATCCTTTACTAGACTACCGTTCTTTATCGGACCTCATCACAACAAATATAGTGTTTTCTATAATAAGAATACACATTAACAATATCAACATTACAAGTCCATAGTCTTCATACCATAAACATTATCATATCAGCATACAAGTCCAATATATCAAACTAAGAAATCCCAAATTATCATAATCAATACAAAAGACCTAAAAAAAGCAGCCATATTGGGCAAAACACTCCTGCATGTGGCAGCGCACCTGGTGCCCCTCGACACGTGCACATGCCATGCACCGCCACGTGCACACCCCTGCATGTGGCACTCCTCACCACGTGCACACCCTTGCACGTGGCACCCATCAACACGTGCACACCCTGGCTACGCCGCCATAACACGCCTTACCTCCTGCTATGCTCAAGCTTAACCAAACTATCTCTAACCCTCAATTCCTAGTCCTTAACATCACCTTTGAAAGTCAAACACCGTTGTCTAGATCTCCTATCTTAGTTACATGCACAATTTGTTTGTTTTATGTTCAACCCCTAGTTGAATCTATTATAGATTAAGCTAAACCTTAATAGAGATATAGAAGGATAGAACCACCTACCTCGAACACGTAGGAACTGGTTACATCTTGTTAGAACGCTCAAGAACAACTTAAATTTCTAAGCTTTGGCTTTTCTCTCTCTTTCCTCCTAGGATAGCTAGGGCTCTCCCAACGTGAAGGATGGTCAACCTACATCCTAGGACGGCATTCCTATTTATATAAACAATCTCTCCCTCTTCTAGAGTCCTAATCCCATCTTATTTTATTATAATATTAATTTCTTGCTCATTAAGTAATCTCTTTTATCAATAATCCCATTATACCTTTGCTTTTTTGTTCACCAAGCAATCCTTTTTAAACCAAGAGAAGTACCAAAAATCTCTTAGTTAATTAAATCTTGAATTTTCTTTTAATATTAATAATATTAAATTATAAAACAGCTGAATTGACTAATTAATTATTTAATTTGTCAGTATATATTACTATAATATTCTTGGATAATTTAGACTCCAAATAAACCTCAATTATAATTAAAATAGCTTCGTTTTCAACCACATCATTAAAATGATATCCCTAAACTCAAATATGGGATATTTACTTCAATTATAGGCTACTTACCATCTTACCTCACGGGTCATGTATCCAAATGAGGCATTATTCCAAATACAAGAGAGATAGCGCGACTAAAAGAAAGGATGGCCGTTCAGATTAAAATTTTTTAATCTCAACAGACATAGTTTGAGGGCATGACTGCAAAATTAAAATTTTATAGCTGCCGTAGAAAAGTAAAACCGTTTTATTTATCAACTTTAATTGTATCTACACTTTGAGGTATTAGGATGTATTGACTAATATTTCTAACACTTGTTTCTTTTAATGTTATGATAGACCAATTTTTAATTATTACATTCATTTGTAAGAATATTTATGTTTCATTTTGTAAATAATTGTTGATATGCTGGTATTCTCTGGATTGTGGTTAGCGTGTATACAATTTAGTCCAAAAATGTGTTTGTTTGGTGAATAAGACTTGAATGAAGTGGATATTAGAAATAAGTGATGATTAAAATGTGTATATGATTACAGATAGAGTTTCTTTATTTTCACTTTATGCTGGATTTTTGTTTCAAACAAATAATATCTTACGTGTTAGTTCCTTATGACCATTTCAGACGTTATCTGCAACTGACATGTGCAATCCAGATGTATCCACACTTATAGCAGTCAAATTGAAGGAGTTCCATTGTCTTAATGTGCCAGGTCCAAAGAATGTCCTTCTCTGGGATCGAATGCGGTAACTTCCTTTCCTTCTATCTTTTCATGTAGCCAAACTATTTTTATTACTACCCGAACTGCAGTTAAGTTTGTTCATTCAATTTTTTAAAAAGTTTTACCATAAATGTCTGTTGTGCAATAATGTTTTGTTTATGCTTCAGAAAATGGCTTGCTGTTGCCAAAAGTATGTCGTCCTTGGAAGAAGCTATGGCCTTGTGTTTAGATGCCATTGAGGAGGACATTTCTATATTGGAAAAGGAACTTTCAGGGGATCATCAATGTATAGCATTTTGCCACAATGATTTGCAATATGGTAATATAATGATGGATGAAGAGACTAGGTCTATGACCATTATAGTAAGTTCATCATCACATTAACTCTGGTTTACATCACTCAATGTTATCTCTTATCTTTTATAAGAAAAGTATGACCATATCCTATTGATTTGACTTTAATTTTAAATCACATGTTATATATTTGTGATTAAATTCAATGTTTACCTTAGATAATATTCTAACTGTTATTCTTGTTGTATACCTTTTAGCTTAGCTATGGAATGTGGATGACAAATCAATTAAAAATCAGTGATTTCAATTAATTCCCATGCCGTGAATAGGGTGTAATTTTTCTATTGCCTACGTTTTTTTTAAATATCTTTAGGCTTACTTTTTATCTCTAGTGTACTCTCTAGTTTATTGTAGACATTCTGGTAGTGGCTTTTGATGCTTACGGTCAAAAGAACCTTATATTCTCCTGCTCTTGGTTCTTCTACGGTGTGTTGTGTTGGGTGTTTGCAGTATAGTAATTATAAAACTACATAATATACCGTATGAGGATAAAGTAATCTCCTGTATAAAGAGATAGAGTGAGCAGTATATGAAATGTGAAACTTGAAGGGAGGGGGATGGGGAACGCACATGATGTGTTTCCGGTTTGTGTTGTGATGTAGAAAAAACCTTTCCAGCCAATTGTATAAAATTTTTGTGGAAAAAACCAATTTGTGACATAGTTTCTAGTCTAAAACTGGAAAGCATTACCCTTCTACCTATTCTTTAATTCTTGACATTGTCCAAGGTGTGTCAATGTGTTAATCCTAAGATTACTTTTGCAATTTCTCCATTGAATTTTATGTTGGATATTGAAAACACATTTGATACTTTGAGATACATTGAAATCTAGGAGTTCACAATTATTGTTGCCACAAACAATGAAATGGTGAAATATCAACTTGTTAGGTGTTTAGAAGCTTTCATGCTGGATGCAGATGTCTGCGCTTGCTTGAAAGAAGTATCCACTTCGTTGAGCCTGACATCCTTCGAAAAAATACAGAAACAAAATCAATATATACTGCTATTAATAATGGTTTATGAAGGCATAGGGCTAGTCATGAAGTGAACGATATGATAACTTACATGCCATGTTTGAAATTTGCTATGGATAATGGTCTAGTTTGGTAATGCTGTACTTTTACTAGAAGTTGTTTTTAGCTAAGCTGAAAAAAAAGTTACTGTAAAAATAAACAGGTAAGTATTTGGTAAACTATGATTTTAAAAGTCCTGTAAATTCTAAAAGCATATAATATGTGTTTGGTAATTAAAAATAAAATTGCTATGAATGTTTAAGAAGACAAAAATATCCTTAAAAGACAAATTCAAAGGAGGAAAAGAGAGGGGAATTGTAACTCGTCAAAAAGAATTTGAAATTTTTTTTATTAAAACACTTCTTAAAGCCATCTTTGAATATATAGTACTGAAAATTGTAACTAGTTAAAAATTAAACAAATCTGACATATTTATGTCTGTACGTATAATCCAATTCAATTGGGCTATCAACGTCACGTCAAAATTAAAGTCATCTTCGTTTCCTTCTATCTCCATCGGAAATTACAGCGATGGTGCAGCTCCGTGCTTGCTAGAGCTTGACTTGATGCTTCCAAACCACCACCAGAGATCCTCCTGTCAGTGCCATCGAGTGAAAATGAACCACTGGCATAATTTACTCTTCTTAAAACGGCCACCGAGCGAATAGAGATGATGAGGTGGGGTTAAAATGGTATTTTTAAAATTTAAAAACTGTTTCCTGAAAAAGCAACTTCTAAAAGCACACCTAAAATTGCTTTTGTTTTTTGTAAAAAAAAGCAAAAACATTTTTCAGAAGCACTTTTTATAGTTAATAAATATATTTTACTGCTTATAAAGAATTACCAAACTGGGCCAATGTCGGCTAGATTTTTTTTTTCTTTTTTCTTCTCTCTCTAAATTCTGCCTTTCTTAACAGGACTTCGAGTATGCAAGTTACAATCCTATTGCATATGATATAGCGAATCACTTCTGCGAATGGGCAGCTAATTATCACACAGAAACACCTCATGTTATGGATAGCAGTAAATATCCCAGTATGTCACACAATCTCCATTTCTTTCAGTCTCCTGTTGATAAAGTATCTTCTAGTATAAATGACATTCAGTCTGTAGCATAAGCCTTTGATTCTGCAATAGATTTAATGAAGTTCAGTCTTTTCCTGCAACTTTTGAACAGGTTTGGAAGTGCGCCAAAGTTTTTTGCGTGCATATATGAGTCATACAGGTAGCAATTAATTTACTAGCCTGATTTCGATTTATCATTCTTAAATCTCACTTGTAGAATTGTGTTTGTTTTTGTGCAATTAGTGGTAGAAAGCAGCAGATCAAAGGTTATTCTATAAAAATGACTTAAATATTTCTAGTTGGACTCTTTTCTCTTGAAAATAGTAATTAAACATGTAACTGTAATGGGGATTCTAATAATACCCAGCATGTCACATGACCTTGACCCATTGGCTGTGCTTACATACAAAGATTTGCTTTTTTCAGTTAAAAGACTGTACAAATTCATATATGCCAAGCATTCATTAAATTAGAAATCGGACTATGTTGAAATATGTAACTCAATCTTAATGAGGTGGGTAGGTAACTATGTTTTAAACATTCTCTAAAATTATTTGATCTTGGTGCAGATGATCAACCTAGTGACCTTGAAGTGGAACGTCTACTTCAGCAAGTTGAGAAATATAGTTTAGCAAGCCATCTGCTTTGGGGCTTATGGGGAATAATATCGGTATGTCTCCCTCTCTCTCTCTCTAGTAACAACTGTAGAGCTTTTTGTTGACATGCGAAGTGAGCTCGACTCTCTCGTGTTTCACTATTTTGTTTTATCTTTAAAATATTTAATTGGAATGAGTTGTCAAATAATTATATTTGATTTGATCGATTGTATAATTAGATTAGAATATTTGATTGATGTAATTAGCGTTGTTGCTATTCTTAGATTTTATTCCTAAATTAGGCTATGAGGGAGTTGTATATAATGAGGTTGTGATCTTCAATATTATTATTAAGGAAAATCATTCATTCCTTTATTTCTCTACTTGATATCAATTCATTCCTCTATTTCTCTACTTGGTATCAGAGAAAAAAAAAATTCATTTGCCCTAGCCTAACCCTAATTAGAAGCTGCCGCTGTCACCACTTCAAGAGCCTTAGCTCTTCCTTGTGTGGACACTACTTTCTTTTCTAGCTAGCCTTTGCCTGACGCGCTGTCACCGCCTATTGTGTCGTTGCCGCCTGTTGCGCTGTCGTTACTGCTCAAGTGAAGTGTCTTCGTTGCCATCTATCGGGTCGAGCTTTGTCATCATTGTCCGTCATGGACACCATTGTCCGTTGCCACCTTCAACGCTATCATCCGTTGCCGCCTTCGATGCCATCGTCTGTCGTCGCCTTTGATGCCATCATCCGTCGTCGCCTTCAACGCCATTGTCCGTCGTCGCCTTTGACGCCATCATTTGTTGTTGTTGGCATTGTCCTACATCACCAATTGACGCCCCATCGACAAAGGCAGCAGTCGCGTGCACGTCTCACTACTTGTGCTGTCTCTGTCAGCCATTGCCGCCATCGTCGCTGTCGCTGAACATCGTCGCCATCGCCGGACTTTGCCATTTTTGTCGCCTGTTGTCACCGGACGCTCCTATTGCAGCCTGTTGCCTCGTGCTGCCACCTGTTGTCACCAGACCCAACGTTGGTGTTATTTGGCTTTTGTGGTCAGCAAGCATGCGTTTTGGCTTCTGGTGTTCACAGTGACACGTGTCCACATCTTAGGTCGACATTCACCTGTGTGGCGAAATTAACAGATATAATGGTTGTATCCTCTGCTTCTCATGTGACTCGCGTATTCTAGGAGGGTGTCTCTCAATCTGTTTTACTTTTCTCTACTGGCAATCCTTGGGTTATTGATTTTGGAGCTAATGATCATATGATTAGTAATTTCTCTCTAATTACTTCTTTCGCATTCTCGGCGGTTAAATCTGCATTGTTGCTAATGGAACTCCCATGCCAATTACTGGGGCTGGGAGTGTCTCCTTTTCACCTACACTGTCTTTGTCATCTGTTTTATTTGCTCATAATCTTTCTAATAACTTTCTTTTCATTAGCCAAATTATCAAACATTTTAATTGTTTTGTAACCTTTTATTCTAGTCACTATGTGTTTCAGGACAATCTCACGAAGAAGATGATTGGCATTGGTAGAGAGAGAGGAGGTTTGTACTATTGGAAAGAATCAAGAACATTAACCTCTGCGCCTAATCAGGGATTCCAAGTAAGGCATGAGACACTTGATTACAAAAAACAAAAAAACTTTTATGGCATTATCGTTTAGGGCATTCTTCTTTTGTTAATCTAGAACGATTATTTTCTTCATTATTTAAAAATATCTTTATCTCTAGTTTAAAATGTGAATAATGTATTTATGCTAAAAATTATTGTGTTCCATTTAAAATTAGTGTCAATAGAAGTCTTATTCCTTTCTCTTGTGTCCACTCTGATATTTGGGGTTCTTTTTCTACTCCTTTTTGCTTCAGGACATAGATATTTTGTGTCTTTTATTGATGATTGTAGTAGGGTAAGCTGAATATATTTGCTGAAATCTAAAAGTGATGTTGTTCACGTCATTTCTCAATTCTATCAAATGATTGTTACCCAGTTTCATACTCTAGTTTAGGTGTTTCATTCTGACAATGGTCATGAGTTTGTAAATTAACCTTTGGCTGACTTCTTTAAATGAGATGGTATCCTTCATCAAACCACATGTGTCCACACCCCTTAACAAAATAGTGTAGCAGAACGTAAAAATCGACTTTTCCTTGAGGTAGCTCGAGCTTTATGCTTTACTATGAAAGTTTTTAAATGTTTTTGAGCAGATATTGTCATGACTGTTGTTTATCTTATCAATCGAATGCCTGCTCGTCTCATTGATTATCAAACCCCTTTGAGGGTATTGTCTTGCTTTCATAACATCCCTTTAGCTCTTAATATTTGCCTTAAAGTTTTTGGTTGTGTGTGCTTTGTTCATGTGCACTAACTCCACCGAGATAAGGGCTATAAATGTTTTTATTTTCCTACGGGAAAATATTGTGTCTATGGATATTCAATATTGTGAACAGGTATTTTATTTTTCTAGCGATATCTCCGTTGTCCCTCTTCAGGGAGAGCTTCGTAGTAAGGAAGAGGAACAATTATGGTTCGAAAAGAAGGTACCAATTTTAGGAGAGGAGGATTCTACTAATAAGTAGTAAGGGAGAGTCCTTAGCTCCTAGTTTAGGTGAGGAGGAGTCTTCTCCTAATCCGGTAGAAATTGAATCAAGTAACAATGAGAGGCCAGCTTGAATGTTTGAGAAATATTATACCGGACGAGATGTTACTCTCAAGTTTGATCCTCTTTTCAATGACATTATCATGCCATCAGAAGATTCTTCTGGGATTAATTATGCAGCATAAATTCCCACTGAATTACTTAACTTTTATCTATAGTTTCAAATTCAAATGATGTCTTATTTTTTGACCCTAAAGGTTTAAACAATCCTGCAAGCCAAAGGTATCTTCTTCGTGACCGTAAAGAATCAGATAGATTGAGATTTTTAAAATTAACTTCTAATGTTGCCTATTTTATTTCTGACTTTGTTTCTTATCACCGTTTGTCCAAATCTCACATGTCTTTTGCTCTTTAGTTATCTTCTGTGACTATTCCTACTCATTTTCAGGAAGCTCTCTGTGACCTAAAATAGAAGTCTGTTGTGATAGAGGAAATGAATGCCCTTGTTGTTTTTGTTTATTATGCTTATAGTTGTTGATATTCTTGGTTGCGTGTGATTTGATGAGTTGTTGGTTATTTTGTTCATGAGTGTAGTTTTGTTTATTATGCTACTTGTAGCTAGGTTGTGCCTAATTATTTTAACCTGGGGAGTATTATTTTATTGAGAATGACTTATCTTTTCGGGGACAAAAAGTTCTAAGGTGGGGAGGATGTAAAGACCCGTACCTGTTAGCTTCTGAATAGAGTGAGGGATACTTATTCGGTAGCATGAGCGTTTTGAGTTATTATTATTATTATTATTATTTTAATATTTTGAGTCTATTGCCATGTCATTATTATTATGATTATCTTAATACTTTGAGTTTAATATTATTATGAAGTATAAGTCAAACGAGATGGCTGAATGGTATAAAGCCAGATTAGTTGCCAAAGGATACACTCAGACATATGGCATAAATATATGGCATAGGCTATCAAGACACATTTGCTCATGTGGCTAAAATGTGTATAGTCATAGTTATTATTTCTCTTGCAGCCAACCTTGATTGGTCATTACGTCAATTTGATGTTAAGAATGTCTTTCTTCCTAGTAATTTGATGGAAGAGGTGTATATGGATTCTCCCCTTGGTTTTACACCAACAGAAGCAAAGGTATGTAAGTTGAAAAAGATATTATATGGTTTGAAGCAGTCCCCTAGAGCCTGGTTTGGTCGATTAAGCCACTCAATGCAGGCATATAGTTTCAAATAAGCTTTGGCTGACCATACTCTTTTCTGTAAACGGAGTAGTGATGATATTACTTTGTTTTTCGTTTATGTTGATGACATGATTGTGGCAATAATCAACAGAGGTAGGAAAACTTCATTGTTATTTAACGATAGAATTTGAGATGAAAGATTTGGGAGTCTAAAGTACTTCTTTGGAATTGAAGTTGTTGTAACGTACACATTAAAGTGCTACCATATTTGGAGTATGAGATGCTATATGTAAGGGTCGTGAGAATCATGTATTATCAAATGAATAGTTACCTTCTTAACAGAAGTATCCTGTTCCAAGTAAGGAATCTTTCTATCTCAATGGAAATATGTTTTGGACCTCCTTGTTGGAACTGGGAATTCGGCTTGTGCACTGGCTAACACTCCTATTGAGGTGAATCATAATCAATCCATCTATACTGATCAAGTTCCAACAAATAAGGAGAGATCAAAAGTTGGTAGGGAAATTAATCTATCTGACTAATACTAGAACTAATATTTTGTATACAGTCAGTGTTGTTAGTCAATTCATGCATAATTCGAGTGATCGACACATGGACGCTGTGAACCGTATTCTTACATATTTGAAGTCTTCTCCAAGAAAAAGTATTCTCTTTTCTAAGCATGGACACCTCGACATTATAGGCTATATGGATTCAGACTTTGCTGGGTTCAAATTGGACAGAAAGTCTACTTCTAGATACATGTTGTTTGTTGGTAATTTGGTGACTTGGAGAATCAAAAAATAGAATGTCGTTTTGTTATTCAGTGCCGAAGCAGAATATCGAACCCTTTATCATGCCACTAAAAAGCTTACATGATTACGTATTCTTCCGCATGATCTTGGTTATGAACCCAAAAAGCCTATTATGCTTTTTTGTGACAATACTGCTGCTATTGAAATTGTTAATAATCCAGTCTAGCATGATCGGACGAAACACATTGAGCTTAACTGTAATTACTTCAAAGACAATAATAATTCTGGACAGATGGAAGTTTCGTAAAGCGGATGGATCAATTTTCCGATATCATGACTCATAGAGTTTCTGGTGTTTCAATTTACACATCTTTGTCCAAGTTGGACATGTGCGATATTTATGCACCAACTTGAGGGGAAGAGTTGGAATGAATTGTCAAAAAATTATATTTGATTTGATTGATTATATAGTTTGATTAGAATATTTGATTGATGTAATTACCGTTGTTATTTTTAGATTTTATATCTAAATTAAGCTACTAGTGAATTATATATAATGAGGCTGTGATCTTTAATATTATTATTAAGGAAAATCATTCATTTCTCTAGTTTTACTTGATATCAATTCATTCCTTTATTTCTTTACTTGGTATTAATTCATTCCTCTATTTTTTTACTTATTTATTAAATGTACGTTTGTTTGTTGGTGTCATTCGTTTAGGAACATGTAAATGAAATTGACTTCGACTACATGGAGTATGCGAGGCAGAGGCTTCAGCTGTATTGGTCAAAGAAGCCATTGCTACTGGTAATACTCATGTTTGTGTGAACAATCCTAGCTGTATTTTTAGTTGCTCTCTCCTTATGCCTTGTTCATATCGTCAACACGACCATGTTTTATCCATTAAGTTGGTTGAACTTTAGAACGGATGGATCACTTATCAATTGGGGTGGAATTGTTGATATTTTATTCCTGCTGTGCCCAATTCGGTTAAAACATTAAGTTCTTGTATCTCTGACCATTTAAATGTAAGTCTGCAACTGTGTTGAATCATCTGATCATTGGTTTCTGGTATGCAGGCTCCAACAAACGTTTAGGCTATTGGAGCGGTTCTGGCATGTTCATGGAGAGCAACACTGTAAGCTTTTGGGTGGGAAGTGAGAAGCTGGATAGGTACACTAGCCTTTTGATACTTTAGGATTGATATTGCAGCAACAGTACAGGATAAAGAATAACTAGGAGTGTGGACTTAAGACGTGGGTGGGGCTGTCGGTTATAGCATAAGATACAAACTACAAGCAATTATACAAAAAAACAACGTTTTTTACGAGGTAGAGTTTCACAGGAGGGATTATGTAATACAGATTGTAAGAATATCTGCTTCAGTTGTGATCATGTTTTAATTTGTATGAATATGAACCAGGTGAGAAACTCTTTGTTCTCTGGGTGAAGATTGTTTATCGGAAGGAAATCCCTTGGCGTTCAATACTTGAAGTTCCAATTTTCAAAGATTCTTGAGGAAAATAAAAAAATATCAAACTATGAAATCAACAGTCGGAAGATTAAGTTATAAAAAAATCACGTAAATTCGCTTATATTCAAACTTTTGCCTTGCTGTCCCTGCTTCTTGAATCTGGTTAAAACGACTGAGCCATAACTAAGGACTAATATGTGAAAGAAAGAACCGATTCAATACCATTTAGCCACCCCTCGGGTATCCCTGTTGGTGAGGGAACAACAGGCAGGTTAAAGAGATCGATGTTAGACAAATTTTAGAATGGGTGAAATTAAAAAAGTCTAGCCATTTTAACCTCCAACCCCAGGAGGAGGGGTTAGCGATCTTTAACCTCCAGCCAGATAAGAGCCCCAACCCCCTAGCAGGGGGTAGCAATCTTAATGTCCCGCCAGATATAGCTCAACCCCTAGGAGGGGTTGACGAGGGAAGGATGGGTGGAGGGGTAAAAAAAAAACCATTATTACGTTAAATACCGTTATTTGCATTCAAAATAAGTGTAACAGCCCTTCTCGCGTGCCGCACAATATGATAACTCGCCAATGGAAGCTCGATACGTGGAAGCGTGGCTACTTCACTCTGAAGTCAAAAGCCGACCGCGCAATCCCAATCCACGAAATATCTCTCCCCGTAAACAAACGGCGTTGTCTTCCTGTAACCAGCAGCTCGGAGGAAGCTTGAATGGGCCAAAAGAAACTAACTAGAACGACGGCGATTCAAGCAGTGGCTTAGACTGTACGAAGCGTAGCAATTATTTTCGTGGGTTCGATTGAGCGAAGCGAGAGAGTAGATTTGGGGCGCGTGGCGTAGTATGTCTTCTGGGGTTTCGCAAGCTATGATATCTGCAAATACCTGCGCGTTTGCATCCACTCAATTGCAGAGAAACTATTCCCATAAGAGGCAGCAGAGCTTGGGTGTGTTTAGAATGAGGGCTGCTGCTTCCTCCGATGATGCTGACTGCAATACTGAAGAATGCGCCCCTGACAAGGAGGTGACCTTCTCTCTCTGTCTCTCTCTCTCTCTCTCTAATGGGTTGTCATGGTTAGTTGTAATATCCTTAATTTTGATTTTTGATGATGTATGTGTGTATTTATCTCTAGTGTTTGAAGAAATCTTGAATTTTTGTCTTGGATTTTAAATTTTTAGGCAACTATTTGGCTAGATAATTATTGGAACTAAGGATCGAGCTGGGGTAAATGAAGGACTAAACACACCCAAAGGAATTCTAAATTGAAGAAAGAAATAGCATTGTTGTGGGGTTATTTATCTATATTTATAGTGTGATATATATGGATTCATACCTGTGGATTTTCCTTACGAGTTCTTGGTCATTGGGGAAATTTAACTATTTATGGCTCCTGAAATTAAGCATTAAGCTGATTAGTTTCGGTAATGATGCTTGTTGGCGAATATTGAAACTTTTCCAAATAAAAAAATGTTGTGAAATGACAATAATCGTTGTGTTAAAATATCAATCAGCCACCCAGAACATTAGACCCCCATTCTATACATGACTGGAAAAAAACATGCATTCCAGAAGAAAACGATTTCCATGGAATTTGTTTTTCATGCAACATGTTTGTTTGCTTACTTGAAAAATCTGTGGTTATGGTGGTTGTTATTTTGGTCAAGCCTTCTAGTGATATGTTGGCAGTTGCATGATGATCGTAGTTGTGGTGGTGGGAACATTTGGCAACAGAGACACCGTGTTGATGGTACTACTCGTAGCAACAGAAATTGGGGAGTTTTGGGGAAAGGATAGTTTGCCTTGGTGAATATACATATTGAGAATGAGGAAGGCTGGTTTTAATTTTTTTTAATGGAATGCTGAACCCTATACATTATGATGAAAAATGCCTCCCTTAAATGTGAAAGAGAAAACATTTCCTTCCTATGAAAAAAATAAAACATATTCCATGGAATTTTAATTATTTTTTTCGTGGAACGGAACTGTGTACTTAAGTCTTGAAAAAATTATTATTTTTGTGATCTCAAACCTGACAGATCTATTGCTTTGGGTTTGTACCTCACAAGGTACTGCCATCTTGCTTTAGCTCATTGGAGTGGAGTTTATTGTTTGCGGTGACCCATAATTCTAATCTGCATTTCAAATCTCCTGTTTTATAATTTTCAGTATTTAATTTCTTGCATTCTTTGCTTTCCTTTTCAATCGAAAGTTGGCTGCTTAACATAGAGCTCAATCATGGGTTTATGTACGTAATGTAGGTTGGGAAAGTGAGCATGGAATGGCTAGCTGGGGAGAAGACCAAAGTCCTTGGCACATATCCACCTCGAAGACGTCCTTGGACGGGTTATGTTGAAAAGGATACTGCAGGACAAACTAATATCTATTCAGTCGAGGTTAATTTCACATTTAAAATCATCTAAATCATCAATTCTCATGCATTTAGCAATTTTTAATATATAACAAACCACGCTTGGTTTAGAAAGAACTGGTCATCAGAAATTTCAGATGTCGTGTTTAATTATAGGATCGAATAATTGGGCAACATTACCAAGGATGCTGCAATTTGCTAAGCAGTAACTCAATTTGATGGGAGATTAGATTTTCATTTGCAACAAATGTCTGCTAACTCAGCATTTGGATCTATCCCTTCTGCATGAGGATTCAAAGCTCTTTCAGTTGCACCATCCATGACTGGGAAAAATAAAAATTGAATCTCCCCATTAACATACTTGTCTGCAAATTTGTGCAGCCACCAGTATATGTAGCAGAAAGTGCTATCAGCTCCGGAACTGCAGGTTCTTCAGCAGAAGGATCAGAGAACACTGCTGCAATAGCTGGCGGCCTTGCCCTGATCTTCATAGCTGCTACTTCATCGATTCTCCTCCAAGTTGGTAAGAACTCACCTCAGGTGCAGACAGCAGGATACTCAGGTCCATCCCTCAGTTATTATATCAACAAGTTCAAGCCCCAAGAAATTGTCCGAGCTCTCCCCCCTGCGACTAGCGAAACGTCCATATCTTTAGTGCCTGAAGCCTCTGCACCAGCGATATCCCAGGCTCGGATTGAATCAGAAACCCAGCCAGAGGCTTCCACCTCAGTCATCGATGTTGCTTCTTAGGTGGCACAAGCTATCATGCTCATTCATCAGCGGTTTTCATTCATCAGGGGTGGCTCCAGAATTATGTTCAGCGGCTTCTGTATTTTGATTTCAAATTTTAATATATAATACATAAACTTTCCATCTTAATAATGAACAATGAAAGATACATAGATAAGGAATTGAAAGAAAATTGAGGGCGGATATTTTAACAAATCTATATTTTTTTGATATTAAATGTACCCGTTTATTTTTTTTTTTCAAATTTGAGTGCCAACCCTCCCATGGGTGTGGAGGGGAGAAGTTGTTGCACTGTTATTAATGTATGCCATAAACTTCTTGTAATTTGACTATAGAATCACAAAGACGCGAAAGATCCGAAATCACAAAAAAAGTAAACAATGAGAGGGGTTTAACTAAATTCAGACTTTTATAGTGCGATTTGTCTTGATTGGAATTTATTGGTATCTTATGTAATATTAGTTGCGAGCAAGTATGTATGAGAAAGAAAAGACAGAGATACACAATATACGTGGTTCGATTAATGTGATTTATTCCACGGTGGTAAGGGTGTACCTACACCGAATCCAATTCACTATATCCTTTTTTAATATAGTAGGGTTTAGCCCTTGTTACAAAAGGATCAATGCTCTCTCTTTTTAACTGCAAATACAAAAACAGTATTGCTCTAGAATTTACTCACTGTAAGAATCTGTTTAATGCAAACTGCTCTTACGTTATTGACCGTTTGCTATGCTCAACCTTTAATCACTTTTGCAAAAATCACAATCTGTTCTGTTAATGTATGAGAAAGTGGAACAGATTAACTCACTGTTATCTCCCCTTCAATCTTCCTCTTTCTCTTTCTCTATATCTTTGAACTACTCTGTGTCGTCTCCTATATCTCTGTAGATACGTTTCTTGTTTTTCTTCAGAATACTTTCGGCGCACTTTTGAGTCAGGCATATTCCTTGCTTTTATAGGTCGGCACCAGTCAAAAACCCTTCATTTAGGGTTAAGCATATTTCTTCTTTCGATCTTCACCATTGAAACATGATAAATTACCCTCAGATGACGTCTACCTGTTTTCCAAGACTTAACGTACCTAAAACGCTTTGTCTTGGGTAACGACTTACTGAAACGGTGAACTTCAGCGCATTTTACTCCTTCGTAGCGCGCTCCATTTCTTTGTCCAGCCATAGCCTCAGAGATATTGCCTCGTAACTTTCCTACGAGTCTACGAGTTTTCCTCTTCGATTCTTCGAGTCTGAGTCTTCGAGCCCTGAGAAGTAAACTTCCACTTCTGCTTTCTAGCTCCGAAGCTAGGTCAGACAGCTGACATCTCATTCTACAAGCCTGAGCTCTACGAGTCGTCGAGTCAGTGACAGCTACATTCTGCCTTGGCTGATAAATTGTCTATGGGTCTCTGCAACAGGTTCTTCGTACGACCCTCTGAGCTTCGAGTTTACGACTCTGCACGCTACGACTTTACGAGTCTTTGCTTTGAGTATTCGAGTCTATGCTCTTTACCTGTCTACACCTTGGGTCTGTCAAACTACGACCCTTTGACCCTGTGGTCCTTCGAGGCTTCGACCCTGTGCCTATTCAAGGCTTCGACCCTATGGTCCTTCGAGGGTGTTACTAGCCCCATGGTCTGTCTGTCTATGACCTTCGACCTTCGAGTCGCCTATCTACGACCTTCGAGGCTACGGGTCTACAGATCTTCGAGTTAAGGACGTACACAGGTAGACTCCCTCTACGCGCTCACTTTAAGAGATCACTCTACGAAGTTGTCCAACCAAGTACGGATCTTCGACCCAGACCTTCGACCTTGCGAAATTCCGCTTCTTGCATTATGTTGACAACAATGACAACACAACCTCGCGGGAACAACACACCTCTACCTTCGCCTTGATTGCATTAAGGAGTTGCAAGGAACCAAGTTTTGGATCCCTCGCATCCCTCCCTTCTTCTTCATTGATCATCGCAGAGAGCTTGGAGCGCTTCAGGCATTCGAACGCCTTGTGAAAGCCTTCGTAAAGGAAACAGGAGATCCTTGGCTTCTCTCTGTCCTTGGAACCATTTGCGAAATGTTTTGGGCGATAGTCCTTAGACGGTTGGAAGGGTCTCCCTTTTCCTTCACTCCGGTTGTCTCCCCCACGTTTTTCCTTGTGGAACCTGTTCACCTTGGAAGTCGACGAAGAACTGGTGGTCTTCTCTGATTTCTTGTATTCGATAAGTGATTCGGCCACCGCTATGGCTGATGCCAGGTCATGCACATTCCTCCGTTGCAGCTCTAACTTCACCCATTGTTGCAATCCATCGATGAAGGAAAATAATGAATCCTTCGCGGACATATCCGGGATCTCCAATATCAGCTCAAAAAATTCACGAACGTACTCCCGCACCATGCCTTCGTGAGTAAGGCGCTGAAGTTTCGCCTAAGACTCGTCCACCGCATTCTGGGAATAGAATTGGGCCTTGATCTCCCGCTTGAAATCCGTCCAGTTGTCGATGATGTATATGCTGCACTCTTTATCGGCATATCGCCGCCTCCACCACACCATAGCCGAATCGACTAAGTATAGAGGAGCGGTCTTCACCTTCTTTGCCTCGTCCACAATATTCAAGGCATTGAAGTACTGCTCCATGATCCAGAGAAAGTTGTCTAACTACCTTGCATTCCTTGACCCAGCATAGGTCTTAGGCTTTGGCACATCGATTTTAGAGCTGGAATGGACGCCAATGCCACCTTGGGTAACCGCCATCTTGCAAAGAGACTAATCCGCCTTGATCTCTTTAATTTCCTCCTACATTTCCAGGATTTGGAACATGAGAGAATCCTTCAAGCCCTCAAATCGAGAATTCATGTCATCCATGATGGAATTAAGAAGCCCTTGCATCCTCTCATAGCTTTTGTCACCCTCTGACTCCAGCCTTTCGATACTTCTAGTGTGCTCCTCGATCACCTCCATCTGGTTGATTAATGCCAACTCCACTTTAGCTAGCTGACTCTCCAACGGACATATCTCCCTTGAAACGGACTTGTCTCTCTTCCATTCTTTAGCGTTGTGCTCCTTGTCGCGGCCTTCATGGCCAACACCACTAATGACAACAAATTCCCCGTTTGTCATTTTTGGACCGTCTCAAAGCTTTTGATTGTTCCACCGAACTTTGCACCGAACCTGGCTATGATACCACTTGTTATGGGGTCATCCTTTATCGCAGCTTAACCCGTATGACACCTAATTCTCACCCGTATGAAGGAACGCTAGGTCAGCTTAACTCATCGCATTTGATTGGAACCCATCGATCAGTTGTAAAACAATTGTGTAGGGAAGCGTTTAGCGGAATAAAGATTGAACGAAGTCAACAAATCAATTGTATTGATTGCTTGAAAGCTTTACAACATTACTCTCCTATATATAGATCTTAACACTTTTCTGGCAATGACACTAGGAGACATCATTTTAGCTAGAACATTTAAATTTCTACAACTCACTCTATAAACTGAGTTATAACAATTTACAAAGGGGAAATACTCCAAAATGACCTAAGTGTACTAGGATAAGCCTTAGTTCGTGACACTGTGCACAATGCCTGGCAGGGGTGGGGTTGTGCGTGACGCCGAGAGATGCAGTTGTGGTGATGCGGGTGCAGCGACGTGGGTCAAAGCCAAATAAAATAATATTTTAATAAAAATATAAGTAAATTAAAGAATATTGTTAGAGTTGAATGCACAAAATAGTTCTCTTACATTTAAGAAAATCTCTCTGAAGAAAATATACATAATAGAGTTGGAATTGCTCTTAGGCAAATAAAATTTTCAATAATAATTTGACTAAAACTCCCTCACTATGCACGAACACTCCAGAATCAATTGCATGCTTGAATAGGCCTATGAGCAATAGGCTGTAGTGGAGATGCATGCATTGTATTCGTTTCACTGTCGGATATTGGCGAGACGGTCTCAAAAGCTTCCACGAGCAGTGCCACTCTCCTCTTCTGAGCAACAGCAAGGTTGGTGACGGCTTGCTGGAGCGCATGGTCAAGCATCCACTCCTCGGCATTTTTTCTCTCAGCCATCATTTGATGCCTAAGATCAACCTTTTCCACTTCCAGGTCAGCCTCCAAGGGGAGGAAGTTTGGTCCTCGTGGGTTAATTCTCCTAGTTTCCTCTCCCCCTTCGGTGTTGGGACTCTTGCACGCCTTTATTAACAAATTGCTAGCTTCAGATGCTACCTGGTTGGACTTGATATTGAAATTACCATTGAGATCCACTTCATGTGTCGCAAGTAGGCTGCTTTCAAGTGCCGCTTCATCTGGCAGGGATATAGGCTCTTCTGTCACATCGCAATAGTGCATTGAATCAGCAGCTTCATTCTTATCTTTATTAACTGATCCTTCTTTGTACACACTTCTAACTTTGATACCAGAATAAGGCGTTTGGCTCTCTTGTTCTGATGTTGTGACCCAATCATATTCAATTCTGTTGGCATTGCCCTCCTGTTTCGTTGCAGCATAGATCTCAACAAAGAAATCCTCCTCCTTGAAGACAGGTTTCTCTTCTCCCGGCTTCACACTCTTCAGGGTCTTCAGCTTGTTCTTCTTCACCGCCATCATGCGCCTCAGCGATGAAGATGAAAGGCCGTGATGGCCGCTTAAAGAACAGTAAGTGTACGGACACACCTTTAGAGCTGACATAACCTCACAATCTGGATCAAGCACGAGGTATGCTGGAAATCTAGCGTCCTTCATAGTTGAAGAGCAAGTGGCTCGGGAACATTTCGTCGCCGAGCTCTTTGTCCCCGGGTGCTTAAAGCATGGAGCTTTCGTCGAAGTGCTCACTACCCTTTTCAGACCAGAAGTCCTCGACAAAGCCATTGATCTTTTGCGACCAAATTCAGAATCAGCGCCTGGCTTTGGAAATTCCATGACGGTCCCACTCACCCGAGCCATCTCTTTCCTCGAAATGGAGCTGCTTGTGGGTTTCATGTAGTTCGGCGAGGACCCATTTGAGAGTTTAACTCCAGACTGCTTCCGAGGGGTTGTGTGGTCAATGTCAGCAACACCTTCTCTCTGTAGAAATGGTAACAGACCGGTTGGAGGTACCTTTCCACCCAATGGGGATGATCTTAGTGCCTTGATATCTGAATTCTTGGTCGATTTGGATGATGATATCTTCATCCTCTTCTTCAAATCGGTGCCTGTCCCTCCCCTGACCTTGCCCTCAGGGTAAGAAGGTAAAGATGCGTTCGCTTGTTTGGCATGGATTGGAAGCTTGGTGGGTGCACTTTTTTGTACCATTTTGGACAGAAGTGGGTCCTTTTCCTTTCCTTAGGAACAGAAATGGGTTTTCACCGTAGGGGTCAATGGAAAAAATCAAAGAAAGAACAAAGAAATTAAATTGAGTTTCATGGAGTGAGTAAGAAATCGAACAGCCACGGATTGTTCTTCTTTGAATTGGATGGAGTGGTGATGGCCTATCTATTGAATTTTTTTATAATTATATTTGGATATTTAGTAAGTGGAGGGAGGAGCGTCTGATGGCTCTGTTGGTACTTGGTAGTTGGTACACCTTTGGGCGGTCGGTGGTGGATCCATTGAATTTGAATTTCAAAAGTTGATCTCCTTATCAGCTCTCACGTTGAATTCTTACACGCGTTTTTTCCCCTTTTAATATTTGAGATCGAGTAATATTTTATTTGCTTGAGAATTAATAATAATAGGCATGAGTCGTGGAATTGAATTTATGCTCTTAATAAACTGCTTCAAACATGATAATGACTCAATATGATAGATTGGGGATGAACGTATAAGACCCAACAAGCTCTTTATTGTATATATGTATTTCAAATAATATGAAAGTAAAGGTTGTTATCAATATCCTTTGTTTTAAGAAATAAATTTTAATGATATTTTCCTTAGTTACATGGTTGAACATGATTATGTCTTAGAGTTTTTTCCTTAATTATAATTTTCCTTCCTTTTTTTCTTCCATCTTATTTCTTAGTTTCAACACCTTACTATTTTCATTATAATTTCTTTCCCTTATAATTTTTTCATCTATCTTTCTAAGTTTCAATGCATCTTAGAATTTCCATAAAATCTATTCACTCTTTATCATGTTACCTTTTTCGTCTTAGTTTCAACCAATCTCTTAAAACTACGTTTTAAATATCGAGATTTGGTATCATTTAAGTAAAATTAGAGACAGAGTAATAAATACATTTGAGAATTTTGATTACTTAAAATGTAGCATAAATTAAAACAAGACTATTTTCATTTATTATTATTAACTCGCTTCTAGTTGTGGGTAAACGTATTAACTTGCACTTCGTTTTATTTTTAAAATTAATTTTAGTTTTTCAATTTCAGTGCACCATAAATGACTATATTGTTAAAGTTGTCTGTTTTTTAACCATTTCAAAAAAGCAACATTTATTGAATTTTTAAATTCTTTGTTACCAAAAAAATTGTATTTACCCGTTTTATTCTACCTAATTTCCATACATTAACACGGTTACGTATTTCCAAATAAAACGAAGGCCATACAATGCATTGATTATGCCTACCTAGATATTTCACATTTTTTTTCATATTTAAACTACCGCAACTCTTGCTTATTAATTGATTGACAAATATTTATTTGGACCAATATTAGACTAACTTCCGTACTATTTTATATTTTATATTTTATATTTATGTGTGAAAAAAAAGTTAAATGTGAAGAGTTATTTTTACTGTTTAACTCAAATAGACTTTTCTATTTTATATGTATTTATATTAAAATAATAATATTATTATTATTTCACTTAGCTTTCTCTCTCCCCTACCGTTGCCATCCCTCCGGGGGGGGGGGGGGGGAGGTGCACCTAAGAAAGATGAGAGGAAGAGAGAGAAAAAAAGTCAGTCGGAGCCGAAATTTATAGTTTTATTATTTACATGTAGATAATACATAGTAGGTTGAAGTTGCTCTTAATGATATTGTATTTTATAAGAACTACACCTCACATTTGGGCCCTTACGTTTGCATGTGGATAAGAGTGTTAAACGGGTTGAGGGTTGCTAGCCATATGAGTTGACTTGCATTTAATAGTGGGCTAGATTAAATATTTTAAGTCATTTAATAATGAATCTAAATGGACTTCGACTTGCGAGCCAGTGTTCAAACGGACTTTAGCTTACAGGCTAGTGAAAAAAATTGTAGCAAAATAATGTTGTCACTACAATTCAAACTCAAAATTACCTCCAAACTATAACCATTGTTTAATTATTAGGCTATATGATTACTATTTAATATACTTACTTGATTAGTAAATGTATGAATAGCAATAATAATAATTATTATTATTATTAAAGATTACATATTTTATTTTAAATTTAATAGTAATTACAAATTATCTATATTTATATTGTAATACACTAATACAAATAAATATAACAATAATATTTTAATATAAATATAAGTATATGTCTAGTCAAATTAAGCTTTAACCACTTAATTTATGTAAGAAATTAGTTTAAATATTTTATATATCTACTAAAAATATTAGTGAATCATTTAAAGCTATAAATATTTTTTTAAAATAGTTAAAAATCGAAATACTTTATTTGTAAAGCAAAAAACTTTAATAAAAATATATGAGTAAAACAAGTTATATATATAATTAAAACAAGTTATATGTATAATTAACAACATTACCATTGACTATAATTATAAGTGTAAATTATATTAATATAAACTAAATAGTATATATATATACTTATTATACCAAATAATATTTGATTGCATCATTTAGTTTTAAATTAACTTATTGATAAATTTAAAACTAAATTTGTATATAATTAATGCCTATCTACAAATTATTTCATTCATAATATGTGTTGGAAATATAGGATTTGATGAAGCTGCAAAAATATAGTCTAAGTCTGGAGACTCGAAGAACCGAAGGTCGTAGGGTCGAAGAGTTGAAGTTCGTAGAAGTGAAACTGTCATAGGACGTATTGGCAAGAGACTCGTAGACTCGTAGAGTCTGGAGACTCAAGGCGAAATAGTGATAGAACATTGCGACTCGTAGATCCAGGGTCGAAGGTCGTAGAGTCACAGTACGGAAAAGAGAGTGTTACTGTAAGTGTCAATAAGCTCGGAGACTCGTAGAGTCGAAGAAGTGTTAAGAACAGTAACCAAAGCTAAATGACTCGTAGACTCGTAGAGTCCCCATAAATACTTAAGTCAATTAACAGAACTTCAATTATCACTAGACTCGAAGACTCGTAGAGTCGTAGGGTCGAAACCTTCGAACACTGTTAAGAAAATAGGACTCGTAGATCGAAAGTCGCAGAATCGAAGCCTTCGAATAGTGTAAAGAAAACCGGACTCGTAGACTCGTAGATTAAAAGTCGTAGAGTCGAAGCCGTCGAATACGGTTAAGAAAACTGGACTCGTAGACTTGTAGGTTGAAGGTCGAAGAGTCGATGCTATAAAGACTGGCAAACAAATGAAACTGTAACTCAAGGGTTGTAGAGTCGTAGACTCGTAGACTCAAGGGACACAGTCATTATAGAGAAATTGCCACACTTCCAGACTCGGAGATCGATGGTGGAGAGTTGTAGCTAAAGGGTCGTAACTATACAGGAACTCAGTTTATGAACCTCTGTGAAAGACTAAGGAAGAAAAGTGAAGTTGAAGACTCGTAGAGTCGAAGATTTTCAGACCACTTAGTCAAATATAGTAAACTGAGAGACCCGAAGGTCGTAGACCCGCAGAACTAGAGTCGTAGACTCGTAGCTACAATAACAGGTAGATTAGCTGAACTCGAAGAAGTCACTCTAAGCGTTATTCGAAGAGTCGCAGACTCGTAGAGTCGTAGACACACATAGTCATAGACTTTAGTTAACATAGTGACATAAAAGGCTAATCCAACCTGACCTTTAGCCTCGAAGACTCGAAGATGTGAGTCGTAGACTCGCAGAAACACCATAAAGCCTGAAGCAAAACTTCACAACTTTCTACAGGTGCTAACTGAAATCTTCGAGTCACCGACCCTACGAGGCATCTACCTCCGAGGCAAACTTACAACCCTAAACACAACCGCTTAGCGATATTGTCAGCTAGGGTTTGTACAACAAGTTTGCGCCGTCCCGAGCAGTTGAGCGCATTAATGACACATTAATTGCTGCCAACTACCATCCACGGATGAACGGCCAAGATCGACTGCATGCCAAATACGCAGTATAGGCATCTGATCTGCAAATCAAAGCAGATCAACTCATCCCCTGACATTTTGCATTTTCAGTGGCGGGAAGTCAGTCTGTCGGGATGGACATCATGGCGCACGAGCACTTTAATCTTAAAAATATATCTCTTACGCACTTAACGACAAAATCAAGAGTTTAACCTCTCTCTCAAAAGAAGGAAACACACATAACACAAGATATTGGTTCTGACGGACTTAGTGAAAAATAATCCTTAGCAGAACTAACGAAGTGAGTTCCAACACTAGAGAGAAATTGAAAAAGTGTTGTGCGCCATGTGAGTCAAGAACAAAAGCAATCTGTTTGAGTATTCACGAATCTCTTGTTCATCAAAGATCTAGCACTTTCATTAAGTCCTGATCACAGTGTTGTTAGTTCTCCACACTCGGATCTATCATAAACCATCTCTTTCACAACTGAGATCTGTTGAGAAAAGAGCATTTACTCTTATCTCAGTTTTGTCTGATAGTTCATTATCACTCACCTTATCCTTACAATACTTCTGTCATCTTCTTCATAAATACTTCCATCATTGTCATCTGTGAGAGGAATCCAAAAAACCAGCTAATAGTCTAGCTTCCATGCACGAAGAAAGTCTATTCACCCCCCCCCCCCTCTAGACTCACTTTGGGACCTACAATATGAGTCATATCTGGTGAGAGTAAATTTTGACATTTGATAGTATGTATTTCATATTTAAGTTAAAAGTAATAAACCATGTAAATAATATTATTAATTGAAATATTAACGATTTTCTCAATTAAATAATATTTGATTGGATCATTTATTCTTAAATCAACCTATTTGTCCCGGAGAGCCTAAAGAGGGGCTGAATAAGCTCTTTGAAGAACTTTTTCTCACTCTTTTGGCACAACACTTAATCTGGTTAGGAGAATGAATCAATGCGAAAGACAACCAGATAGTGAAAGTATTTTATATTATTATCAAAAGATAATTATAACAAAATAAATAGCAAATAAAGCTGTTTGCACGAGCTTGGATCTACTGAAAGAATATCTCTTTCTGGTTTACAATAACACTGTTTTACAATTATGTACACACTAGCCAAAAGCTCTAACAAGCACCATGTACAAATATACAAAACTCTATATTTATATGCATCCCCCATGGAGACATTCTTAGAACTAAACATCTTGGTTGCTGAGCTTCGTCAACGATCTTCTCGGAAAGTCCCTCTGTTTTAATGCTACGGATGTGGAGCTCATGATATTGGAAATATGAGTAAATTAAATCCATTTTGTATAGTTTCAATTGAGTGTGGGATCTAGGCTCATGTGACAATGTTATTCCTTTTTCATAAAAAGAAATAAAATAAAATGGTTTTAAAATAATAGCACAACCACAATCAATGTCAGCCCGAGTAGCTACAGTATGAGCATCAAGTGCTCAACCCTACGGCCACTCGGGCCTTTGATTTGATTTTTCTAGAAAATGTTGATTTTGATTACCCTTTTTAATCTTTGAATAAAAAAGAAATACAAGTTTCAAGAGAAACTGTTTTACTTCAAAACATTTGAGAAAAGAAGTTTTAAACAGTTTAATAACAAGAAAGAAAGAAGAAAAACCTGGATGATTGCGCAGGATGATTCTTCGAAATGTGTTCTTTGCTCTCCAAAAGTCCTTTCTTGTGAGTCCTCAAAAGTATCTCTCTTTCTCACACGGCCAGTCGAAGGTGTCAACAATCGATCCCTTCTCCTCGTTCCTTCATTCATGCCTCTCTGTGGTCAAATGAGCAGCCTATTTATAGGCTAGGTAGGCTAGGCTTCCAAAGGATAGTTTCTTGAATTTAATCCTTGATTGAAATAATTAGGGTAAATAGGATTTCTTATCCCCCAAGACATGCAATTAAATCAATTAGTATTATTTGATTTTCAATTCTACCCCATTTAAATTAATTGATTGAGATAATATGGCTAAGTGAGATTTCTTCTTTTCCAAGTGCAAATTTATTTTTCCCCTTTTTAATTCTGGACACATCTGGATGCCTTAGTAGGAAACGAGAAATTCACGAAGCAGATTTCCAGGTAATCATTGATGCAGAATCCGGATAATCACTGAATTATCATTGATGCGAAAATAAAGGAATCTAGATTATCACCTGTGCGGAATAGGGAATCCGGATCATCACTGATACGGAGCATTCTAGATCATTGGAAGATAATCCAGACGAGTGGGAAGGCAATCAGGATCAAGGATGGCTCAGATCCCTTATTCCGTGCTAAGGAATATCTCGGATTCCTTTCTCCGTGTCAAGGATAGCTTGGATCCTTACTCCGTATCAGTAGGGGCTTTGTCTGAATCAATGGAAGGTTCGTATCCTTACTCCGTATCAGTGGAAGCTTAGTCTGAATCAATGGAAGGCTCGTATCCTTACACCGTATCAGTGGAGGCTTAGTCTGAATCAATGGAAGGCTCGTATCCTTACTCCGTATCAGTGGAGGCTTAGTCTGAATCAATGGAAGACTCGTATCCTTACTTCGTATTAGTGGAGGCTTAGTCTGGATCAGTGGAAGGCTCGGATCCTTACTCCGTGTCAAGGTTAGCTCGGATCCTTATTCCGTGCTAAGGAATAGCTCGGATTCCTTACTCCGTGCTAAGGCTCCTTATTCCAGATCAATGGATAGCTCAGATCCTTACTCTGTGCTAAAGCTCCTTATTCCAGATCAAGGTTAGTTCAGATCCTTACTCCGTGTTAAGGTTAGCTAGGATCTTTACTCCGTATTAAGGCTCCTTATTCCGATTCAGTGGATAGCTTGGATCCTTACTTCGTGTCAAGATTAGCTCGGATCCTTACTCCATGTTAAGGAATAGCTCGGATTCCTTATTCCGTGCTAAGGCTCCTTATTTCGGAGTAGGATTAGCTCAGATTTGACCTGATGATCCGGATTTTGACCTTTATGTTTCGGATTTGACCTGATGATCCAGATTTTGACCAGGGGCATTGACCATCTTTTTGCAAGTTGGACTTTTTATGATCAAAACTATTTTGGCCATAACTTCCTCATTTTAAGCTGGAATCGAGCATAGTCAAGTGTGTTAGTCTTTGAATTTCATCCTCTATCCTTTGGTATTGACTTTGGGGAATCTTGAGGTTTTAGAAGTGACCCTCCGCTTTGAGCTTCCTTATTAAGTTTGGATGTGATCTCACCCAGTCAAAATGGGGTACAACACTTGTCTTATCGTATTAGAAGTCTTTTCTTTTTATTACTTTCCTTTATTTAATTCGTATTAGCGTATTTTGGTATTCTACTTTAGTTTCCTAATTATATTAGGTTTTCAATTCTTAGTTACTAGCTTGCTTATAAATAAGTCTAGTATTTGGACATTCAGATTATTCAGATTATTGGCTATTGACAATTATAAACTTTCATATAAAAGGTCATTATCACCGGATTTCATCCGGGGGAAACCCGCTTTTGGGGTCGCGGTTCCCCAACCTTCACAAGAAGGATAATGAAAATAAAACAGAGTCACCACCAATTGTTTTTAGGGTGTAGTTGGTCACTTAAAAAATGGTCTACATCACTAGAGCTGAGTCTGGGAGTTGATTATGTGTGGGCAAGGATTAGTACCCTCACAATGTCCTTTCGGTACCTAATTTAAGAGGAGGGAGGTTTCTAATTTGTTTTAATCACTTGATTAAGTTATTTGTTAAAATTTAACATTAGGTCCTAATTATCCTAAACTCTAAAAGAGATCTAAAAGTTTGCAGTATTTAAGAAAAGACAATCGTAAGAGTCTAGTTAAGTCCTAAGTTAAAACTTGATGGAGCACTCAAAATATTTAGTTGAAGAATTCTAAAAGAATTTAAATGAAACAAATTTTCATAAAAGAATTCAAAAGAATCAAGAACAATTTGGTGAGGACGAATTTTTATTTTGATTTAAAAAAACGCATATTTTTGTTTCTATAAAAGCATTTTTAAATTTTATTTTCAAAAGATGAAAATTTCCTTTTTTTTATTTTCTAAAAGACTTTGATTTTTTTGTATGTGTGCGTGTTTTTTTAAGAAAAATCTAAATAAACATAACTCAAAGTGTTGTGTGTGATAAGTGACATTGATATTCCCAGGTTCCAAGTGTGATTGTCTTGGTATGCGTGTGTGTATACAGAGAGGGGGGTGAATCTAATACTTTAAAACTATTCCTCTAGTTTTAAAGAGTAGGATACTTTAGAGATATTCCAACAGATGTGGTTCTTGTTTGGGTGATATTTTAGTCTCATGCAGAATCAACTCAATAGCAGGTATGTATAAAAAGTAAAAGACAAAGACACACGGTTTACGTGATTCGATCAATGTGATCTACTCTACGGTGGTGAGGGTGTACCTACACCGAGTTCAATCCACTATTTCCTTTCAATACAGTAAGGTCTAGCCCTTGTTACAATAGGATCAACTCTCTTTTCTTTTAAATGTAAATACAAAAATGTATTAGTCTAGAGCTCACTCACTGTGAAAACTGTCTGACGCAATCTGCTCCTGTGTATTCATCCGTTTGCTATGCTCGACCTTCAATCACTCCTTTTACCAAACTTACAATCTGTTCTTTGAATGTATGAGGAAGAAAGACAGATTAACTCAGTGTTACCTCTCTTTCAATCTTCCTCTCTCTCTCTCTCTCTCTCTCTCTCTCTATATGTTGTATGAACCACTCTACGTCGCCTTTTTATCTCTTTAGATATGTTTCTTGTCTGCTCAAAATATTATGGGCGCGCTCTCACAAGTCAGGCACATTCCTAACTTTTATAGGTTGGCCAAAGTCAGAAACCCTTTAGCTAGGGTTAGGCATGTTTCTCACTTCGATCTTCATCGTTGAAACATGTTAAACCACCATTGGATGACGTCCACGTGTTTTCCAGTACTTAGCGAACTTAAAATCGCTACATGGGTAACGACTTACTTAAACGGTGAACTTCAGCGTGTTTTGCTCCTTTGCAGCACGCTCCGTTCCTTTGACTAGCCACAGCCTCGGAGATATTGCTTCGTAGCATTTTTACAAGTCTACAAGTCTTCATCTTCGACTCTTCGAGTCTGTGTCTTCGAACCAAGGGCGTTGATCTTCCAATTCTTCTGTTCTCTAGCTTCAAAGCTAGGTCAGAACCAATGCTTAACTGACATCTCATTCTACGAGCCTTTGAGCTCTACGAGTCTTCAAGTCAGTGACAGCTGCATTCTGCTTGGCTGATTAACTGATCACGGGTCTTCGCAACAGGTTCCTCAATCTATGACCTTACGAGCTTTAATCTACGACCCTACATACTATGACTCTACGAGTCTTTGGTTCGAGTCTGCGAGACGCGACTCTTAACCTATCTGCTCCTTGGGTCTATGAAACTACGACCCTTCGACCCTGTGGCTCTTTGAGGCTTCGACCATGTGGCTCTTCGAGGCTTTGACCCTGTGTCTCTTCAAGGCTTCGACTCTATGGTCCTTCGAGGGTGCTTCGAGCCCCATGGTCTGATGGTCTACGACCTTCAAGTCACCTGGTCTACGACCTTCGACCTTTGAGTCGCCTGGTCTACAACCTTCGAGTCTTCGACTCTATTGGCTACGAGTCTACAAATCTTTGAATTAAGGACGTACATAGGTAGACTCCCTCTTCGAGCTCACTCTAAGAGATCACTCTACGAAGTTATCCAACCAAGTATGGATCTTCAACCTAGACCTTCGACCCTCCGAATTCCGCTTCTGCATAATGTTGACAATAATGACAACTCAACCTCGCAGGAACAACAATCTCCCCCTTTGGAAATTTGGCAACATATGGAATGCGGACACCTACAAATCTTCGAGGAGCCTTGAAAACATTGCTCCCCCTGAACTCTTCCCACTGTACCCCCTTTCGCATTGAACTCTCCCTACGCACAATTCCTCCCCCTTTGCCAACCAATTGCAAAGTCGAGAAGAGGAAAACATGCTCCACGCCATTAGACAGAAGGAGGAAGCTACACAGACAACCCGTGTATGTGTCTATCAAACAAGTCGATGGATAGAGGTTTGGCGATTATATCAGCAGTTTGCTCCTAGGTTGGAACATACACCAGTTGTACATTTCCCTCTTCCACTTGGTCTTTAATGTAGTGGTATTTGTAGTCTATGTGCTTGGTCTTTGAATGTTGAACGGGATTCCTGCTAATATTAATTGCACTCTGGTTGTCACACCAAATGTTGACAGGTAACTCCACATCCACTCCCAAGTCTGACAGTTGTGTATTCATCCATACCACTTGAGTACATGCAGCATGTACAGCCACATATTCAGCTTCGGCTGTGCTACAGGCCACACTATTTTGTTTTCGGCTCAACCATGCAACACATTTTGAGCCCAGATAAAAGCTGCAACCATTGGTAGATCGTTGATCATCAATATTTCCAGCCTAGTCTGCATCAGTGTAAGCCTGTAGTTCAATTGAATCCTTAGATGGATACCACAGTCCCATTACTAGTGTACCTTGTAGGTATCTAAGAATTCGCTTGACTGCCAGCAAGTGAGATTCCTTCGTGTCTACTTGATATCTACTTGCTTGACACACAACTTGCATAAGATCAGATCGGGAGGCTTTAATGTATAGGAGGCTGCCAATCATGCCTCAATACTCTTTCTGATTTACACTCACGCCTTCCTGATCTTTGTGTAGTTTGTAGCCTGTTGCCATTGGTGTTCTAACAGGCTTGCTATCATTTATACCATACTTCTTTAACAGTTCTTTGGCATACTTGTGCTTTGATATAAAGATTTCTTCAGCAGTCTGCCTGATCTGTAATCCCAAGAAGTATGTTAATTCTCCTATGAGAAACATTTCAAATTCATTACTCATTCTCTTGGAAAATTCTTCACATAATCTTGAGTGACTTCCTCTGAATATAATGTCATCTACATAGACTATGGTAGCCAGTTGACCTCTGTCTGAATTCAGTATATACAAGTTATGATCCACTGTTCTTCTACTAAAATTCATTCTTTTTAAATACCCATCCAGTCGGCTATACCTGTCACGCCCCCAAATTCCAGGAAACCTGGAACTAGGAACATGACTTCTCCTTGCCCGCACCCGATAGGTCAAGGGGTTGGTGACTAGCACCAATGGAGACTACACCGCGGGTGCTGTCTCAAATATGCAACCCTGTACAGTTATACATCGAGAGTAATCCTGTACTTTCCCATATATCATCATGCATACAATAAGTCAAACAATCATACAAGACATCACATCACAAACAAGATGCAAATACAACCGTCCATGGATCCATGTCCGGGATACAACACGAATACAATACAAAATACAAGACTCATACATCGAGTAGTGGGCACGTCCTCCTGGAAGAAAGTCCTCCACTAGTCTCAGGTCACACCTGAAAAGGGGAAATAACAAGTAGGAGTGAGCGGCAAGCTCAGTAGGTGACCCCAATACTCCACATCATGCAAACATACAAGTCTATGCTACATGCTCTGTGTATTCGTGCATTGTGTAGTGTGCACAATCATCAGGACTCAACCTTGCAAATAAACATCGGGACCTAGCTCGCCCACACGGGATAGCTGGTCCACGATCCTCAATAGGATCCCAGCTCAGGGCACTCAGCCCTACCACAGCGCTATATGCCTGGACACAGTGCCATATAGGCTTGCCAGCAGCGCATATGCCCGTCCCGTCAACCATATCACAACATCTGTGCTCCACGGTGAGAACCCAACAAGTCATGGAACCCAAGTCCCAAATCCGCAACCCAACATACCAACGCCAATATGGTCTTAAGGTGTATAACACTCCCTTTAGAACTGTAGCCAGTCTTCACAAGTCGATCCTCATTCCTTGACCAAGGAAGGAGATACCCATAGCAGCTATTTTCTTGCAATAAAAAGTCCCGGCATTGGGTCTCCATATCATAAATAAGATAATCTGATTTTGAGGATTTTTCTAAGATGTCTAACCCCACTTTCCAAAAATTCACCTTTACGAAAAACTGGATTTTTCCGAGATTTTACACTAAATCCCAATTTTCACATTTTGTAAGAGTGGGAATTAATTTTTCTAGTATTTTTCTTTGAATCCAAATGGGGGGTATTTCGTTATTTACATTGTAACTTAAATACTTAAATGTGTAGATGGGTATAGGTTACAATGTAAATAGTTCAGTCCAGTGCAGTCTAGTGTCCAATTACACTGTTGGAGCTGCGACTCGTAGCGCAGAACTACAGCGTGCCTCGGAGACTCGTAGCTGGAGCTGCGACTCGTAGCTGCGTAGCGCGCCTCGAAGACTCGAAGCGGGTCTTCGATCTTCGACCTTCGGACTACGACTTCGACCTACGACCTTTGAGTCTACGAATTACGACCCTACGAACTATGGATCTACGAACTATGAGTCTACGAACTACGGGTCTACGAACTACGAGTCTATGACCCAGAACTTCGGATCTTCGTCATTTCGACCCAGTAACGCGCCCCAGGGTATTATTCATCATCGTTTTTACCTGTTCTTTGTCTGGAACCAACCCAGCGACCCCCAGACGCTCCCAAACACATGTTTTACGCAACAG
Organism: Taxillus chinensis; assembly: GCA_023512835.1. Taxonomy (NCBI): domain Eukaryota; kingdom Viridiplantae; phylum Streptophyta; class Magnoliopsida; order Santalales; family Loranthaceae; genus Taxillus; species Taxillus chinensis. The sequence goes on along the minus strand of CM042090.1, from coordinate 54,587,247 downwards.
ACGACCATATCTACCTCAAAACGCGTTCAGAATGCCTCTAAATCCCACAGTAACAACAAAAATACGCACATATAATTGTAGATTCGATAAATCTAGATCTAAACCCAAATTTCCATGGTTGACTTCTCAACTATCATGAAATACACAGTTATACACCCCCAAAATCACAGAAACACATCTCTACAATAATCTAAATCAGTTCTTAACCAGGGATCTTATGCTTTAAACCATTAGATCTAACCCAGTGGATTTCCCCCAAAATCTAGGGTTCATGCTCAATTTCATAAATCATGATAAATTCATGCAAATCCAAAACAGAATCAAAATAAGGAGTTTAAGGTAGGGGTGTAACTCTAAACTGCCAAACCGCCGAAACCTGTCACGCCCTGGATTTCCGACCCATAGAAACCGGTTAGTGAATCCCCATGCCCGCACCCGAAGGGACAAGGGGTTGGTGAGAACACCGAGAAAGGGACCTTAGCACGGGTGTCGTCCCTAAACCATATCACACATATACTAAAATCTCATTTCAAAGCACAGTACAAACACACATACATACATGTTCTTTCCCTCACGGGGTTACCACATAGTTTTTTTTTTACAATACAACAAAATAAACAGACACACACAAGGTCTTCATCTCTGGTGAACCTCCTAGCTCCTGTAAGCACTTGAAACAAACAAAAACAAATACAACAGGAGGGGTGAGCAACCACAGCTCAGTAGGGATTATGTTTCCCCAACCCATCCCAACTCATAAACTAGTGTAGGCATGTGCTCGTGTAATGCTACATATACATATATATCACCAACTCAATCATGTACACATATTGAAATGAAAGAAAACCTCTCAGGTAATCCCAAACATTGCCTCTCAGGCACACAGTACTGCCCCTTGGGCACAGCAGTGCCTTTCAGGCATAATATTGCCTTTCAGGCACAATATTACCTCTCAGGCACAATAGTCTCTCAGGCTCTAAACAAATCTCACCTCCTAGGTCCTCAACAGTAGCCTCCTAGGCTTATCAAGATAGCCTCGCATGCCCATATGACCACTTGAGTTCACAACTCTATCCTTATGTCTTGACAAAGAGAGAGGATTCTCGTAGAAGCTATTTTCTTGCAATAAAAAGTCCCGGCATTGGCTCCCCATATCATAACTAAGATAATCTGATTTTTGGGGATTTTTCTGAGGGGTTTAACCCCACTTTCCAAAAAGTCACCACTACGAACTTTTGAAGATTTCCGGGATTTTATACTAAATCCCATTTTTCACATTTTGAAGGAGTGAGAATTAATTTTTCTAGTATTTTTCTTTGAATCCAAATGGGGGTATTTCGTTATTTACATTGTAACTTAAGTATATAAAGGTTTACAATGTAAATGATTCCATCGACCAAACTGTATTTTGAATCTGCCAGTGAAACTATATTTTCGAATTTGCCTTCACTGTATTTTGAATTTGTATTTTAGAATCTCTTTTCGGACTGCCTTCGACCCTCGAACCTACACTCGAACTACCTTCGAAAACTACCTTCGAAGTACCTACGAACTGCCTTCGAAACTCCCTTCGAAGTAACTTCGAACCTTCGAAATGATACTCGAAAACTGCACATTCAACACTCGAAATTACACTACATCGAACCTACCTTCGAACCTTCAAAACTGCACATTCGAAATTTTCAATTTCAGTCAATCTCATCGTAGTTTCTGCTCAGTTCACGACGATTCCATCGTTCATCATCGTTTTTCACTTTTTTGCCTGGATTAACAACGAAACCCCCAGACCTTTCGAAATCTCATAAAACTCATACTTAATAATATATATTAGGTTTTAAATCACGTCTTACCACTTAAAACACATTATGCATGCAAATAACAAGATTCAACCCAAAATTGGTTTTTTCCCCAAAACTCAGGGTTCATCCAAATTCCATGAATTTGGGGTTAATTGCATGGTTTAGCTACTCTAGCAAGTAGAATCAACAAATAAGAGTGAGAATAACGAATCCCTACCTCGACCTTGGTCGATTTGAGCTCTGGATCGTCAATTCCTTTTTTCCCCCTTCTCTTTCTCTCTCCTCTTCTCTTTCTCTCTCTAGAAAGGCAAGCACATAAGACACTTAGGGATTTGAGTTCTTCACCGCCCTATTTATACTTTCCCACATTTAATTCATTAAAATATCAAAATTACCCTCACAGGGTCCCGACTCCAAATTGAGCCCAATTATTGTCAAAATGCTCCGTTTAACGAGTACATCACTGTACTGAGGTTTGTTTTTCCCAAATAAGCCCTCGAATACAAAGTCACCTAACCATACTACAAAAATCCCAAAATTAGATTTTCGGGGCTCCGACTCCAAATTGGGCCCACTCACAGTCAAAACTCTCTATTCGACGAATACGTTGTCGTACTGATATTCACATCCCTCGATGTGTATTCCATCACATGGCTCTCTCCCAGAACCCCAAACACGGGTCCTTACAAAACCGATCCAAACCGATCCGCCGAAATCGCCAATTTATCAAACCGTTGAAACCGAATAATATATCGGTTTGGTTTGGTTTGAGATTTTAAAACCGCAGTTTAAACCAAACCGAACCGAATAATGTTATTATTTACTGATTTTATATTTTTATTTTATGTTTTGGATTTGTTTATTTAAGATTGTTTGTTAATACTTGATATGTTATATTTGTAAATTATATTATCAAATTTTGAGACTTATAAATATAAATTTAATATGTATTATTATTGATATTGTAAGACCTGCAAAATTTTTAGCTATTTAAGTTCTTACTTAAAGAGTAATAATAATAAAATAATAATAATGTTATTGTTAACAATAGTTAGAAAGGATATTTTAGATATTATCACGATAAAAATAAGCACCCAATATAGTCATTCAAATAGCATGTGATAAGTAGCCGTTATGAATAGTATCCGTCTGTTATGAATAGTATCCGTTTGGACTTCCATAAATAGGTATGAGTATGAGATTTTATTTATAAGAGAGTATAGAAGTAAGAAGAAGAATAATAAGAGTTATGGCATCAAGTTCTCAAGTACCGTCATCCGAGAATAGTGTACGAGATGAAGATCGGCGAGCAATACGACTTGAAGTTACAAAGCTATGCTTTGCTGTAGATGAGCTAAATGCTCGTGTCCAATGGCTGCAATATAATGCGACGAGACACAGAGAGAAGTTTGAGGTTATTCGTGCGACAACCACGACAATGTTAGCAAGGGTTAGGGTCACTCTCTACTGCCGAAGCACAACACGTCCTACACACATACGCTAATATAATTCAAGAAATTTTACGAAGGCCATAGAATATGATATTAATGTTTATGTTTAGGATTATAATATTTTATGCTATAATGTTATCTTACTTTATTGTTTATTGATTATGCAATTATATTATTTTATCCGCGTAAATATTAAATACGTTATAAAAATAAAATAATTTCTTATACGTCATAAAAAGTTTAGATGCTATATATTATGTCATTTAGTTTCTTAAACCAAATTACTATGGGTAAGTAAGTATTACAAGCCGTAACTTTACCAAAAGTATAAAACATAGGTAAGGCCCAAAAATTTGAATGAGGCAGATTCTGGAGGTCTCATTCAAAAATCCATAACTTGAATTATACAGATCCAATTGACATGAAACCAAAGCCCATTTGTTCATTTATGACTTAGCTAAAACGTGTAGAAATTTCAGAATTTAATATGAAGCCAATCAATTCCAGAATTTAAAATACTACACATAGGTTCAGTATGAACGGGTAAACATTTTAGTATGACTTTAAAATTCAATAACTTTTGTTATACATATTTAAAAATTATAAAATTGATACCCATTTGTAGATATTTGAGTTAGTAATGCAATACAATTGGCCATTTGTCAAAAACTACAAAATTAAAAACGTTATAATTAAATTAGTAGAGAGTACACCAATGTGGACTTTTGATGCCAAAGGAACCTTCTAGGTTTAAAAGTCTTAAAACAATTTTTTAATGGTAGGAGGAGATAACCATGTTTTTAATAATAGATAATATGAAGAAAATAAAGTATTATATATATTTTAAATAATTTAATTTAATGCCAAAGTCAAATTTGTACACTATTTTTCACACTATTACACCTACCATCCTTGCCTATATAAGGAGTGTCTTGCCTCTCCTCTTAATGCACAAATCCCTCAAGCCACACCACGAAATTCCCTCTCAAAACACTCCCTTAAGCCCTCTTAACACCCAAATACTCTACTGAAATCCTCTTTTGCTTTTGGTACTTACCAAGCGTCGAAGTTCTACGAAAGGTAATACTTAAGATTTTGAAATTTTGAAGTTACTTCTTATTTATTATGTAGATCTATATGGTTGGTTTTACCACCTCATATATACTATATTCATGGTTGGTTTTACCACCTTACATATGTTATTTATATGATTGGTTGTACCACCTCGTATATATACATACATGGTTGGCCTTGCCACCTCATATATATTTATATATACATGTGTAATGATTTTAAATTATAGTATTTCATCATAGCATATATTGTCATTCTATAATTCAAGTGAAAAGATGAGAATATTAACTTATGTTTTTATTTTTATTTTTAAGGTTCTAGATAGCGGAAGATCGTAAGGAACGACTTCCAAAATGAATTCCCCCGACAATCGCCCTTCTTCTTCTGCAACCCCAATTGTTAATGCTTCAACCTCATAGCTATCCCCATCCTTATCTCCTCCTGATCGTCCCTTTAGACCCGTGTCTAATATCCCCTCATGGTTAAGGTGGAAGACACGTAGGAAAAATAAGCTTATCGAACGTCTTTTCCGTTCACCCAATACAAGAAGTAAATCTTATTCAAAAACTCTCAAGGCATATAACCTAGTTAGTGCACAACTCAAGGCTTATGATGCATGAGATCGAAATAGGATATGGAACAGCAATAGAAGTGGGAACCCAAATTAATATTCAACCCCACAAACACGGTATGCCTATTAAAAGATATAAGTTAAAGTATGATATATATATATATATATATATATATATAAGGAGATATGTGTGATATTGAACTTTTCAAGCATTAATGCTAATTTAGTGTTTTGGTATTTTTAAGGTTTAGAACGCGGAGAATGACAAGCGATTGTAAGGGTTTTTCTCATCCCCTTTTTCTTTTTCATTATAATCTATATTTCATTATTATTGTAAGAGACTTTTCTCTTCCTCTTTATCTTGTTTTATTTGGAATTATTATTGTAAGAGTTTTCTTATTCTTCTAATTCCATTTTATTGTTGAGAAGATTAGATTAGTCTCTTTTTAATCTCTCTTGGTAATCTATCTTATTGATTGGGGTAGATAACCATTTTGATATTCGTGGTTATCCTTGTTAACTTTAAATGTTTTATTGAAATTCTGTGTGATGCCTCATGTTATGTATGTTAAAGTTGTTATAACCTCTTATGTTTGGACAAAGTAAGTTTATGATGGGTGGTTCCAGAAAGACCTCCAATGCATTGGGTAAAGAACATCACTGGAGAGTGTCAATCCAGCTGATAATATGTTATGTTATGATACGGTATCTGGGTGGTTAACCTAGGTCATGATGTTATGATATGATGTCTAAACATAATCTTCCATGTTATGATTTCCTTGTGAAATGTTGATCATGTATGATGTGCAAATATTATATGGTATTTCCTATGTTCGATATCTTCATAATTTTCCTTACCCACTTATGTTTACCCTTACTGGGCTATTTGAGCTCACCCTTTTTATGATTTCTTTTCCAACCCCAGGAAATTAAGGGATGGAGAAACTAGGATAAGGAGTCGAGAAGTGCTTGGAAATAAAGTTGTATGAAATTTTAAAGATTTATTAAGTTATTTGCTCGTGTGCTTTGTTATGTAATAATGGGTTATGGACACTTAGTCTCTAAACCCCTAAACCTTAAAGATCTTGGATTAAAATTTGTAATAATGAATGGTTTGTTTGATTAAATAAGTAATAGTTTGAAATTTATATAAAATTTGTATATTTATTTTTCGCTAACGCACCCGGTTTGGAGGTTTCAAATTTGGGGGCGTTACAGATATGCTTACACACTATTTATTATTTTTTTATTTTACATCATTTTAATTTTAAGAATTTAAAATTTTTTGAACTAAACTAACTCAAACTGATCCAAATTGATAATAATTCAAACCGTCGGTTTAAACCGAATCAAACTAAACCGAATCAATTCGGTCCGATTTGGTTTAGTCCAACCAATAGGTTTGGTTTGGTTTGATTTTGTCCAAACCGAAACATATCAAATTGGTTTGAAAACTGGTTTAAACCAATCCAAACCGAACCAATTTCACCCCTAGTTTAAGGACACCTACCTGGAGTGATTCTTAGAACTCTACGAACCCAAATCGCCCCAAATCGCCAAGGCACCAAGCTCCAAGCTCTCTCTCTCTCTCTCTCTCTCTCTCTCAAACGCATAAATATGATAGCATAAAGTGAAAGCTCTTTCTTTTTCCTGCTATTTATATTTCTGCCAGTCATTGACCAATAACTGACCTAGTCAATCATTAACCTAGTCAATAATTGACCTCCAAGGTCCCGAACTCCAAATTGAGTCAAATTACAGTCAAAACGCTCGAAATGACAAGAACAACACCATTCAAATAATATCACACCCACATGACCGCCCAAATGCAAAGTCAACCAATAAACCCCAAAAAGTCAATAATCGGGTCAAACGGGGCCCCAACTCGGAATCGGGCCCAAGTACAGTCAAAATGCTCACAACGATGACTACACTACCGTCTAGATAGTTGCATTCCCATAGAATGACTATCTCTCAAACCTACCCAAATATGAGTCTTTACAATACCATGCCCTAGGAGCCTGCTTCAAGCCATACAAGGCTTTCTTTAACCTGCACACATGTGTCTCATCATCAACAATCTGTACTCCATTTGGTTGCTCACTATAAACTTCTTCTTTTAGCAATCCATTCAAAAATGCAGAGTTTACATCCATTTGATAGACTTTGAACCTCTTATGTGCTGCCAATGCAGGAAACATCCTGATCGTCTCTAGCTTTGCCACTGGTGCAAATGTTTCATTCACATCTATACCCTCAATCTGAGAATATCCCTTGCATACCAGTCTAGCCTTGTTCCTAACAATCTTGCCATCTTCATTCAGTTTATTTCTGAACACCCACTTTGTTTTGATGACATTCTTGTTCTTTGGTCTAGGAACCAGCTCCGATGTCTTGTTCTTTTCGATTTGATCCAACTTATCATTCATTGCTGTGATCCAAGCTTCATCCTCTACTGCTTCTCCAACTGATTTTGGTTCAATCTGAGAGAGCAAGGCAGTAGCTCTTGTAAATCTCCTCCTGGTTGTTACACCCGCTTGGGGATCACCAAGAATCTGATCCTTGTCATGCACGCCGGACCATGTCCTCCTGGTATTTTTAATTGAATCTTCTCCAAGGTTGGACTCTTCCTTCTCTTCTTCATCAAACTTCTCTGAGTCTATGTCCTTATCTTTCTCTTCTGTTTCATGCTCAGACTTTTCTTCCTCCTGAGGTTCTGCTTCTTCAAGTTCTGGATCTTCATATTCAGTCACATCCTTCTTCCAGTTCTTATTAGCCTTAACTTCACTTGAAGTTATGACTTTTCCAAGTCTTGGAAGAAATACTCTATAACCCTTTGTCTGATATGAATATCCAACAAATGTTCCTTCCTCAGACTTGACATGAAACTTTCCTCTTCCTTGCTCCTTTATCTTCATGAAGCAAGGGCTTCCAAATATCCCGAAGTATTTGGCTGTTGACTTCTTCCCACACCATAATTCATAGGGTGTGCAGTCTGTCCTTGGTCTCAATGTCACTCTATTCAGTAAGTGTACTACTGTTTTGGTTGCCTCTATCCAAAACCTTACATGTAGATTAGCTTCCAGTAGTAGAGTTCTGCCCATTTCAATGACAGCCCTATTATTCCTTTCAACAACCCCATTTTGTTGTGGAGTTCTTGCTACTAACAGTTGATGCTGAATCTCATGTTTATTCAAAAATCTCTCAAAGGCTTCATTTGTAAACTCAGTACCCTAATCAGATCTTAGTATCTTAATCTTTCGACCATAGTCATTTTCAGCTATTCTTTTATACTTCTTGAAGCAGTCTAGCGCTTTTGTCTTGTGCTTCAAATACATAATGCAGGTCCTCCTGGTGAAATCATCCACAAATAAAATGAAGTACCTTTCACCATTGAGTCATTTGTTTCTCATTGGTCCACATAGGTCTGTATGCACAATATCCAGAGCTGCTTCTGAACTATACTGCTTCACATGGTAGTGAAATCTGGCTTGTTTTCCATGTAAGCATCTTGAGCGGACATGCTCTCTTTCTTTTTAATATCTTGGGATATCACTGATAGCCTTGCAATTCACAAGTCTTCTCATATTCTTTTGATTCAGATGTCCCAGTCTTCTATGGTAGAGTTCATTTTCTTCTACCTTTGTTGTATGATAGCTATGGGTCTTGCTTTCATCAATTACATACAAGTCCCCATCTGTTCTTCTTCCAATGCTTATTATATTGACATCTTCTCTTTTCACCCGATAAATGATTTTGTGAAGGTCACTTCATGACTGCATCACACGATTGATTGATGGATGCTAAATTGTATTTCAATCCTTCAACATCTTGAACATCCTTGATTTATTCTTTCCCCATTTGGATGATCCTAGCCCCTTGATCTTCGTGAGCTATCATCGACAAATCTTACTTTGCCAGATTTGTCTTTGTTCACATCGACGATTTCTTTAGACATTACTACAAAATAGGCCAAAGACGACGCTTTTAACGCATCGTCTAAAATAATTAACGATGCTTCCCGACACGTCGTCCATCGCTCTGTCGTCAGAAGATTTTGGGTATACGACGACGCAACCAAAAGCGTCATTGAATTGTATAATCGATGATGCTTTTGAAGTGTCGTGAAATTATTTAACGACGCTTCTAATATCATGACGCTTTTTAACAAGCATCGTCTAATGCACGACGCTTTTTAACAAGCATCGTCTAATGCACGACGCTTTTTAAAAAGCGTCGTCCAATTCAACGACGCATTTTAAAAAGCGTCGTCTAATTCAATGACACTTTTTTTAAAGCGTCGTATAATGCATCAATGACACTTTAGAAGCGTCGTGCTTTTAATTGTTTTGGAAAAAAATATACGTCCATTTTTAGCACTAAATTTCCCTTGACCTCCACACGCAAAAAGACATAATTTCACATTTAAAAGCACGATGCTTTATGCAGACTTACATTCAGATTATACAAGTGTGTTCACATTTACAGTATGCAAACTTACAAAAGTGAATAAAAGTGGATGCAATGGCATCATCATCATCATACCAACTGGTGCTGGTCCCTTTCCATGAATCAAGGCCTGCAAAAAAACACAGGTCACTATCAGAGAGACATTGAAGAAACTGCAGAAGACTGCAATAGCTAACCAAATTGCAAATGGAGGGAATGTTTTAAAAACTATCCATCTGTTCCACCAGTAGCAACCTAGCTTGGAAGATTAATTGAGAACTAAGAATGATAGATAATGTATCCCAATAACTATCAGAGAATAACCATCTAACGTCTGTATCCCAATAATTATCAGAGATAATGTATGCTACCAAAAACTCAGCCATCTCACGTCTGTGCCAAGAACTGAGAATGATTTAGGCATGACAAATTATATGCAGGAGAAGGTATTTTGACATGTGTTAGCTTGGGAAAAAATGAAAGCTAGATTACAACAAAAATGTAGAAACAATACCAATACGGTAAGCACACAATTTACCTGTGTGAAGCCTGGAGCACTATAGCCTACACCTAAAACGCCATAGGCACCGCCAGCACCAAGCAAACCATAACTATTACGTGCTGGATATCTTGAGAGCACTCCTGGCTTTTGTAAATCTGAGGTTCCAACTGACCTCTGATTAGTCGTGGTTTCGATAGACAACATCGCAACACCGAACCCGAAAATCAGGAAGAAGACATCAGTTGAATTGTTTCACGCCTAGTTCTTTCTAAATAATTTGTACCAACATCACGCCAATAAAATCTAACATTAAATTGCCAGCTTCAGATACCATGTATATCCAACAATGCAAAATGCAAAATTAAGGCCGAAGATTAAAAAATCTTCATGCACATACTAATCAATTATTAAGAAAACTAATTAACATTTTCCACCATAGGATCCCTGATATCACACATTTGAAGAATTCATGTGCATAGTAATAGTTCAATATTTTAATCATATTTAAAATCCGGCGCAGTGGCGAGATCTTGAGAGAGCAATTCTACCACTTGTTTTAAAAGATCCATGAAAAGTAAGACAATATATTCATTAGCCAAAGGTGGAACATGAGAGAGCAATTCAGCCACTTGTTTTAATTTATTCCTTTGCCTAATTGTGGTTCAAATTGTAGAATTTATCGGGTCCCTTTTTAAAAATAAAAGAACCTTCTTCATATCATGATCATCAATTGCTCTACCTATAAGGGCATGGTGGTTCCTATAAATTAGAAATATAGCCACCTAGATTGAAAACATATATAGTTCAATTATGTAAGCCTCATAATATGTCAAACAATTGGTTTCAATCCAAAAAACATCAACTTCTAAGAAAATCATTAACAGAAAATAAACAAATCACAACTGAGGTTTATTGTTTTTAACAGACTTAAATGGATGACAAGGTTGATCCCACATAGTTGAGTAACCTCTAGGAAACTTTTAGGAAGCAGTAACATATTTATTATGTCAGTAACAACAAATTGCATACCACGCCAAGTAGGTTTCCCACCACAATTGAGCCAATTGAGTCATATATTACATTGCCAGTAGCATTGACTTCAACGAATGACCCAACAACAATAATAAGTCCAGCAACTACAACACCATCTTGCATATTTCTTTTATATTGAAAGGAACATATAAAGGACAAGCAAAAATATCATTTTCATGCCCTCACACCTCATAGAACATTTAGGTACAATTTTATTTATTTATTAAGTGTTCCTCAAATGCATGAGATATGTACATTCAGGAAAAACATCTTTGAGGGAACAAACCCCAAGCATTCACCTCTATCATGACTGCAAGAGATGTGGGATAATGACCACGCCAGATATAGTTGTGACTTTCATTCCCTCCATAGCTGCATTCTTCCCGACAACTTGTATGGCAACAACAAGAGAAACATCTACATAAAATTTGCGGGCGCCGCAAAGGAACAACAAAGTAAAAATAAATATAGAGAAATCCTTATGATAACTTATACGCAAAATTGCAAGGCAAAGTGTGACGATACCTTCAATTATGAATGGAACAAATGCTACATAAATTATACAAGGGAACAAATGCTACATAAAACAAGACGTCACACTGAAGCCAGTGATTACCAGTGCAATATTTTTGTTGTGAAGAAGGGATGCAAATGCTACATATAGAGATGCAGTGTACATGTTGCCAACTTGCTTTGGAAGTAGAGTACTAGGTTAAACCTTGGTGTCATAAAAGTTCTTTGCAACTTGTTGTGATGCCTGCAGATCCATGATGAAGGGTCATGATGAAAATATCTACTCAGAAGATATTTATGTCAGGCCCCGGATTTCCCAACACCGAGAAACCGGTTAGTAATGCCCCATGCCTCGCACCCAGGAGGACAAGGAGTTGGTGAATAGTCACCTAATAGGGCTCCCTCTTGGTTGCTGCCCCAAACCTGTCACAATCTCACACATGATATGCACAAACCACACAATATAATACTCCATGTAATAAAACTGTGTCACATAATAAATGGGGTCACCAACTCCTAAACACGGTGTCTCAAATAAGTAACCAATCTCAAGCAAATACTAGAGTCTCAGTCTCCTCAATTATAATATATCAAAGAGAACAATAAAACAACACTCATGCATCCACGGTGTGACAATCTCTTAACGCTTGCTAGGTCCTACAGAAAAAGACATTAAAGGTGGGTGAGCAAACCACAGCTCAGTAGGAGTTATGTGTAAGGACCCGTACCTTGAGTTAGTCACAGTTAGTCACAGTTTTGCCTTCTGAGTAGAGTTTTTCTAGATTTTGACCTAATGAATGGGCTCAAATGAATTCACGTGCAAAAGGAAAGATGCTTAGAATGATGTCCTCTATCTACCACAGAAGTTTCAGGCCAAACAGACGTGTATGTGAGGTGCACGTGATATGGGTCCAATTCACGTGCAAGTGTGATTGTCTTCTAAATGATGCAAGGAGGCTAGGGGTGAAGTTTGAGAGCATTTGGAGTCCATTTGGAGTTGCACGTGAATTGGGAATTCACGTGCAAATTGGCGTGCAGCCATATTTTTGCATGGTTCCCGTGGTTTTGACATTCTAATGATCTTTCTCCAAAGGACCATGTTGAAATTCTGAGTATTTTGGCCTATATGGGTGCGGAAAGGTGCTAACTTGTGTGATCAAAACTACGTCGTTTTGATCCTGGGTTTACTTAATCAAAACTACGTCGTTTTGATGTGGGTAGTGTCTATATAATGAGGGCTTGAGTTTGAGTTTAGGGTTCTTGTGTCCCTTTGTTGCATTTCTTTGCAGAGAGAGAGAGAGAGAGAGAGAGAGAGAGAGAGGATCTCCAGGGCGCTGCCGTGGTGGTTCGCGTCGTTAGGAGTCGTCTAGCGTGGAGGTTAGGACAAAAGCCTGAGGTAGGGGTTCATGTTCTCCTAACTCTCCTCTGTTTTAGGATGTTCACCTATATATATATATATGTAAATCCATATAGGTGTGATCTCCTATATGGATGTTGGCCTTCAGTGGCATGTTTTGTTGATTCTGATGTTAATTTGGCCTGAGGATTTTCTGGGTTTGTTTATGCCCACCATGTGTTTGATGAAATGTCCGTGAGGCCCGCACACTATGTGTTTGATGAAATGTTCGTGAGGCCCGCATGCCATGTATTCAATATAATGCCTGTGAGACCTTGTATATGGGTGTTTGATGATATACCTGTGTGACCGGTGTGTACCTGTGTTTGATTTGTATTTGATTTTAAGCTTTATGAGGTTGATGTGTGTGGCTTGTATCCGACCATGTTGGTCCTTCGAGATAAAGTGTAAATGATGTGCCGAGTTTACATGTTGAGATGTAATGTTATCTTTGTTCGTTGATCGTTTTGAGATTGAAGCCGAGATATGGGCCAGGCACAATAGCCGGACCCCTTGAGATTTGGCCAGGACGTGGTCCCGAGTCTCGATGTAGCACTCACGACGGTGGGCTAAGTCTACACCCATTCCTGAGGGTAGGTATGACGCCCGAGGAGGTGGTTGACCATATCCGACTCGGGTGGAAAATGTTGCATTGGTGTCCATGCAACATTCGCCCGAATGTGGTATGTCATGTCGCCGTGGTCGGGGTGTCCTCGCCCTTCGGTGCGGGTTCGGGTAAAGAGTGTTTACCTGGGTGATGTTTCTTTGCGTTAGCCTTAGGCACGACACGAGCACAAGCATACACATATCATGCATGTTGTACAACGGGACGGGTCCGGGGAGACCGGATCCCTACCGTGTCGTGGTTTGCTCACCCCTCCTATAACTGTTCTTTTGCCAGGGTTTAGCAGGCGGTAGGTGAAGGCCGGGGGAGCTAGGCCCCCGAGGGCCGAAAGTTTTATATTATTTCCTTTGTTGTACTTTGGTTTTATGTGTTTGGATTTTGGTTTGGTTTTATTGATGGCTTCATAGGGGTTTTTCCCCGACTGGGTTGTAATAAACATTTAGTCTTTGAAATGAAATAAAATGAGATGTTGTTATTCAATTTGTGTTTGTGTGCATGGTTTGGGAGCAGGAGCATGCCCCTTGGCATGTTACTGATTGTGCAGGTTTGGGACAGCACCCGTGCTAGAAGTCCTTTTAAGGTGCTTGCACCAACCCCTTGTCCCTTCGGGTGCGGGCATGGGCAGTCACTACTCATTTCCAAGTGGAAGGAAATTGGGGCGTGACATTATGTCTCCCTGGACCAACCCAACATCTCCTCTACAAAATGCTCTGTGCAGATATGTGCAGTGTAGTGTAATTAAAGTACAATGAAATACACACAAGAAATTCACAGGAGGTTCCCTCAATGGAATCTCAATGTCTCATGTCCATCCTATGGACTGTCCCCTCATTAGGACCTCATATCTCATGTCCAATCCAGGACTGTCCCCTCATTGGGATCTCATATCTCAAACACAAGCATGATAACGAAATACACAATTTAGCTCATGAAACATCTCTATTTAAGCATAACAAATCATACACATATGTTCAAACTCACATTACACCTCAATACAACTCAAGGACATCTCTATCACATGTTTCTCAACGCAAAACACATATATATCTACATAAATTCACGCATGTCTCACAATCACACATCACAATACAAACTTCCCGCAATCGTCATCTCAAACAATTACAACTCATAAAATAGGTTTCAGGAGATAGAACCACCTACCTTAGATCCGGTTGTGTTAGGGTTTGGAAATCAAGAAATCGGATGATCCTCCTTTCTCCTTGCTCCTCTCCAATGGTGCCTCCCGATTCCAAGAACGCACCCGCAACGATTGTATAGATGACAATCTCTCTCTCTCTCTCTCTCTCTCTCTCTCTCTCTCTCTGCGTCGGCGGCTATCGAAAAAGAACCCTAAAAAAAAATAAATCAAAAGACAGAAGTCGTATCAAAAATACGTTGTTACAGAGGCAATGTCGACCCAAAAATAGGCGAGAACGATCCACATCGACCGCCCTTCTCACGTCGACCAAGCCTCAACGTCGACCAAAACTCACATCGCATTAGGTCGATCTCAAGCTGGATCGACCACGTCGACCTCACATCGACCCACGTCGAACATTTCTCGCATCAACCAATACACATGGAAAAGCTCTCAGGAAATTGCTCTTGGTCGACCTCGACCGCACATTGACCTACGCCGAACAAGAATCTCGCATCGACCACACACATCGATGCACGTCGACCACGTCGACCACTCATTCTGCCAGGTCGATCACGTCGACCCTTGCTACACTGACCAAGGCCACATCGACCAAGCTACACACGAAATTCCAGCGAGACCCCCGCCGAGGCGCTGCGCCCTCAGACTCCCGCTGGCCATCGGGTCAAGGTGCTTGCCCAAACACGTGTCGGTACAAGATAAGGCACCTCACAACCTCTAACTCTCAGGACTAGGACACGGGTCCTCACAATTTACCTGGGCAGTTGAACTGCATAAACTATGCTCTCTAAAGGAATATATTTTAGAAATAAGAATATATATATAAATATTTTAGGAAGAAGTCATGTCTTCAAATAGAAGTTACACACCTTCTTAAGAGACCGACTTTGGTAGCTTTCATCACCAGTTAAAGCGAAAAATGGTCCAAGCTTTTCTCTAGCAACCTCATCAATGGAACTGTGATAGATACCAGTCAGTTAATAAAAACCTGAAGTGAATGAAAATTAAATATATTAAATATAGACAATATCAAAACCTGGATTTTCTCAGGAAATCATTGAATAATAACCGTGCAAAGGTTTTTTGAATAAGCTGCCAAAATTGAACCAAAATGAATACCATCAAATCAAGTGTTATGCAAAATATTAATAGAGAATATGTCAATTAATACAAAATCACCTCAACAGATATTACCTTGTTATACGGTGAATGGAATACAAAGTGCTCAACATCACAAATTGAAAAATGTTTGCCTTCCCACTTTTCATACCTATAAAGGGCAAGCCATTATGAAGTACACAACACAATCCCCAACTTTTAACAAGAGCATAATAAAGCTCATTCAAAAAGCAGATGTAGCGGCTTACTTGTCACAGAATTTTGTATAGCAAGAATCAAGTGCCATGAGATAGCAAGTTTGTGAAAATCAAAGGCATGAGACATGTGACTATCCTGAAGTTTGCTTTCAAAACCAATGGGAGCATCAGGCCCTATTAGCATAGCAATGGCAGCTGCTCCTCCAGTAGGGCGGGGTGTTACAAAGCATTAAGTGAAAAATCATAAAACCTAAACTCCTCAATATCACAAATATGCCACATTTTTCCTAAGCTTGCCTAACAGAGATTTGCATGCTTTATAGCAATATCATTTGTCATTTACCGAGTCAAACCCATGAAACTTTTCAACATCATCTAGTAAATATTTCACGATTTTTTTAAAAGCTTACTTGGACCTTTTAAACCCACCTAACGTTTTGATAAAGCATTTGAAGGCAAAGGGGCAACAAAAAAGAACGTGGTATACAACGTGACCTGACGTGTCGTTATTTGAACAACTACTTAAAAGCTACAAATTAGAGAAATTGCAAGGCCCCTAAGAGGCCACGGCAGGAGAAAGCAGCTAACTGGTGAGGGAAATCAATTTTCTAATCTGCTAAACAGGCAGCATGGGAAGCTGGAAACACATCATTCCTAGGACCTCTTTGCCTGCCTCCAAACCATTCATTTTAGCTTGGCCCAGTTTCAGTTTTTAATTGATTAGAATACGTGACTGTTTTTATACACAAATTTTGTAGCATAGTCGAAAGCAGAAATTCTTTGTGATTCAATGACATGAACCAAAAAGAAGCAGATAGAAAATCATTCTTTACTCTATTCTAATGGACTAAGAATTCCAGTCCAATCTTAGTAGTTAGTTCATTTTGTGAATTTTGATTGTGTAAAGGGTGACGTTATCTGCAAGTGGATGAGTAACTCATTCAATTGAGTTACTAGACCAAAGCAAAAGTTGATGTTTACACATTGCTCAAAGAATGTGTAGAGGAGGCAGACTTAAACATTATGACAGTTCATAAAAAAACATTATAGTTTTCGTAAACAGTGAAGAGAATTTTGTTTATTTCCGTAACTGTATTTTCATATTAGGCTATTTTTATAAGTATTTTTTTCCAGCTAATCAATTAATTTTTACTGCTTTTACTTCTATATATATAAAAAAATCTTTTTACAAGTATTAACAAACTGGCTCTAACTATGTGGAGCTGGGTGGGTTGGTTTGGGGAATACAGGTTGTATCTCAATATCATAAATGGCAGCTTATGTATGTTCTGAGATTACGAAACTGAGATGCAAGGGCTGAAATCTGTGACATTGAGGTCGTGGTTGTGAAAGACAGCACAAATATTTGTGTCAGAACTGAATTACATAAAGGTCAAACCTCATGTCTTACAAAAAATAATACCTGCCTTATCAGCCAAAGGTTTTCGATGATGTGGCTGCGCTTGCTCCAAATATTCAAACACGAGCAGCTCATCTTCATCACTGGAAGAGCACTTCATTGAATTATCCCGCAGTGAGATTCTGTTGAATTTTTGGGAATTCAAGCTAATGGCATTTTGCATATTGCAGGTCCCATCAATGGCACCTCTAGCCCACCTTTCTATTTCACAATCACTGCTACCATTACTACTTGCCCCTCTTGACTTAGGATCACTCTTCTCACTAGCTTGCCTGTAAAATATGCATCGAGCAAATGATCAGAAGAACCTTAAATGGTATACATCACTCAGTGCCTAATGCTGATATCATAAAAATAAAACATGAAAAAACATAGTTAAGAATACTGGATGTGCCATTTTTAAATCAGTCAAATCTGACCATGTTTTGCAAACAACCCCTGCGGTTCTTAAAAGGACTAATTAGTGCATTGCTAGGTGGCTTAGGGTTAAAGCTGCTAGGATAATCACAGCGTGTGGTCTACTTCCAACCCCTTTCTCCTGCGGTTCTACTTCCAGCCGACGCTTTTGTCTGTCACGGTCTCACTGCCCACTTTGTTAAGTAATTGTAAACTAGGATAATTAGACATTAGTTTAACTGCAACACAAGAAGAAGCTAAAACAAAGTTTGAACTGGATTTTTTTACCTGAAAAAATATAGACTGCATCGACGACAACTATATCCTTTTGAAGGGTTTTCTATCATACCTAGAATGAAAGAAGATGTTATTGGCAGAACAACTATATCCATTTCAATTGTGAAAGTAAAGTTTTCATTGTGGAGTGTAGAATTTCTGACATATATTAATTGGTAGATGTTATTCTGAGGAATATACCCATAAACCCAAAAGGCTCTCTAGCCCTTCAATGCTACAAACCAAAAGCTTACCAAGGTATATAATAGTGAAAAGAAAAGCATATTCACTTAAAGAAAGTTATAATGTTTTTTTTTTTGGGAAGAGGACACTTCTACGTCAAAATTTGACCTCTGCATAGTCCCATGAATTAAACAAACCAAAAGCTCACAATAACTACACACATAGTTAACTAAATAATTGACAACCTCTTGAAAAAATGCAGCTGCAACACAACGTTGGGAAAATTTGTTCTGCTTCTCCACTTTGATGTTCTGATGAAATAAAAATATATATAGAAAGCATGGTAGGGGTGAGTGATGTCATAAATAACATGAATGACAATGTTCTCAATGTATAACAAGGGTTTTAATTGCTACAACCAATAATACAAGTGAAGAAGAAGATTCCAGTTGAAATTTTAGTACCTGTAATTTTAATGCATCTCTACCCGAATGATGTCACAAATCACATATGATCCCATATGAATGCAATAAGTTCGCTTTGCACTTCGTTGATCATTGCTGTGTTGTATGGTTGGGTAGTGTGAAACTAAATGTATTTTTTTCCAAAATATATACAAGTCACTACAAGTTTCCATTAATGATATATACAAAAGCTACAAGTTAATGGGTTTATAGTGTGACTCACCAATGAAGTAAGATGTGTTCCATGTGATTCTACAATATCTTTCATGTACCGCAACACATGGTACCCACATTCGATAGACCCGGGTTGTGTAGGACACTATATTTACAAGAATTTGGAGTTATAAATATATACAACTACAAATTTTGAATAATATAGATAAAGAAATCATAACTATATATTACCTTTACTATCTCGAATGTAGGTAACTTCTTTGTTGACTTAAAATTGAAACTGAAATCTAAACTTTTAAATGCACTGCATATATGAAAGATCATTAGTAATACAAATCATGTGTAAATTTTATAATGAAGAGAAGGGAAATTTTAATTAGACACACAATTTTAAAGTTGTCAACAAGTGTGTGTCAATAGCATTGGCTAGTGGATCAAAATACCACACATGCCACTTCTTTGGATGAACTACAGCCAACACCCAATGATAGCTGCATCACAATAAATATAATTGCTACATAAAGATTCGTAATAGAACATTCAACATAACATCAATCACAAAATTGCAAATCTTACCCTATGTTATATGGGTACAAAAAAATGCAATCCCCTTTTGAACTCGCCGACGTATCCATATTGTAATACAAAATATCAGAATTACTCGTCGTAGGATTTCCAAGTGTTCCTGCTGGTTTTGCAAATCTAATTGAGCTTTCCACTCCTAGATCTTTCATCCGATTGAATAGGACACTAGCATAAACATATAAATATAAAATGGAGTATTACTAACATATTATAGTTTAACTACCCGTAAGAGTATTATACTAATGCAACTAGCAAAATCTTACACTCACCACATATATACTTTCATTAGACTACACCCAATTTCCTCTAAATTAATTAAATGCAAGAACTCATCTTTGAAAAGTGGAATCTCATCCACTGTTTTTGAAAGAGGATCATTGCTTTGAAAAGCGTTTCGATCAACTGCTATAAGAACTGGAGCTTCAGAGTCATCTCTTGTAGCTTTCTCAACAAGTAGGGTGAAGTCCAAAATCAATTTTTTTAGATTATCATCCTCTGAGGGTGCCTTCACCTATTCATTTAAAAAAATAATAGCCTTATTACTAATCATTGTAATGAAAGTGTATGCTTAGTTTATATTTATGTTAATTGAGATAACTAACCTTGGGGTCCTTTAACACAACATGATCCTTCAAAATAACTAGCTTTCTCGGCCATGAAACAAATCCTCCAACCGCTTCAAAAAGATTGTGGGCGTCTACATTTGACACAGGAAGAGGCTCCTCTCCATACTCATCATTTACAAGACCAAGGACTGATACACGGACATTTCCCCCAGCCTGTGTTACGCCATGAAGGATGTTGGCATCTCCCAACTCATAGGCATATCCTCGTGCTACAACTCTCTCAATTGTAGGGTTTGCTAATTGACAAGGTCAAGCATTTGGCTATCAATTCAATAAATTGATCAACATATTCATTAGTAAATTGCTTTTGTTTTACGAAGTAAGAAAATATGAAATTATATGTTTACCATGTCATCTGGTGGCCATGCATCATAAACATCATCATGAACATCATTTTCTTCATTTATCTGCATTAAAAATATAAATCGTTTAATAACGTGTCCACAATGAAAAGTAATTTAACATATTGTAAAACTACCTCACCCTAGTAATAAACAAGATAATACCTTATTCATTGTAGATAATGGTGAGGAATGGATTGCCTTTTTCGTAGCTCCCGTATCGTGTGGGCCACTTGTCTCATCCTATAATACACAACATATTAAGAAACTATCAATTAAGTGCAACCATAACTCTATATTGTCATCCAACAATACACAACACCATATTTAACATATTGTAAAACTACTTCACCCTAGTAATAAACAAGACAAGACCTTATTCATTGTAGACAATGGTGAGGAATGGATTGCCTTTTCCCCAGCTCCCGTATCGTGTGAGCCGCTTGTCTCATCCTATAATACACAACATATTAAGAAACTATCAATTAAGTGCAACCATAACTCTATATTGTCATCCAACAATACACAACACCATATTTGTACGAAGTATCGAAATTGGAAGAAAATATATACAAACGCACAAATATACCTGTGTCCCCATGGCTAAGTGAACAATGCTACCCTTCATACTATTGGAACCCTTCCTCTCACCAGGGGAGAATGATGGCAATAATTGTGGGACTTCTAGCCCATGATGACTAATGACAGCAGCCATCGTCTTCACATACTTCGTTAGTTCATCTATCGTCTTCACATACTTTATTAATTTATCTATCTTCGTATGTGCAAATTCACATGAATGACATTTCCGGTAAGGGAAAAGGTCGAAGTATTGGGTTGGACTGACCAAGGCACCAACACCCCGCACTCGGCCCCAACGCACTTCTGTTCCTAATGCCTGAGTCAAGACATCATTACTCCCTTCAACAGTCAAAGTGCCACTTTCAACTTCAACAGCTAGTTTGTCCTAAAAAGAAAACACCTAATCTCATTTAATAACTCATTTAATCGGATTATCATATGTATATACATGTATAAGAAATAACTATTGATTCATATAACACATGCAAAGTATGTGAAAATGACATAAAATTTAACATAAATATAAACTTCACTCATAATTTTCTCCACTTGCTCCCTAACTTTGTCATTATTATATGATCCACTTTTATCTTGTCTGCCCCTCTTCCACAATGTATGCCTCTCAATGGATTCAGTCGTATTTCGCTCTTGTTGCTGATAGACAAAATAATGAACAAATCTGATGAGTAGTGTACATAGAAGTAATCAACTGAAGTAAAACTCTTATTATATTTCTTTTACTTACTATTTCTTCCTCCAAACTAGCATATCCTTTCCTAGAAATCCTATGATTGTAAATATTTTTGGCACGACTATCTTGCACCAGTTTGCGCACTTGCTGAAAAAAACATTTTACATCACAATATTAATAGCTATTTGAAAAGACAACACACGAATCAATTAATTGGGGGAATAACATCTTACATTCCAGGATTTACTTGTTCTTTCTTTGATGAAATCAGTCCACTGATCCTGGGTGATGGTAGACCAAACCTTAGGTGCTTCTTTCCGTATGTTTTGTGGACATTTAACATAGGGCAGTATGTATTGAGTATACAACTTATGCTTGAAATCACGGAATCGAAGACCAACTTTTCTGAGGAGCTTCTTTTGACATCCTTTAAATTTATCACAACAATAATTCTCCTGTACTTCGTATGTCAATGAAACAAGTTGTCATATTTTGATAAACATATACATAAGTATGAGAAAATATCATATTGTAAAACATTATATAAAATCAAATAACCTCTATCACGTCTACAATTTTATCCTTCACGCTTTGTGGCACTTGTTTCCAAGTTTTGCAGCTAATTGGGATATGAGTACGACATATCTTTCCAACATCAGTAGATATCAATACTCGCGATGGCTCTATTGGTTGTCCTTTGATGTTAAAATTGAGTTCATGTCTTGCTTTCTTTCCTTTTCTCGTACCGATTGTGAGGCTTGTCTTTCCCCTCTTTCTCTTTTTTTGTTGTTTCTTCGAAGGATTGTCATTAGTGTCACTGCTTTTTTGCCCATCCATTTGATCCATGTCACCTACAAAACATATAGACGTAAAAATGAAGCTTCCATGTCAGTGCAGATAAATAAATAATGAATATTAATAAAAACAATCAATCAGACACTATTCCTAACTTTTATTAATATTAACAATAATACATAGTAATAAAAAGTTTGATTTACATTTCAAGAACCTTTTAAGCATCCACCCATTCCCCTTCAACTCCATCTCTTAACAACATTAACCCATTTTGGTCAATTCTTTCAATAAATTCATCATCTGGCAGTACTTGGCTTACATCAATACGATCCACGCAAACATCACTAGCATCCTCTTCTTCTACTTCTTCGTTAAGGTAATCTCTTTGTGGTGCTGCAAGAACTACTGACCAAGTCAAATCTAACTGATCTTGTACATATAAAAGGCTCATTTTTATGACCAATTCTACCAAGTTGAACTAATGTAAAACCAAGATCATCTACTTTAATCCCATTATTACTGTCAACCCAATCACACTTAAAGACAGGAATTTTGAACATGTGATAATTGAGCATCCATATCTCTTTAATAACACCATAGTAGGTAGTCTCTGCAACCACTGGATTGTTATCCCGAGCACTTGCAACATGCATTGCAGTGGCAACTAAGCTAACACCACTGTACTGGTTGACTCGCATCCCATCACGTTCTTCAGTATGATAATGACAGCCTTTAATGATATAACCAGGAACTTTTAACACTTCATCAGATGGGCCATATGCTATCCACTCCAAATCCCGGTCTACTTTATAACCATGGCTTGAAAGGTCATCGATCTGCAAAACGTTTATGGTTAAAACAAGCAAAGTACTGAAGTTTAAAACACAAGACAAGAAAACCTTGCTACAAATGTACCTTCTTACGAATCCAACCAATGAATGTGCGGTGGTGCTCTTCTTGAATCCATTTAAGCAACTTCGCTTTTTAAGGATGAAGCTTTTTCAAATCCTAAATGTGCTCCCTATCAAGTTGTTTGGATATTAAAGTTGAATAACACATGGTTAAGCTTTGGAATCAAATTTATAAACAAATGTGAAAAAACTTAAGTACATATAACTCACATAATATAAGGTTGTATGGCATCCATATTCTCTAACACATATTGATGTGCCTATTCCCATTCAATTTTATTAACTTTGACAACCTTCCCACTTGTTATTGCTCGTCCGGTGTAAAATTCACCATCTATGAAGTTTCGATTTCTTGAAACACTGATTGCATCTAAATCAGAGAAGTATTCAGTACAAAATTTAACAGCTTCTTTAGCAATATAACATTCTGCAATACAACCCTCTGGATAGGTTCGATTGCGAACATACCCTTTTAACACTTTCATATACCTCTCAAATGGATACATCCATCGAAATTGCACAGGTCCACAAAGTTGCACCTTTCGAACCAAATGTACAGTCAAGTGAATCATGACATCGAAAAAAGATGGCGGAATTTTTTTTTTCCAACACACACAGTGTTAATACAAGTTGCTTCTAAATTACAGGCAATAGAGAGACATCTATAACTTTGCTACAAATATTCTTAAAGAACAAACAAAATCTTGCAATTGCATGCCACACATTCTTTGGCAAAACATTTCAAATAACCACAAGCAACAACTGTTGCATTAAAACATGACAGTCATGGGATTTCATCCCTTGGAGTTTTAATTCCTTCATTGATACAAGATTCCTTATGTTTGAAAAGAATCCGTCTGGTACCTTAAGTTCCAACAATGTTTTGCATATCATCTTCTTTTCCTCCCTGGATAGTGTATAACTAGTTGGAGGTAAGTATATACGTTCACCCCTCTTCTCCGGTTTAAGTTCTTCTTTCTTCAATAGCTTAACCCAATCCCATCGAGCATTTTCTCCATCTTTGGTCTTGTTTGGAATGTTGAGTAACGTACCAACTATACTATCACAAACATTCTTCTCAATATGCATAACATCCAAGTTGTGGCGTACATAAAGATGTTTCCAATATTCAAGTTCAAAGAACGTAGACTTCTTGTTCCAACATTTGGTTACTTCATTGTCCTTAACTTTCTTTCTCATTTTCTTATTCCCCAATACATATTTTATCCCTTCAACCTTCTGCAGTGTTTGAATCCCATTTAAGATAACAGGCTTTTTCCCAACATTATGCTTACTACAAAAACCCCATTTTCATTTGCGATACTCATGTTCACTAGGGAGAAACCTTTGGTGCCCAACATATGCAATCTTACGACCACATTTCAATCTGATGGAATAAGTATCTTCCCTACATATTGGACAAGCTTTATAGCCCTTAACATAACAACCACTCAAATTTCCATAAGCTGGAAAGTCATTGATTGTCCACAATAATACAGCTTTTAGAGTGAAAATTTGTTTTGTGTATGCATCATAGACTTCGACACCGACATCCCATAACAATTTCAAATCATCAAGTAATGGAGCCAAGTAAACATCTATATCAATTCCGGGTTGCTTTTGACCTGAAATTAATAGAGTCAGTATCATAAATTTTCATTTCATACATAACCAAGGTGGAAGGTTATATGTGATTAGTATGATAGGCCAACAACTGTAAGGAGTGTTATATGAACTGTGGGGGTTAATTCCATCAGCGGAAAGAGCCAAGCTCAAATTTCGTGGATCCATGCCAATCTATGGCCACTTGAGGTCTACAAACTTCCAGGATGCCGAGTCTGCTGGGTGTCGCAGCTATCCATCTACTTTTCAATCTTTTGAATGCCATATCAAGTTTCTTTCTATTTTTGCAATCTGAAACATCCTTCTAAACCTTGGTATGGGCGGAAAATACCATAATACTTTTGAAGGTACTCCATCCCTTTTACCACCCTTCCATCGAGACGTATGACATTGGGGACATTTGGAGGCATCAACAAACTCCTTTCGATACAGTATGCAGTCATTCGAACAAGCATGTATCTTTTCATAACTCAATCCCAATGATTTCAATGTCTTTTTCGCCTCATAAACTGATGTAGGCAACTCGTTATTATTTGGTAACATTGTTGCTAACAGTTGCAACAGATCGGTAAAACTCTTATCGGAATGTCCATTACTTGTCTTCAACCTATAAAGTTTTGCCATTACAGACAGCTTTGTAAATTTAGAACAACCAGGGAACAAAGGCTTTTCAGCATCCTCAAGTAGTTTTTTAAACACATGAGGATCGTCAGGACATTGCTCTTGAGTAGCTTTAACCATGTCCACTGCGTCTGCACCGTCTTCGGGTGTGTAAGCGTCAAAATAGGTGGAACAACCAATTTGTTCTGGATAAGATGTAACCCTTGGCAATTATTGTACACTTGGTAATTCTTCTCCATGCCAATACCATGTGTGGTACCTTTGATCAATTCCATAAACGAACAAATGATCTCTTACCTCTTCTAAAGGTAAACACTCGCAGTTAACACATCGAACACATGGACATCTCAATGAGTTCTGACCATTTGCATTTAGCATTGCAAAATTTAGAAACTGATTAACTCCCTCGTCATATTTGGGCAATCTCCTATCAATGGACATCCAAGATTTATCTAAGGGTATATCCATCTTCATATAACATTTAAAGAAAGACCTAAAACACATGGAGAAAGTTAGGCATTGTCCTCATATGAGGACATAATTATAAGTCAATAAATATAGATAATTATACTTGAAAAGAGAGGTGTACATTAACAAAACTTTATATGATAAAACTCAAGATATCGAAGATAGTATGTTTAAAGTTACTGTAGAATAATTTTTCAATTGTATGACACAAAATTTAATTGATATAACAAAAGAGGAAACACTGAATAAAGTAATCATTTATACTTCTAATAGGGCCAGGTGTATGATGCTGACTCTATTAATTATATACTTCACTAGAAACGAAAATTTGTAATGAAGACATCATTACTCCCAGTAATTTGTCATTGGCAATACAGATAGAAAGTAATTTGTAATGAAAGTGGCAAACAGTAGATTTCCCAGTAATTTGTAATGTAGTGAAAAATAGTAGATTTCTAGTATGTAGTGAAGTCATGAAAGTGGCACGTTTCCAGTAATACACAAATCAGATAGGAAGTGAAACTAAAGACATGGCTGATTTTAGATATACCCAAACAAACACTCACAATCATGCAGCGTAAATCAATTAGCTTATTAGGCCAGGTAGAAACCAACAGATCGAGCAAGCAAAGGAGGAACACGGACGTGAAAAAACAAGGACACATCAAGATGAAAAAAATACCAACCCCAAGACCTAACAACTCTCTTATCCGATGTGACTTCTTCCTTCAAAATCAAAAACAGGTCGCCTTCTTCTAGCTTCCTCCAATAGCCGGTGGGTGGTGGAGCTAAGAGATGTTCGGCGGTCAAGGCAGGATGCAGCAGCGTAGCAACAGTGTGAGCTTCGTGCGGCGGCTTTATGGACTGAGGCGTACCGCTGTTGGCGCAGTTAGTATCAGTCGGTGATGTAGCAACACCCTTTGTGCTTGGTGACGCAGGGACGGAAGGCGATGTGCATACCGGGAAACCGCGGTGGTGTCACCAAAGCTCGGACGGCCGGCGACGTCGAGAGAGAGCGCACTTGATCGATCGCGGAAGACGGAAGAGCGAGAAAGGTATGATTATCGCTTAGGGATTGAGATCGAGTGAGTGAGCGAGAGAGAGAGAGAGAGAGTTCGATTGATGATTTGGGAACGATTATTTGATCGGTTAGGGATTGTGAGAATATTAATAACACGTCGTTATAAAGAGTGATTGACGACGGTTCTCCATATAACGTCGTTAATAAATTTTTTATACTATGACACTTTTAAGTTAGTGTCGTTGTACAATCGTATTCACGACGCTTATAAAAAAGCGTCGTCAACATTTTAAGTTCAACGACATTTTAATATACAAGGCCGTCTTCTAACAATGTTAACTACGCTTTCATAAAGCGTCGTTAGAAGTCAAATTAAAAGCATCATCAATAAACTCTTTTGTTGTAGTGCATACTGAAACGTCACCACACTCCACAATGTCTCTAATGAGATGAAACTTCCACTCAATGTGTTTTCCCCTTTGATGGCTTCTTAGTTCCTTACTATTTGTAACCGCACCACTATTGTCACAATAAATAGTCATAGGCTACTTAAGGTCAGGGATAACCTCTAAATCCCTCAAGAAGTTATAGAGCCATACAACCTCTTTGACAGCTTCTGAAGCTGCCACATATTCGGCTTCCTTGGTAGAGTCAGAAACACAAGATTGTTTCACACTCCTTCAAACTATAGCTTCACCATTCAAAGTGAATACTAAGCCAGAGGTTGACTTCCTCGAATCTGGATTCGATTGAAAATCATAATCAGTGTATCCCACAATCATCAAATCTGACCCTAAATGCATAAGCATGTAATTCCTAGTTCTCCGAAGATACTTAAGAATATGCTTAACTAATTCTTAATGTTTCAATCCCGGATTCGATTGATATCTGTTGGACCCCATTTTGTCCGGGTTGGACATACACATTTATTTTCTACTTTCAACTTCTTTTCTATTTGTTAATCACTTTGTATAGATAAATAAAGAGATGTGACCGTCGATTCAAAGGGTGTATTTCGATGATTTCTTTAAAAAGACTTTCAAATGCCAAAGAGCCAGTCTGAGGTAATAGAAAATTGAATTCCAATATCAGTGCCTTTGGTGCTCAAATCCGAGGTCAAACGAAGAAGTTATAATCAAAACTATGTTTTTACCATTAACGACGATGAACTAACGACCAATATTTAAAACAACACTCCGGATCAGGTCACAAAACTAATTTTCATAATCCTCTCATCATTCTGAGAATTTTGAAGTATATATTGCATATATTTGCTCACAAAGCTTATTTTTGAAAAATCAGAAATATATAATTTTCAGTAATAAAGCAGTTTCAGGACACACAGTACAGGCTTGGCGCAAAAATGAAATCATTTTAAAATAAGGACACAGAGTCACTCGTCACGACGCCCCAAGTTCAAAAATAATTTCCTTGAATGTTTTTTGAAACCTGAGTTGCCTTCCCGAATCCAAAACTTAAAAACATCAGTTAAAAAAATACCCAATTGAAAAAATCAGAAACCCTAGCCGCCATCTCTTTCTTTTTCCTACCTACCCTAGTTCACATGTCATTTCCTCATTAGCTTAAAAATAAAACAAAATAAAAAGCAAATAACAAAATAAGAAAGCAAAAGTAAAATAAATAAATAAATAAATAAATAAAACAGGATATTCTCACGCATCTCTCCTCATGTCGTCTTCCTCTCTCTCTCTCTCTACCTCGCGTCATTTTCCTCATTTCCATGCTAGACAGCCATGCTAGCCCATCATGCACCTACCTCCTTTTCTCCCACTCCCCCGGCTTTCCCTTCTGCCGCTACAGCCACGCTCGACCAGCTAGCTCACGCCCATCACCAATTCTTGCCGCCCCAAATTAAGCCTCAAACCTTAAACTGTCACGCCCCCGAATTCCAGGGAACCCGGAACCGGGTACATGACTTCCCCTTGCCAACACCCGATAGGTCAAGGGGTTGGTGACTAGGACCAATGGAGACCACACCGCGGGTGCTGTCTCAAATATGCAACCCTGTACAGTCATACATCAGGGGTAATCCTGTACTTTCCCATATAATACAATGAGTCAAACAGTCATATAGACATCACATCATATAGTATGCAAATACAACTGTCCACGGACCCATGTCCGGGATATCACCTAAAACAATACAGAATATAACTGTATCATACATCAGAGTAGTGGGCGTCCTCCTGGAAGAAAGTCTTCCACTAGTCTCAGGTCACACCTGAAAAGGGTAAACAAAAAGTAGGGGTGAGCGACAAGCTCAATAGGTGACCCCAAAAACTCCACATCATGCAACACATATATGTCTATACTATATGCTCAGTGTACTCGTGCACCGTGTAGTGTGCACAATCATCAGGACTCAGCCTGCAAACAAACATCAGGACTCAGCCTGCCCACACAGGGCAACTTGTCCACGATCCTCCATGGGATCCCAGCTCAGGGCACTCAGCCCTAGCTCCACGAGCTCAACGGCTCAACTCAGGCCTTAGCCTGTCCACAGCGCAATATGCCCGGCCACAGTTGCCACACAGGCCTGCCATCGGTGCATATGCCTGCCAAGTCAACCACATAGCACCATCGGTGCATCACGGTGAGAACCCAAACAAGTCACAGAGTCCATGCCCCAATACCTCACACTAATATACTAACATGAGTATGGCAAATCATTCTCAACATTTCCTTTGAAACTGTAGCCTGTCTTCACAAGTAAATCCTCAATCCTTGATTTATGAAGGAAGTACCCATAGCAGCTATTTTCTTGAAATCAAAAGTCCCGGCATTGGGTTCCCATATCATAACTAAGATAATCTGATTTTTGGGGATTTTTCTGAGATGTCTAACCCCACTTTCCAAAAATTCACCACTACGAACTTTTGGGTTTTTCCGAGATTTTACACTAAATCCCAATTTTCACATTTTGAAATAGTAGGAATTAATTTTTCTAGTATTTTTCTTTGAATCCAAATGGGAGGTATTTCGTTATTTACATTGTAACTTAAGTTTACTTAAATGTGTAGATGGATATAGGTTGCAATGTAAATAGGTCCAGTCCAGTGTTGTACAGTGTCCAGTTACACTGCAAGAGCTGCGACTCGTAGCTCAGAACCTGAGACTCGTAGCTACAGCGCGCCTCGAAGACTCGAAGCGAGGCTACGACCTTTGACCTACGAGGCCATGAACTTCGACCCTTCGACTACTTAACCACGTTACGAACGTCTAATTACGAGGCTACTAACTACGAACCTTCGGCGTACTTTAACTACGTGTCCACAACTACGACCTACTGACCTTGAATCTTGACCCTTCGACCTTAACTTCGGATTTTCATCGGTTCGACCTAAGTAACACGCCCCAGGCAGCGATTCATCGTCATTTTTTGTTCGATTTTTGTCTGAATCAACCTGAAGAACCCCGGAACACGCACAAACACACATTACATCAACAGCATTCTATATTTACCTTAAAATCAGCCGAAACGCCTCTAAATTAATGTGAAATAATGACACATTATAAAATTCCTGAACTCAGATCTAAACCCAAAATTTCATGGTTGACTTATCACCCTCATGAAAAACAATTAATAAACCCCAACATCACGTAAACATATATCCATAATGATATAAAAAGTTCTTAACCACAAATCTTACGCTAAACCATTACATCTAACCCAAAATTGGTTTTCCCCAAATTATAAAGGGTTAATGCTCAATTTCATAAATCATGATAAATTAGGTGCGGATCAAAAACAAGCAGAGATAAGACAAGTTCAAGGACACCTACTGAAGTGAATCTTTGAGCTCCACGAACCCAACAGCGCCAAATAGCCAAAGCCCTCCAAGCCTCTCTCTCTCAATGCACAAACGTTAAACGTAAAGTGAAAGCTTGTTCCTTTCTCGTTTATTTATATTTAGTCGACCGACCTAGTCAACCATTGACCCAACCAATAATTGACATCCCAACACAAAATTTACCTCAAGTGCCCCGAACTCTAAATGAGTCAAACTACGGTAAATAAACACCAAATGACGAGCACAACACTAAATGGGATATTATTACACCCAAATGACCACCAAACGCAAAGTCAACCAATAAACCCCTTAAAAGTCAACAATTGGGTCAAATAGGACCCGACTTGAAATCGGGCCCAAGATAATCAAAATGCTCACATCGATGACTACACTACCATCCCAGATAGTTAGATTCCATAGAATGACTATCTCTCAAAAACTACCCAAATACGAGTCTTTACATCCTCACTACCTTAGGACTTTTCGTCCTCGAAAATAAAACACACGCCCAAAGGACATGAAAAAATTCAAGCTCAATGTCCCCAACAAAACATAAAACATGATCACCGATCACACATGTACAAGCAATGCACAACAAGCCAAACGGAACCCACATTGGGCATAAGATCCAACAATAACGAGCTAAACCACATCTCAAACAACATATGAAAAACAAAGCATAAAATATAACTCACCTCGGGAAGGTCCCCATGACCGTAAGCCCAAGTCCCCCGTAGCATAATATTGTCCCAGTTCAGGGCCCAAGCCCAATCCTGTTGTTTCTTGGCGGTGCCACACAAACACCCCAAAGGCCTCGTGCTAGAGAGGTCTCCATGCCTCTTAAGAGGCACACTTCGTTTCTCCCCCGGCCCGATGTGGGACTTGCAAAGTCTCGAACTCTACAATCCACCCCCCCAGGAGGCCCACGTCCCCGTGGGACTATGGCACACCGACCCGGTCCCCCCCTCCGATACCATCCGTAATGCCCAAGTCCCCCGTAGACAATATTGTTCGGTTCTGGGCCCAAGCCCAATCCCCGGGCTTTGTTCTTGGCGGTGCCACACAAGCACCCCAAAGGCTCGTGCTAGAAGAGGTCTCCATGCCCTCTTAGAGGCACACTTAGTTCTCCTCCTCAGTCGATTGAGACTTGCAAAGTCCTCGGACTCTCTACATAAACTCCATCCCCTATATATAAACCCCATGGTCGATCAATTGTAGGGGGTTCTCACAATTCACAATTTACAAACCTAGCTACAATCTTCACTTTATTCATCTTCCCATCCTTCACAGAGTTCCCCCGTAGCCGAAATCCTCTCGCCACCGCTCGGTCCTACGCCTTCGTCGTTCCCCTTCCATGATCCTGACCGACATAATCCAAACCTCCATCGACAAGTCCAACCAACCGTTGCTTGTCTCTCTAATCCCCCAATTTAGGGAGACATCTTGAATCCCAAAGCCCGGCTCCTCATCTCTTTTTTTTTCAATCAATCGAGGCATGCTTTAGCCTACCAGATTTCATTTGAGATGACCCCGTAAAGAACCCCTTTCTCTATCGATCATCGGATCGCGTAGTCTGAGACTATCTATAGTCTCCTGACTAATCCCGTAATCGCACAAAGAGTTTGGAGGGTGGTTCATGGAATTTGAAAACGATTACAAGAAGTAAGTAAGCTAAAACAAAACTTTATTTCTTGGTTTCCTTCGTTGTATTGATCTTCCTTGTGGGGTAAAGCCAGAGCTAAGATAAAAGCTAAGTTGTTCCTTAAAACAGGTTTTTGGGTCTGTGGCTTTGTTTGTTTGACTGATTATTTACTTCATTTGTTATGTCATTTACCAATCGATTATTTGGGGTTAATTTGTTCATCAAGGCTGCATATGTATACTAACTCTTACATTTTTATTGCTGCTGCTTCTTCGCATGAATGAGTTTTGTTACACTACATATCCACATTAAATTCGGTTTTTCTTGAATCTAACATGGGTCGTTATTAGTTTTTGTTTCTAATTTTTAACCTACATCCCAGGGTTTTAGTTTTTGATTTGAAGGCCACGATTGTACTTTGATTACCCGCATTGATTATTGTTTTGCACCTCACGTTTGATATACTACGTTTTTTTGCCTGTGTTGATATGGCATGTTCCCCTTTGTGTTTTGTTTTTCTATTTGCCTGCATGATTACGACACTAATTTTTATCTTCCCTATTTTTTTAGGCCCTACCCAGTCACTTTGTTATTTTTTCATTTTTCCTCCTATTAACTGTATGTTTGTTCTATTTGTTTTACTCTGATGCTGCTTCGTGTATCTTTGTAATCACTGTGCCCTCTGATTTATTTCTCACTTGACTAGAGTCCAACACAGGTTCTCGTTTTAGTCTAGGTTCCTCGCAAGTTTGGCCCCGGTTTGTTTGGGTAGTACGGTTTCTATGTACATTTTTTGTATCGATGTATATTCTATTCTCTTTATGCATTTCTTTATTCTATTTTTGTTGTTGCTTTATTTATTTATTTTACCGGCCTCAGGTTTATGTTAGTTTTGGGATGGCTATTTTTGTCACGCCCCGGCTTTTTGGCCCGCAGAAACCGGGTAGTGAATTCCCATGCCCACACCCGAAGGGACAAGGGGTTGGTGAGAACACCAAGAAAGGAACCTTAGCACGGGTGCCGTCCCTAAAACCATATCACACATATACTAAAATCTCATTTCCAATCACAACACAAACACACATACATACATGTTCTTTCCTCCACGGGGTTACACCATAATTGTTTCTAATCCAACAAAACAAACAAACACGAACAAGTTCTCCGCCTACAGTAAACCTCTCGGCTCCGTAAGCACCGAAACAAAAAACAAACACAACAGGAGGTGAGCAACCACAACCCAGGAGGATCCTGAACTCTACACCCTCCACTCAATACATGCTCAAAGATAACCATACTGCATAACAAACGTCAAGACACGAAACAAGCAAACTAAAATCAGGGAACAAATTCTCATTTTTAACCTCCAACTCTCCGTATAGCTCTCTCAACGTACTAGTGCCATCACTGAGTGCCAAGGGATAGGTATTCCAATCTGATACCGCCGCTTTGTGGGACACACCGCTCAACCACCTCGGATTGAGAGGACTTTCGATATCATGGAACGCCTTCCTAAGGACAAACAGACCCTAACACCAAAGATAAGCGTCACAAGCGTCACAACATCCGTCGTCAATACAACAATACACCAAAACATCCTCTCCTCATCAAAACTCGGTAT
This sequence comes from Taxillus chinensis, assembly GCA_023512835.1. NCBI lineage: Eukaryota > Viridiplantae > Streptophyta > Magnoliopsida > Santalales > Loranthaceae > Taxillus > Taxillus chinensis. The sequence goes on along the minus strand of CM042090.1, from coordinate 54,553,108 downwards.
GTTTCCCCACAATCCAAAATAGAATTATCAACAAATCATATCGGTAGGATAACCTATCCCATCCACACAAGGACCTAACATATTTACCACAATCCTAAACAGATCCACATCACCTCAGGGCACGGCCTCATGATCCGTCACAAGATCATATCAACTCGACAAGCCCATCAGGCCTTAACCTCACCCAATAAGGTTACATCACAAACCAGGGGGCCTTAGCCACCCATCACATCCACGTAAGGGTACATCTGCACCGAGCTCAACTCGGCTCAAACTCAACCACCGAATATGCCACCGGGCACACCGACATCTCATATGGACTTAAGAGTCCCAAATGTCACATATATCTCACACATAGGTATACAAGCGAACATAGCATATCACAACAGACCCAAAAGGTCCCACACAAGACACATAAGTATACGAGCCAACCATAACCATAACCAGCCAATATACCATGAGGCTCTCACAGTGTCGACCACCCACACCACCCCTTTGACACCATCGCCCCTCATGACCTAAACCATAACATCAAACCAGCCACAATAGTTTCATCACACAGCCTCACTAGAGCTCGATCTTACCTCTCATACACGTATTTCCTCTTAGAAAGTATGACCTCTCAAGCATAGTATTGCCCCTCGGGCACGGGATTATCTCTCGGGCATAATATTTTATATTACCTCTCAGGTACATCGCATCTCAGATACATTACTATATTACCTCTCAAGTACATTACTATATTACCTCTCGCGTAGTATGGCCTCTCGGATCGTATTGCCCCTCGGGCACTAGCATTGCCTCTCGGGCTCAATATCTCGTTACCTCTAAGATACGAGTATTATCTCGGCCCCGCCTTACCTCTCGTATAGTATTATCTCGGGCCCCACCTTAACTCTCGGGTGCAGTGTTACCTCAGGCCCTCGCCCTTACTTTCAGTACGACTATATTGCTCTTTGGTATGGGTAACCTCTTGGGCTCGAACACCTCTCACTTCCCAGGCCCTCAATAATAGCCTCCTGAGCTTACCAAGGTAACTTCATGTGTCTACATGACCACTTGAGTTCACAACTCTATCCTCATGTCTCGACCAAGAGAGAGGATTTTCGTAGAACTTGTTTTCTTAAAACAAAAGTCCCGGCATTGGCTCCCCATATCCGAATTAAGATAATCTGATTTTTGAGGATTATTCTAAGAGGTCTCACCTAGGTGCGCAAATGGTCACCTCGGACCAAAAACTGGATTTTTCCAATTTAGTACTAATTCCCAAAAATCACATTTTCAAGGAGTGGGAATTTAATTTTCAGTATTTTTGTTTCAATCCAAATGGGGGTATTTTTGTTATTTACATTGTAACTTAAGACTTAATGGTTACAATGTAAATGGGTCCAATCACCCCGTCCACATACACTAAGAATCGTAACCGTCCAACTGCTCGAGACACCTTGCTCGAAGCTCTCGTTGACCTTGCTTGACACTCTAGGCTCGAGCAACATGCTCGAGGCTCCTGCTGACACTGGTCGAAGCTGTGTCAAGCTCTACTCAAAGCTTGCCTCGAGCAGTTCCCGCCGGAACTATCGACCCGCGTTCTTCCCGATTTCAACCCGAAACTCAATTATACCCATTAAATCTTCATTGTTAAGCACTAATTCATCCCACAAATGACTTTCTAACTCACCCTAGCCATCTTAGGCTGCTAAAACAACATCAATTCATACCAAAACAATAAAAATCGAGTTTCTCAAACTCTAGGGTTCATACTTCCAATTCCACGAATTGGGAGTCAAATCACATGTTTTAGCTACTCTAGCAAGCATAAGCAATGATATAGGAGTGAGAAGAATGAATCCCTACCTCGACTTTGGTCGATTTGAGCTCCGGATCGTCAATTTCGCTTCCGCCCTTCTCTTTCTCTCTCCTCTCCTCTTTCTCTCTCTAGAAAGGTAAGCATGTATGACAATTAGGGATTTGAGTTCTTCATCGCCCTATTTATACTTTCCCACATTTAATTCGTTAAAAAATCAAAATTACCCTCATAGGGTCCAAACTTCAAATCAAGCCCATTCTGTCAAATGCTCGTTTGATGAGTACATCACCGTATTGAGGTTTGTTTTTCCAAATAACGCCTCGAATACAAAGTCACCCGACCACACCACAAAAATCCCAAAATTAGCCTTTCGGGGCTCCGACTCGGAATCGGGCCCACTCATAGTCAAAACTCTATTCGACGCACACGTCGTCATGCGATATTCACATCCTTTGATGTGCACTCCATCACATGGTTAACTATCGAAACCCCAAACACGGGTCATTACAATTTTGTAACCATGGGACCCTTAAACCAATATTATTGTAACATGTATTGCAAAAAAAAAATAGCAGAAATGAGTGAAAAAAATCATAAAGAAGGAGAGAAAAATGAGTTTAAAAAGAAAAGAAAAAAAGAAGGGTGAGCTTATTTCTTTACTTTGTGAATGTCACATATCACACATAGATTTTGTTTAAAATATATGTATGCTTTTTCTTAAAATACCTTTTTTAGTATCTTCTTTTTAGGGAAAAATATATATTTTCCTTCGAAATCAAATTAAATATTTTTTCCTTTTCATTTAACAGTTTTCTTTTTGTTCAAATTTTTCTAGACATTCTTTTAAGATTCCTTAAAGTGTTTTATATAAAAAAAATCATCAAACATCACTTATTAATTCTTTGATTTTTTTAGATCTTTTTTTAATCTCTCTAGAAACTCTTTAGATAAATATTTTAATATTTCATAAAATTTATTAACTTAGGAATTAATTAGTCTTTTAGGATCATTCTTTCTTAAACGCTTTAACTTTTATGATCTCCCTTAGACTTTTAGGGTAATCTAATTTAACTCAATTTTAACAAATAATCTAGAAAAAAGATAAAAAAGTTGAAACTCCAAGTTCTTAGGGAATAGAATCAATTGAGATAACTAAAATTAAAGCAAAAGCTAAAACAAATTGGACACCTCTTCCCTCCTAATATAGGTATCGAAAGGGCATTGTGGAGATGCTAATTCTTCCCGCACGTAATCAAACTCTGGACCCGGCTCTAACGACGTAGACCATTCTTTAGGTGACTAACTGTACCCCAACAAACAATTGGTGGTGACTCTATATTTTTTTCATCACCATTTGGGTGAAGGGTGGGAGAACCACATCTCCAAAAGCAGGTTTTTTCCCGAACGAAATCCGGTGATGACAATATCTACTAATAATTCTCACCGCATAACAAATATCTGGTCTCATACATAACATAGCATACATTAAACTACCAACCGTTAAGCATAGGGTATCTTTCGCATGCTATCAATCTCTGTTTGTGTCTTAGGAGACATTTCCATAGACAATGTAATTCCATTTCTTATAGGTTGTTGACCCTTTTTAGAATTTTACATGTTGGACCCCATTTTGCCCGGGTTGGACATGCTAACCCCATTTTATATATTTATCTGCTCGTGCCATATATCTTGTAAATAAGTCCAGGGAAGCCCAGAGTTGAGAACCTTTACTACCAGCTTCTGAAGTTCCCCAAGACCAACACCAAGTGATAATGGATGAAATTTAGAGATTAATGCACTTGATCGAGCTTAATTCCGATGTAAAACAAAGAAGTTATGGCAAAGACAATATGCGTCAAAAAAAGTCAAACTTGCTGAAAGACAGTCAATGCCCCTGGTCAAAGTGCCCGAAAATGTGACCATGCGAGATTCTCCAAAATGACTATTTAGGCGAATACGGGACTTCCCAAACAGTCTCCCAAAGTTCGTCCATTTTGGCATTTTGGGTAGGGGTAAAAAGGTAATTAACTTCGGAGTATCATAGTCAAATTCGGAGCATCATGGTTAACTCCGAGACATTATTGATCCGGACTAAGCTTCCACTAATACATAGTAAGGATCCGAGCCTTCCATTGATCCGTACTAAGCTTCCATTGATACGGAGTAAGGATCCGAGCCTTCCATTGATCCAGACTAAACTTCAACTGATATGGAGTAAGGATCCGAGCCTTCTATTGATCCGGACTAATCTTCCACTAATACGGAGTAAGGATCTAAGCCTTCCATTGATTTGGACTAAGCTTCCACTGATACAGAGTAAGGATCTGAGCCTTTCATTGATGTGGACTAACCTTCCACTGATACGGAGTAAGGATCCGAGCCTTCCATTGATCTGGATTAAGCTTCAACCTTTCGGAATCATCCGGAATAAACTTCCATTGATCCAGATCCAGGCCTCCATTGACCTTCGACCCTACCAACCTCTTCATTGTTTGGCCTATCCACGGGCTCGCTCAATGTTTCTTCACGGGATGTGTTGGTATTAGCTGTGCAAATGCTTTTCAATGCCTGTCAATCACATGTGCTCATATGAAACCAAAAGTGGCAATCATAGGTCGTCGGTCCACCCTGACAAGACGGAATCCGAAAATAAAAAATGTTGGCATGAATAATACAACAATAAATGTAGCAATAATGAGGCTACGTCAAAGGCATTAAAAAGGGGTCCTTCCCCTCGCACAAAGGAGACGACGCCTAAGCTTACACCCAAGAGCACCCGAGTTTTTATGCCCAAAAGTTAAACCCAATCTCTCTTTTTTCTTATGAGCCTTAACCGCCCCTTTCTAACTCCTCTTTCCCGAATATCCCATTCCAGGTTCTCTTTTTCCCAATAAAAGAAAAACGCAAAAACACCTCCATTCTGCCCCCCACTCTTTGCTATGTTTCCATCACAAAAACCAAAACAAAAAAACAATTCCTTTTCATTCCCCTATTTCTTACACCTACTCTCCTTATTTTTAGCTATCAAAAAAAAAAATCTAATGCAAATTCAATTTGAGTTTGACAAATCTCACTACTAGATTTGTTTGTTTATTTTCAAGCGGATTATTGGTGCGAACAGGACAATTCAAATGGACGACGAGTTAAAGCCCAAAGTCGGTTTAGTTAATCTGTATTTGTTTATTACTGTTAGTTTATTTTTATGTAGACTCAATATAATGCTTCGCATTTTCCTGTTTTTTATGTTGTTGGTATATGTTATATTTTCTTTGTATTTTTCTTTTTATGTTGTATGTTGTAATTTGTACTGTTGGTCCCTTAGAGCCTAGAGGGGGGTGAATAGGCTCTTATCGAAACTCTTGTTTAACTCTTTGGCACAACACCTATCTGGTTAAGAGATAGAATCAATGCGGAAGATAACTAGATAGTGGAAGTATTTTGTTTTATTATCACAATGATAAGTACAACAAAATGGAAGCAAATTAAAGCTTGAAGAGCTTTTTGATCTACTTAACAACTCTCTAAAACTTTGTTTACAATGTACTCACACACTAGCCTCTATGATCTACTTGAGCTCTTGTACATTTTCGCATTCACTCCTTTTTTTCTGTACAAGGTTTACATTATATATACATAACACATCCTTGAGAGACAGTCTTGGAACTTGTTGTTCCGGACTATATGCACATTTACTGTTCCTCAGAATCCTCTCTCGTCTCAAGTCTTTGCAGATGTGGAGCTCAATTTCTTGCGTTTTCAAAACATAAGTGTGTTTGTGAGTTCCCAAGTTCGTCCAAGTTGTGTCCATATATCCGGATGATCCACGTGTAAGATGCTTTAGGTTCTCAACAAGTTTGTCTTACATCGGCAGCAAATGAGCTAGTGACTTTGAATGCGAAGAGATAAGTTGAAGCAGCATTTTCTTGAATCCAGTGTAAGGTTCCTTACTCCGTGTTAAACTAGGCTCGGATCCCTACTCTGTAACAATGATTGCTTACTCCATATCAATTTAGTACTGGAATCCTTATTCCGTGTAAGCGCTTCCTTACTCCGTATGAATGAGAGGGTCGGAGTGCTTACTCCGCATCAACGCTTCCTTACTCCGCATCTAGTTTCCTTACTTCGCATGAGTTAAAGGAATGGATGGCTTACTCCGTATCAGCACATCCTTACTCTGCAAGAGTAACAGGTTCGGATTCCTTACTCCGCATCAAATTTCCTTACTCCATGTGAAATAAAGACTCGAGTCCTTATTCCGCATAAGTCGTTCCATACTCCGCATGTATAGAATACTCCGAATTTCTTACTGCGTGATTCTTTTCCTTAGTCCGCTTGAGTGGAAGACTTAGCCTTTTAACTCCATGATAACTGTGACTTTCTCCATGCGACTTATAGACTAGGATTCTTACTCCGCATTTATTGACTTAGTCCATTTGAAGTATTAGGCACAGATTCCTCAGTCCATAGCTTTAACTCATTAGTCCACACGTATGATCCTTATTCCGTATGAGTGAAGACTTGGTTATGTACCAAGTGTTTTATGACGCACACTCTCATCTGGATCAGGATTATGTATCCTGTCCTTAGCTTTCCTCTCACCTGTGTAGGTCCGGATTAAGTTCATATCTTCTGTAATAACTTAAAATGAAACAATAAAAGTCTCAGATCAAATTACATAGGGTTTTGTTTGCATCATCCAAATTCTAGGCTTGATCCAACAATCTCCCCCAATTATGGATATGCCAAACCTCTTTTGTAATCCGATCCGTAAAGACAACAAAAGATAGTATATGGAAAGGAAATAACTTCCATTTTCATTAAGCAATAACAACTTACAATTCAGCCTTTATATTTAATTTCTTTAAGTTATATAAGGCTTACTATACTTGAAGATCATAGTTGCTGCTTTCTCCCTTAGCTCCATTGTTTGCTCCATTGTATAATTGCGGAAATTGTTCCAGCCCTTATTCACTTGAACGAGCGATTTGATGAAGAAGCAGACAAAGGCTCCGCAACTATCTCCATCAGGCTGTTGTGGCACTTGTTTCTTACTCCGGACCAACGCCTTCAGCTTTTCATTTGGACCCAAGGGGGTAAGGCCCATTTCTTCATAGAGTCCGGATTGCTTTACTACTTCAGTCAGTTGGAGGCATAGAGGTTCCCATTGATTCTTTCTTATGTTGTTATCCACAACCTGATGAGAATCAATCAGCATCAACTGCTTCGAGTGAATCATGAAGGCAACCAACATGAAGTGTGGCAACAGAATTCGGTACGGAATGAGGACAATTGAAAGGTTTTTCCATGGTTTGCTATCCTCAGCAGTTCCGTCGATGAAGGTCCAAATGAAAGGTACTTCAGGAAGATATCCTTCAGACCAACAAGGCATAATATCAAATATATGTCTGTCCTTGTAGAAGGATGGAAACAGCCTCATCTCCATCTTAACTACTCGAGAGAAGTTCTCTATGTCTTCTGTGGAGAATAGGCCCTTCTCGGAACATAGAGTCTTAATGTCCTTAGGAGAGAAGGGGTATAGGTTAGAAAGACATCTTCTCTCGGCATTGGATGCGGCATACTTGGACATTTCGAGAAAAACACTTCCATCCGCATCAAGTGGATCACGATCCGCATATGATGGGAGGAAGGTGTCAGCGGCTGATGGAGTGGTGGAAGGAGGAGCTGCACTTGAGGAGCTAGGCTGAGAGAAAGGGCTGCATTTGGGAATGGTAACTCCCGAAAGTGGATGCAATGAAGATGCGGGTCGCTTCTCCACACGAGCGGTGGAAGATGCAGGAGGATCAGACACGTTCTCCCCCAGTTTGGCAGATCGCCAGGGTGCAGTAGGGGGACGAGCCATGGTGTGCGCCAAGTCCGCGAAAGAAGCTGATAGAGAATGAATGGACGAGGCGACGAGATACATCTTTTGCTCGATGGAAGTGGAGGAGTCGGTCAGGGCGGAGAGGAGTTGGGCGCCTAACGCATCAACCTTGGCAGTGACGGCAGAGATTTGGGCGCTCTGGGCTTGGGCGTGGCGGTCGAGTTGAGCGGATAGCACGGCATCGGAGTGAACCGTGCCAAACGAGGCACGTCCAAGTGCCAACTCCGGGGCTTTGGAGGACTCCCCGTAAGAATGGCTGCAGGCGTGTGCTGGGTAGATGAGTCAGCAGGAGTAGAAGGGGCATCAACAACAGCAGTAGGGGCATCCGGAGCAGCAGAGACATCGAGCATCAAAGCTACTTTGACTAGAGAGGTCAACGACGGGGATACCGACGGCAGGAGAGGCAAGCCGAGCCTCAGCAGGAGAAGGCACGCGGGCGTCATGAGCCGGGCCGGAGGAAACAGTAAAGGGAACGTCCAGAATATGGGCTGGTGTAAGGAAGCCGTGGCCCAAGTTCCAGACGATCATTTCCTCCGGGCAGTGGGTGTGTTTGGCGTAAAACACCTTGATGTCGTGATCAGGGACAGAGGCAATGCAGGCGAGACTAAAACGGAACCAAAAGTCCGTTAAGGTGTCGGTGTAGAGATGAGCAAGGTAGTCTCGAGGTTGAAGTAGAGGTGGTAACGGTGCTTCCGGAGGAGAAGGAGGAACATCTGCCATTGCCGTAGCAATGGAAGCATCAACAATAGCAGCAACAGCAGGCGAGTCAGGTGCGGGGACATCAGCGGGAGAAGACGCTAGAGAGTCAGCCGGATGAGGAGTTGGCTGAGAGGGCCCCGCAACCTCAGACGGGTCGGCACGGACGCTGTGCTGAGAGGCTCGGGAGATGGATGGGGCAGCAACAGACCGAATCCAAGAGGACCTGTCAGGCCCCCAAATTCCAGGGAACCCGGAACTAGGAACATGACTTCCCCTTGCCCGCACTCGAAAGGTCAAGGGGTTGGTGACTAGCACCAATGGAGACTACACTGCGGGTGCTGTCTCAAATATGTAACCCAATACGGTCATACATCAAGGGTAATCCTGTACTTTCCCATATATCATCATGCATACAATAAGTTAAACAGCCATACAGACATCATATCACAAACAGTATGCAAATACAACTGTCCACGGACCCATGTCCGGGATATCACACAAAATAATACAGAATATAGTACTGTATCATACATCAGAGTAGTGGGCATCCTCCTGGAAGAAAGTACTCCACTAGTCTCGAGTCACACTTGAAAAACGTAAACAACAAGTAGGGGTGAGCAACAAGCTCAGTAGGTGACCCCGATACTCCACATCATGCAAACATACAAGTTTATACTATTGGACCCCATTTTGTCGAGGTTGGTCACACTAACCATTTGAAAATTTTATATCTATCCTCCCATGCCATGTATCTCATTAAACAGGTCCATAAAGCTCCCCCCACTATCAAAGCATCAATCCCAGGTTTGGCGCCAATGTTAAAATTCCAATTTGCACGTGATCGATACGCTATAACAAGAACAGGGGAAGCCAAAAATTGAGGACCATTGTTGTAAGTCCCTAAAGTGCCCCAAGGCCACCATCAGGTGATAGAGGGTGAAATTTGGAGACTAACGCACTTGACCGCACTTAAATCCGATGTAAAATGAAGAAATTATGGCCAAAATAATTATCATTAGAAAAAGTCAAACTTGCCAAAAGATGGTCAATGCCCCTGGTCAAACTGCCCGAAAAAGTGATTATCCGAAAGTCTCCAAAATGTCTATTCAGGAAAATATGGGTCTTCCCAAACAATTTTCAAAAGGTTATCCGTTTTGGCATTTTGGGTGCGGGTAAAAGGGTAATTAAAAAAAAAACTTGACTCGAAGCCTCGAAGACTCGAAGACTCGAAGCCTCAAATCCTATAAGCCTTCGACACAGTAAGCCTTCGGGTCTTCGAGGAGTGACCCTTCAACCTTGCCGACGCTCCGACCTTCCGACACTTCGACCCGTGGACCTTCGACCCTTCGCCCTGTTGATCTTCAACCCTTGACCTTCAAGGGTTGGCCTACAACTCGTTGACCATTGACCTGTGACCCGTTGAGCATTGACCTGCGACCCCATTGACCATTGACCGGCGACCCACCAACCTTCGACCCTGCCAACACATCGACCTGCCGACACTCCGACCCGCAGACACTCTGACTCTCTGACCTCTGCTATTTGGCCTCTCTCGCTAGTTCTCTCGCCGTTTGCTCACGGGATGCATTTTTATTAGCTGGCAATTGTCAAAGATGCTTTTCAACGCCTGTCAGACGCATGTGCTCACAAAAGAACGAAAAAGCAATCACAAGCTGCCCCATTTTATGCATAGGTCGTCCAACCACCAGACAAAGCATAGAATCTGGAAGTTAATAATATTGGGATTAATAATACACCCGACAAAGCAATAAATGTAGCAATTAATGAGATGCAGCCAACCCCTTTAAATCCAGCCTTCTGTCCACGCAATTAAAAGGAGAATAGAGATTACGCCCGAAAAAAAACCCCCTCTCTGACTGAAAAAGTGTTGCCATTTTCTCTCAGATTCACCCTAAAAAATGCCCAAAGCCTTTAACGCCTGCCCAGATCTTCACCAAAACCTTTTTCCGAAAATCAAAAGAAGAAAAGCTCTTCTGCCATCTTCACACCCAGCTCCCTAATCCCCAAAAAAAAAAAACAAAACAAAACACCCAGATAGCTTTCTACCATTCCGAAAAACCAAATCGCCCATCCTTCCCAACTTCTCTTTCCCTATTATTTCATTCCAGCTCTCTTTTTTTTAGCAGAAGAAAGACATAAAAAACAACTCTAGTCTACCCTTTTTTTCTTCTTACGTTTCCGTCACAAAAACAAAAAAAATCCCAACGTAACTTGGCAGTCTCCACAGTACGTCCTAGTTGATTGTTGCACTTGGCGCTACTAGAATTTGGTGATTTGGGTGAGCAAGCGTCTTTCAGTACAGACAAAATATTTCAGACGGACGTCCCGTGCTAAAGCCCCATTCAAGCCAAAGTCAGTGTAATTTACATTTGCTGCTCTATTTTTTTCAGCTTATTTGTATTTATATTTAATGTAATTTTAGTATTTTCCTGGTTTTCATTTTTTAGCTTATCTCTATATATTTGATGTAATTTTTAGTATTTGCCGTTGTATTTTCTTTGTATTTTCTTTCTTTGTATGTTATACATTGTAATATGTAAAATATAGTGAAAACAAAAAAAAAAACAGAGAGCACAAGGAGAGGCATAAAAAAAAAGAGAAGATGAAAAAAAAAAGAAAAAGAAAAAAGAGTGCTTTTATTTTTATTTATTTGTGGATGTCATAATCACACATTTCACGTTTATTTATTTTAATGTATGTGTTCATTATGTTGATACGCATTTATGACTTTGGGTTTTCAAAATAAAACAAAAAAAGGAAAAAGTTTTCAAAAGTTGAAAACAAAAAAAAGCACAAAAAAAAAAAACACAAAATGTTTGTTAACAAAAAAACACACAAAACAAAAACAAAACAAAGCAAAACAAAAAAAATAACATGTTTTCCAAAAAAAAAACAACGAAACAAAAAAAAAACAAAACATAAAAAAAACCAAAAAAAAAAAATTAGGATTTCATTTCCCACTTTAAACAAAAACTTTTAGGATTCCCTTTAGAAATTTAGGGTAAATCAATTTAACCATAACTTTAACAAATTACTTAGCCAAATAAACAGCCTAGACTTTCTAGGAAACCCAACCCAAGCACAGCAGTAACAATAAATAGAAAACCTCTTTTTCCAAAAATAGATACCGAAAGGGCGCTGTAGGGGTGCTAATCCTTCCCTACACGTAACTAATGGTCCCTTGGAGCATAGAGGGGGGTGAATAGGCTCTTATCTAAACTCTTTTATCTCTTAAGGCACTACACTAATCTAGTCAAGTGATAGAATCATCATGGAAGATAACCAGGATAGTGGAAGTATTTTGTTTTATTATCAAGAGATAAATACAACAAAATAGAAGCAAGACTCTCTTACACTCTGTTTACAAAGGGATTCACACACTAGCCTAGATTACTTCTTTGAGCTCTTGTGCATACACAGGTTATTCAGGCTTGTTCGCACACCTTCTCCTTTACAAATATACAAGTATGAATATTTATACAAACATTCCTAAGAGACAACCTTGGAACTTGTAGTTCCGGAATGCGTTCAGCACTAACTATTCCTCGGTAATCTCTCTGTCTTGACTGCTGCAGTTTGTGGAGCTCAAGGTCTTGGGTCTGATGAGTATAAGTGCATTTGTGAGTTCCCAAATACAATTGAGGTTGTGTCCACATATCCGGATGATCCACGTGTAAAATTCTTCAGGTTCTCAATAAGTTTGTCTTACATCGGGACGCCACGAGCTGATAACTTTAAATGCGGTGAGTTGAAGTAGTATCTTCTTGGTCCGGTGTAATTTTCCTTACTCCATTGCTAATGAAGCTCGGAACCTTACTCTGTGTCAGTAGTTGCTTACTCCGTATCTATTTAGTACTGGAATCCTTAGTCCGTGTCAGCGCTTCCTAACTCCGCATGTAAGTTCCTTACTCCGTATGTAAATTGCTTACTCCGTATGTAAGTTCCTTACTCCGTATGTAAGTTCCTTATTCCGTATGTAAGTTCCTTACTCCGGGCGAGTCTAAGGGTTCGGAATGCTTACTCCGTACTAGCGCTTCCTTACTTCGTATGAGTAAAGTTGTCTAGATTCCTTACTCCGCATCTAGTTTCCTTACTCCATGCGAATAAAGACTCGGGTCCTTATTTTTCATTAATACTTCCTTACTCCGTATCAGTTTGACTTAGTCCGTTTGAGGCACTAGGAACATATTCCGCAATCCGTAGCTTTTAAGTTCTTAGTCCGCGCGAATGTTCCTTATTCCGTATGTATTGATGACTTGGTTATTTACCAAGTATTTGACGACACTCACTCTTGTCCGGATCAGGATTATGTATCCTGTCCTTAGCTTTACTCTCATGAGTGCATCTCCGGATTAATAACATATCTTCTGCAACGATCAAATAAACACAAAAGATCTCATATCAAATTACATAAGGCTTTATCAGCATTATCCAAATTCTGGGTTTGATCTAACAATCTCCCCCAATTATGGATATGCCCAAACCCTTGTACTCTGATCTGGTAAGCAGTGTAAAAAGATAACATACAAAATACACATCACAACCAATTTTCATTTATCAGCAACAAAATACAATTCATCCTTAATACAAGATTTTCACTAAGGTACATAAGGCTTACTATACTTGAAGATCATAGTTGCTGCCTTTTCTTTAAGCTCCATTGTCTGCTTCATCGTATAAGTAGTGTGTTGGCTCCAAGATTTGCCCACAGTCAAGAATAACTTGATGAAGTAACAGACAAATGCCCCGCAGCTATCTCCATCCGGCTGTTGTGGCACTTGCTTCTTGCCCCGGAATGTCACCTTCAGCTTCTTAGTTGGACCCAAGGGTGTGATGCCCAACTCTTCATATAAACCAGCTTTCTTCACAGCTTCAGTCAGCCTGAGACACAGTGGTTCCCATTGATTCTTTCTTACAAAGTGCTCCACTATCTGATGAGAATCAATGAGAATCATTTGCTTGGACTGAATCATGAAGACAGCCATCATGAAGTGTGGCGACATGATCCGGTACGGAATGAGGACAGTTGAGAGTGTTTTCCATGGCTTGCTATCCTCAGCAGTTCCGTCGATGAAGGACTGAATTAGATCCACACTGGGAAGATAGCCTTCATTCCAGCACGACAGAACTTCAAACAAGTGCCCGTCCTTGTATAAAGACGGAAACAACCTCATCTCCATTTTAGCAGCCCTGGAGAAGTTATCAATGTCTTCTGTTGTAAAGAGTCCTTTTTCCGAACAAAGGGTCCGAATGTCATCCAGGGAAAAAGGGTACATGTCAGAGAGACATCTTCTCTCGGCAGAAGACACAGCATAGGACTTCATTGCTTTACGCACGCTTTCATCCGCATCAGAAGGGTCACACGCCGTGTATGATGGGAGGAAGGTGTCAGCTGCGGATGAGGAGGATAGAGGAGGAGCTGGAGCTGTAGTAGAGGAGCTTGGCTGAGAGAAGCGGCTTCGTTTGGGAATTTGAACTCCCTGAAGCACTGAAGAGGCAGGCCACTTCTCAGCCCGAGTAGGTGGTTGTGGTGCAGAAGGAGCAGAAGGGGCAGACGGATCAGATGGCACTCTCTCCCCCGGTTTGGCAGATCACCGGGAAGCAATGGGAGGACGAGCCATCGTGTGCGCCAGGTCCGCGAAGGAGGTAGACAAAGAATGGACGGACGAGGCGACGAGATCCATTTTCTGCTCCATGGAGGTGGAGGAGTCAGTGAGAGCGGAGAGGAGTTGGGCACCAAGTGCATCAACCTTGGCGGCGATGGCGGAAATTTGGACGCTGTGAGCCTGGGCGTGGCAGTCCAGCTGGGCGGAGAGCACAGCGTCGGAGTGAACCGTGCCAAAGGAAGCACGCCCAAGGACCAACTCCGGAGCTTTGGAGGACTCCCCCGCATGAACAGGAGCAGGAGCGCGCTGGGCAGAGGAGTCCGCAGGAGTATCAGCAGCAGCAGAAGGGGCAGCCGGAGCATTAGAGGCATCCGGAGCAGCTGACCCGCTTTGACCAGATAGGTCAACCACGGGAATGGCGTCAACAGGAGAAGAGGGGCCAGCTTTAGCAGGGGAAGGACCTCGGGCGGAAAGGACTGGGCTGGAGGGGGTAGGGAATGGCACATCTGGAATGGAGGCCGGCGTAAGAAAGCCATGATCCAAGTTCCAGATGATCATTGTCTCCAGGGATTGGGTATGGCGTGTGTAAAACACCCGGAGATCGTTGTCAGGAATGGAGGCAGTGTGGGCAAGGCTAAAACGGAGCCATAGGTCCGTTAGAGTGTCAGCGGAGAGATGGTCTAGGTAATCTCGGGGTTGAGGTAGGGGAGGCAAAGGAGCTTCAGGAGGAGAATCCGGGACATCAGCAATGGCTGCAGCAACAGCGGTGTCAACCGCGGCAGCAATAGCGGAGGTAGAGGGAGTAGGGACATCCACAGCAGAGGGGACTGAAGAAACAGCTTTAGGGGCACTGCGCTGAGATGGCCCCGCAACCTCAGACGGGTCGGCACGAACGCTGTGCTGGGAGGCCCAAGAAAGAGAAGGTGCTGCGACGGACCGAATCCGGGAGGATCGGGGTGCAGAACTGACGTCGAGGGCTTGGCTATCGGAGGGGTCACCAACAGAACTGCCTTGTTGTTCCGAGGCAGGGAGAATGCGGAGAGCTGCAGAAGGACGGCGGGCTGTCATGTTCCCATCCGGCGTAAGATGACGGAGGTAATAAACCGAGGGAAAAGGAACAGCATCATAGCGGGCGAAGTGGTCCGGATGAAGATGCCGGAAGACAATGCTAAGTATGCGCCCAAAGGAATGGTTCTTGGGACCATTCTGCAGCAGGCGAAACAAGAACGTCCCCCAGTCCATCAGAAGACCTTCAAAAATGCCGTACATGGCCAGGAGAAGATCGTAATGAACCGAGTCCAGTGCTGAAGTACGGGCCAATAAACAGCGACTCAGTATGGTCGCCATACAGCGATAGCGACCTTGGAAGGATTTCACCTTGTATTCCTTGCCTTTTTGGGTGCAACCCATAGATGCTGCCATTGGATCGGCATTTGGGCGCTGTGGTTCACCGAGGGGTAGGTGGAGAGCAGCGCGGAGAACGGCGGGGGTGATGAGGATGGATTCACCGCGAACATAGGAGATGATTGAGTCGGTGGTACAACGGATCCGTTGGTAATACTCACGAATGTCGTTTATAAGAAGATCGACAGGATTGGAGATCAAGTTGAGTATATGCGAGGCTTCGAGTAGAGGGCGAAGTTGGAAAAACCAGTCCGGCGGGTTTGAGACAACATTCCAATCAACCAGATGGCCAGGATTAACGCCGGAGAGAGAGATTCTGGGTGCCATTGCAGATGAACTTTGAAGGAGAAGAGGAAAGGTGAGGTCTTGGCGATGGAAGGAGCAACGAGAGGTTTAGGGATTTCAAATGAGCAATACTTGTGCTTCGCAGGAATGACCAGAACATATAAGACCGAGTCCGCAAATGTCAGTGGGTCTAGGAATTGGCGAGTGAAATAGGGACCCGCTAGACAGGCTGATGTCATTAGTCTGGATATCGATGCGCCTCCGAATGAAACGATGTCATAGAGACCGCATGACCAAATAAGTGTAACAGCTGGTTGCCATCCAGAGTAGTGTGTGTGCATCCCGAGATTTGCATTTAATGAATCATCATGATTCCTCCTCAAAAGCACGCGACATATAGGAAGACTTGGATTGTCGCAATTAGACTGTGTCAGGAGTCCGGAGGAATGAACCGACAATCATCCAGAGTAAATAATAGTCGAGGAGGAGTATCCGGATAAAAAGTAGACCGTGTCCGTAGTAGACAGAGTTCGGTGAGAGAGTAAAGTAGATTCCTTTGCAGTCAATAAGTCGAAGAGAAGAGAAGTACCACAACACTTCAAATCCAAGACTATGGACTAGATTGATCGATACTGTTGCAAAGAAAATCTGAACCTGTAGCTAAAAAAAATGAACTGAAAATACAAAAGCTTAACAGGCAAGGATTAGTACGGATTAGAGAAAATAATCAGTGGAAAACGACGTAATCCGAACTAATGAGAATCAGAACTTATGCATTACAAAGCATGTAAGAGACATATACATACGTGAAAATGATCAATATTACTGAATTAGGGCATATGTCAAATAACAATACACAAGTTCATATAGGTCAACATAGCGAAACCGTCTTGCTGAACAACGTAGCTAAGATTAATTAAAGATCATATGATTTGGCCAATTTAGGATTCATGAGTGAAAAATGAGGAAGTGAACACATGTCAAAAGTAAGCAGGTGATTAGTCGATTAACATGCATGGTTGAAGAAAGAAAATACATCCAAGCATGCCACTTTTCTGATCCAAAACAGCATGTCCAGTCAGATCCGGAAGTAAGGGTTTAGAGGAGGGAGTATCCGAGACATATTAGGGGGTCATTACTGAGGTAATAGATGAAATGTAAGCTCCCCCATAGATCATTTGATCCTCTCAATGAAAGACTCCCCCTCAAATAGACAGCCAGGAAAGAGGTCATGAGACATATACGGGGGGTATTACTTGAATAATATATAAAGCATTTTCTCCCCCGTAGATTGTGCAATCCTCTCGGTTGACCTTTCCGGTTTGTAGAAATACAGCACTGTTTATCTTATTAGAAAACTATACTTCAGAAGCTGATCAGATTGCGATTGAGTATTCATCCACCAGGCATTCCGAGCTAACCCATTTCACTTCTTCAACTATACATGTTAATAGAGTAATCTAAATGAACATGCTTTTGTCATGTGGTGATCAGTGGAAATTAAGATCATGAAACCAGAAAGAGGTAAATCATGTAAACTTTAGTCATGTTAGCTTAAACGACTTCAGTCGGGAAACGCAAGCATCCTCCCAATATGAAGTTAATATTAATATCAGAAGCATGAAGCCGTTAATCAGTAAGTATGATCAGCATTAAAGTCAGTATGTATCTTCTACTTTCAATAGAAGCACCATGCATGTTCTGATAGTAAGTATACTGTTGGGTAATGTAAGTGTGAAGCTATGCAGAGAAGTCAAGCATACATAATCGGAGGAGTAGTTCAGAGAATCTTGCATCAGGTAGGGGCTTTGTAAGAATGTCTGCCAGTTGATCTTCAGTAGCAACATGTTCCAAGGAAATGTGATTTTTGAGAACATGGTCACGTATGAAGTGATACCTGACCTCAATATGCTTCGTCTTAGGATGCATGATAGGATTGTTGCTGATAGCAATTGCACTAGTGTTGTCGCAGTAGAGTGGAATAGATGACATGTTGAAACCATAGTTAGTAAGTTGACTTTGCATCCAGAGTAGCTGTGCGCAGCAACTCCCAACAGCTATATATTCTTCCTCAGCAGTAGAGGTTGATACGGAATTCTGCTTCTTACTGAACCATGAGATTAATCTATTTCCAAGAAACTGACACGTACCACTTGTGCTCTTCCTGTCGATGCGACATCCAGCGAAGTCGGCATCAGAGTATCCGGATAAGGTGAAGTTGGACTCCTTTGGGTACCAGAGTCCCAAATTCATCGTTCCCTTGAGATACCTTAATATCCGTTTAACATGAAGCATATGTGACTCCTTGGGATTCGCCTGATATCGTGCACAGATGCAAGTTGCAAACATAATGTCTGGGCGACTTGCTGTTAGATACAGCAATGATCCTATCATCCCTCTGTAGTCAGTCACATTTACTGATATGCCATCCACATCAGGATCTAATTTGGCACTAACAGGCATGGGAGTTTTGACGGGAGATGAACCTTCCATACCAAACTTCTTAATAAGATCACGTGTGTACTTAGCTTAATTAATGAATATTCCTTTCTTCAATTGTCTAACTTCTATTCCAAGGAAGTAGGACAGTTCTCCCATCATGCTCATCTCAAACTTGCCTGTCATCAACTTATCAAACTCTTCACAAAGCTTCGGATTCGTTGATCCGAAGATAATATCATCCACGTATATCTGTACGACTAGGGTATGTCCTTTCTCTTTTCGTAGAAATAATGTGGTGTCAATCTTCCCTTTTTGGAAGTTGTGAGCTAGTAGGAATTCAGACAATGTGTCGTACCAGGCTCTTGGAGCTTGCTTCAACCCGTATAAAGCTTTCTGAAGTTTGTAGACCAGATGTCCTGCTTTAGGTTCAATGAAGCCGGGAGGTTGTTCTACGTAAACCTCCTCTTGAAAATCTCCATTCAGGAATGCGCTCTTGACGTCCATTTGATAAACTATGAAGTTTTCATATGAAGCGTATGCCAGAAACATCCGAATTGCCTCAAGTCTTGCTACTGGAGCAAAGGTCTCATCATAGTCTATTCCTTCTTCTTGACGATATCCTTTCGCTACCAGTCTGGCTTTGTTCCGGATTACTATTCCATCCATATCAAGCTTGTTCCGAAACACCCATTTAACTCCAATGACTTCCTGAGACTTAGGCCTTGGTACTAAGGACCACACATTGTTCCTCTTAAATTGATTCAGCTCTTCTTGCATGGCTGCTATCCAATTTGAATCCTGAAGAGCTTCATCTACCACCTTTGGTTCTATTTGAGATAGAAAACACGAGTAAAGACTCATGTTTGAGGTGGCTGCTCTTGTCCTTACACCAATAGTAGGATCACCAATCACTTGATCTGAGGGATGGTTTTGGGTCCATCTGTAATTTTGTGCATGTGATGGTTGATCGTGAATAATTTGAAGCTCTGCCAGATTTGGTGGATCACGTATATCTGCTGGTTGAGCTTCTTCCGGACCAGTTCTTTCCGTATTAGAAGGTACGGTTGAACTAGATGGTTCTTCAACACTGTTTCTGTCAGTGTTAATTAGTCCGGACGAACTTGAAGGGGCTCCGGAATTTTGGGTATCCGTAGGAGTATGTCCGAAGCTAAACGGTAGTCCAGAGTCCGAGTCATCCGTAGCATCGTCCATATCATTTCTTTGTGCTCCTTTGGTGCCACTTGGTTGGTCAGTATGTATAACAGTAACAGTCATAAACTTGGAATAGTCGATGTTGTTGTCTTGAACCTGTACGTTAGAACTTGAAGAAGCAACTGTTGACCAATCAAGATTAGTTTCATCAAAGGTCACATGGATAGATTCTTCAACTTTAAAAAGTTTTCTATTGAAGACCCGATAAGCCTTGCTATGTAGTGAGTATCCGACAAAAATCCCATCATCAGATTTTGGTTCAAATTTATTTTGGGTCTCTTTGCCATTTATCAATATATAGCAAGTACACCCAAAAGCTCTGAAATGTGAAATTGAAGGTTTTCGTCCTCTCCACATCTCATAGGGTGTTTTCATGGTAGATTTATTTATTAGAGTTCTATTCTGAACATAGCAGGCAGTGGACATAGCTTCAACTCATAGACTGAGAGGAAGTGTTGCCCCTGCTAACATGGATCTACCACCTTCAACTAAAGTACGATTCTTGCGCTCAGCTACCCCATTTTGTTGTGGAGTTCTAGGAGCAGAGAAGTCATGCTATATGCCCTGTTCAGAACAATATGATCTCATTTCTGAAAAATTAAATTCTGTACCATGATCACTCCTGATGCACTTTATGCTCAGTCCTTGTGAGTTGCTTATCCAGTTGAAAAGATCTACTAGATGTTCAAAAGTTTGATCCTTTGATTTCAGGAACATCACCCAAGTGTATCTAGTGAAATCATCGATAACCACAAAGGTATATCTCGCACCAGCCAGTGACGGAATAGAAATAGGACCACAGAGGTCCATATGAAGAAGTTGTAGAGGAGCAGTTATTGAATTAACTGATTTGCTCTTAAAGCTGTGTTTGGTCTGTTTGCCAGTTGGCATTCTCGACAGAGAGTGTCTCTGGAGAATTTGAGTTTAGGTAGACCAGTGACAAGATCAAGTGACGCTAACTTAGACAATGTCTTAAAGTTTAAATGTGCATATCGCTTGTGCCATAACCAACTATCTTCATCTAAAGCTTTAGTGAGAAAGCATACAGGGTCAGAAGAATTATTTCTTAAGACCATTGAGTATATGTCCCCATCTCTTGATCCGGATAACTTAATATCTCCGGATAAGTTTTCTCTTACTGTACAGGAGTTGGACATAAAGGAAATAGTAAATCCTTTGTCACATAAATTACTGACACTCAGCAAATTATACTTTAAACCTTCGACTAATGCAACTCTAGTGATTGATACACAGCCGTTAGTTAAAGTGCCATACCCGACAGTCTTACCTTTGCTGTTGTCACCATATGAAACGGATGGACCTCGTTTTTCATTAACTTCTACGAGCAGAGTCTGATCACCCGTCATATGTCCGGAGCATCCACTATCGAGGATCCACTTGCTTTGATTGACCTTTAACTTCAAGTGATCCGGCAATGCATTCCAGAGATGCTCCTAAAAGACAACAGTTTACACTTTTGGTGCCCAAACTTGTTTCGGGCGGTTAGAGAGAGCAGCAGTATTATCAACAGTTCCAGATTTGATTTTGCTAGGTCTTTTAGCTCTCCAAGTTGACTTTAACTTGTTAGTTTCAACTGCTTCTCTTATTTGGGTTTTCTTGGGAGAGACACTCCTTTGATGTTTAGATTTTGTTTTGCTCAAAGAAACCCTTTTATTAAACTGATCTTTATTGGATTGAATTTGATTACAAAGCCAGTTATCAGATAAACTCCAACATTTATAGTGATAATGACCCATTTCCCTACAGATGGAACAGACACTATAATGTGAAGTACAAACAGGGGATACAGGTCTCTTGGATTTTACAGACTTTCTACTCTGTTCCCTGTGGCCTAATCCTTTGCGTTTGGGTGACACGCTCTTGGCCCTAGATGCGTCAGCCTTAGTCTTTCCTTTCTTTTTGGGTGCTACAGTTTTGGCTTTAACTGCAGCAACCTTCCCTTCATCATTAGTTACGGGTGCTACTGCTTCGGGAAGTGCAGTAACCGCCTCAACTCCACAGTCATAAACTATGGTGCCACCTAAAATGAAGCCATCCAATGGTTTAGATGTACTAACAGGATATAAGTTGGTTAGTTTAGGAGTGAAATCCGAAGGGCACTCAGTAGCTTGAGCTATGGAAGTTGATGGTTCTGAACCTAGGCCTGGTTTGACTCGGATGTTGCCAGGATCAGTCCTAAAGGTAGAGGCTATTTCACCGGATTTTAGCCACTTACGATTTATTTCCCTTCCTGTTCCAGTTCATTTTCGAGTCGTTTGACGATAACTTTTAGGCCCATTAAGTTGGTATTTAACAGATGATTTTCAGCTCTTAGATCATGATACCAAGCCTCTTTTCCTCTGAAGTCAACTATGTCCTTTTCAAGTCTAGTGATAGTAAATTCAAGGCGTTTATTCTGACTTTCCACATCTTTGTACATTTGAGTAATTATTTGTCTCTCATTCTTTTCATGATCACGCTCACTAATAAGAGATTCTAATTGACTCATGAGCTCAGAGATAGAAGGTACCTCAGTATTTGCCATGAGGCAGACGTTCGGCTAAGGAGTTGGCTCATCATCCGAGGATTCTTCCTCTTCTTCCGAGCCACTGATGTACTTTGTCACGAACACCTTCCTCTTGTTCTTGCTGTTGTCTGAGGTGGAACGGCGAGGAGTTACCTTGTCACTTTTCTCAGCCACTTTTGATTTGGTTCTGCATTCCTTGGCCCAATGACCGAGTTTTCCACAGTTGAAGCATTCTTGGGAGCTTGACTCTGATCGTTCCTTCCTTCTGGATGATGAGGAACCTCTTCTGAATCCTTTTCTACTTTTCCGAAGGAATCATTCAAAGGATTTGATAAGAAGAGTTATTTCCTCTTCTGCGTCTGAGTCAGAATTCTCTGACTCATCCATATCATCCTCTTAATGATTACTGGAGCATTCCGTAGCTTTGAGGGCTACCCCTTTTTCTTTCCGAGCTATCTTCTCATCACGGTCAATGTATTTGAATCTGACCTCATGAGTCCGAAGCTCTCCATATATTTCCTCAAGGGCAGTGAATGGCCAGTTTTTGTCAGCTTGCATCTGGAGCTGCTTGGAGTAGTATCGATCCGGCAAGGATCGAAAGAACTTGTCATTTATTTGAGACTGAGTGTAGTGCTCATTGACAGTTTTTAGCTCTAGAATGAGCTTGCCGAATCTCCGATAGATGCTTTCAAGGGATTCGCCAGGTCTGTGATTGAAACTCTCGAAATTCTGTCTGAGAGCACATATCATATTTTGCATTTAGGACTGACTCCCCTCATAGAAGATTGCCAGTTTATCCCAAACAGCTTTTGCTGTCGTGCAGCCCTGGACGTCCGTGAAAGCCTCGGAATCCAAAGATGATGTAACATAAGCCGAGCCTTTTCACTAGCACACCGCCAGGCTCTTTCATCGTTGGTAAGTTCCAGCATCCGTCTTTGGCCTCCTAACTCCATGTTCTCCGATAGTCATCGGAATTGGAATCTCCTGATGAAGACATGGCCACATAAGATGATCATGGCATACCATAAACATCTTCATGCGAGCTTTCCATTGGGAGAAAAGCTCAGGTGTGAATTTGGGCGGTTTCGTCAGAGTAAAACCAGAACTCCGTGGTTGAGGAGCGGTGGCAGCAGCAGGTTGAGGTTGGTCGACGTTTTCACAGCTGCTTCGATTTGGGATGGGCTCTTGTGCCCCTCCGGAGTTAAGGCGAGTGTTGAATAGCATACTACTTTCTTCTGCCATTGCTTAGAGTAAAAGAGTGGGATCTCTACTTTTGAACAAATAGACTTGCTCTGATACCACTTGATGGTCCCTTGGAACCTAGAGGGGGGTGAATAGGCTCTTATCTAAACTCTTTTATCTCTTAAGGCACTACACTAATCTAGTCAAGTGATAGAATCACTGCAGAAGATAACCAGATAGTGGAAGTATTTTGTTTTATTATCAAGAGATAAATACAACAAAATAGAAGCAAGACTCTCTTACACTCTGTTTACAAAGGGATTCACACACTAGCCTAGATTACTTCTTTGAGCTCTTGTGCATACACAGGTTATTTAGGCTTGTTCGCACACCTTCTCCTTTACAAATATACAAGTATGAATATTTATACAAACATTCCTAAGAGACAACCTTAGAACTTGTAGTTCCGAAATGCGTTCCGCACTAACTATTCCTCGGTAATCTCTCTGTCTTGACTGCTGCGGTTTGTGGAGCTCAAGGTCTTGGGTCTGATGAGTATAAGTGCATTTGTGAGTTCCCAAATACAATTGAGGTTGTGTCCACATATCCGGCTGATCCACGTATAAGATTCTTCAGGTTCTCAATAAGTTTGTCTTACATCGGGACGCCACGAGCTGATAACTTTAAATGCGGTGAGTTGAAGTAGTATTTTCTTGGTCCGGTGTAATTTTCCTTACTCCATTGCTAATGAAGCTCGGAACCTTACTCTGTGTCAGTAGTTGCTTACTCCGTATCTATTTAGTACTGGAATCCTTAGTCCGTGTCAGCGCTTCCTAACTCCGCATGTAAGTTCCTTACTCCGTATGTAAATTGCTTACTCCATATGTAAGTTCCTTACTCCGTATGTAAGTTCCTTATTCCGTATGTAAGTTCCTTACTCCGGGCGAGTCTAAGGGTTCGGAATGCTTACTCCGTACTAGCGCTTCCTTACTCCGTATGAGTAAAGTTGTCCGGATTCCTTACTCCGCATCTAGTTTCCTTACTCCGTGCGAATAAAGACTCGGGTCCTTATTTTTCATTAATACTTCTTTACTCCGTATCAATTTGACTTAGTCCGTTTGAGGCACTAGGAACATATTCCGCAATCCGTAGCTTTTAAGTTCTTAGTCCGCGCGAATGTTCCTTATTCCGTATGTATTGATGACTTGGTTATTTACCAAATGTTTGACGACACTCACTCTTGTCCGGATCAGGATTATGTATCCTGTCCTTAGCTTTGCTCTTACGAGTGCATCTCCGGATTAATAACATATCTTCTGCAATGATCAAATAAACACAAAAGATCACAGATCAAATTACATAAGGCTTTATCAGCATTATCCAAATTCTGGGTTTGATCCAACAGTAACTAACTCCCGAACCCTTCTCTGATAACGCAAACCACACATTTTACTACTTAAGGTAGAGGATATCCAACTGTACCCCAAAAACAGTTGGTGGCGACTCTAAATTTTCTCACCATTGGTTTAGTTTGAGCTCACCCCAAATGGGCCCGGACGAACACCAATGATGACATATACTACGTGCTCTGTGTACTCGTGCACTGTGTAGTGTGCACAATCATCAGGACTCAGCCTGCAAACAAACATCAGGACCCAGCCTGCCCACACAGGACAGCTTGTCCACGATCCTCAATAGGATTCCAG
This sequence comes from Taxillus chinensis, assembly GCA_023512835.1. NCBI lineage: Eukaryota > Viridiplantae > Streptophyta > Magnoliopsida > Santalales > Loranthaceae > Taxillus > Taxillus chinensis. Next base: position 54,528,336 of record CM042090.1, on the reverse strand, counting down.
CTCAGGGCACTCAGCCCTACCACAACGCTATATGCCCGGACACAGTGCCATACAGGCCTGCCATCGGCGCATATGCCTGCGCCGTCAACCACATAGCATCATCTGTGCTTCACGGTGAGAACCCAACAAGTCATAGAGCCCAAGCCCCAATTCCTCAAACCAACATACCAACACCAAAATGGCATTAAGCTTCACCATACTCCCTTTATAACTGAAGCCAATCTTCACAAACTCATCATCATTCCTTGACCAAGGAAGGAGATACACATAGGAGTTGTTTTCTTGAAATAAAAAGTCCCGGCATTGGGTCTCCATATCATAAATAAGATAATCTAATTTTTGGGGATTTTTCTGAGATGTCTAACCCCACTTTCCAAAAATTCACCTCTATGAAAAATTGGATTTTTCCGAGATTCTAAATCCCAATTTTCACATTTTGAAGGAGTGGGAATTTAATTTTCTTGTATTTTTCTTTGAACCCAAAAGGGGGGTATTTCGTTATTTACATTGTAACTTAATAATACTTAAATGTGTAGATGGGTATAGGCTATAATGTAAATAGTCCAATCCAGTGTTCAGTTACATTGCTGGAGTTGCGACTCGTAGCTGCGGAGCGCGGAACTGCAGCGCGCCTCAAAGACTCGAAGCTGGTCTTTGATCTTCGACCTTCAGATTACGAACTATGGATCTACGAACTACGAGTCTATGAACTACGAATCTACGAACTGTGGATCTACGAACTACGAACTACGAGTCTACGACCCTTCGACCCAATGACCCTGGATCTTCGACCCTTCGACCCAGAACTTTGGATCTTCGTCATTTCTACCCAGTAATTCGCTCAGGGTACTGTTTATTGTTGTTTTTGCCTGTTCCTTGTCTGGGATCAACCCAACAACCCCCAGACACTCACAAATACACATTTTACGCAACAGACTACGATATCTACCTCAAAATGCGTCCAAAATGCCTCTAAATCGCACAGATAACAACAGAAATATGCACCAAATTGCAGATTTCCAGAAATCTCGATCTAAATCCAGATTTCCGTGGTTGACTTCTCAACCCTCATGGCATACACAGTTATACAACCACAAAATCACAGAAACATATATTAAAACTGATATAAAATAGTTCTTAACCACATATCTTATGCTAAATCATTAGATCTCACCCAAAATTGGATTCCCCCAAAACCTAGGGTTCATGCTTAATTTCATAAATCATGACAAATTCGTGCATACCAAAGATAGAATCAAGATAAGAAGTTCAAGGACACCTACCTGGAGTGATTCTTTGAGCTCCATGAACCCAAATCGCCCCAAATCGCCAAGGCTCCAAGCTCCAAGCTCTCTCTCAAACGCACAAGCATGATAGCGTAAAGTGAAAGCTCTTTCTTTTCCTGCTATTTATATTTCTACCAGTCATTGACCAATAACTGACCTAGTCAATCATTGACCTAATCAATAATTGACCTCCTAACACAAAAATTGACCCCCAAGGTCCCGAACTCCAAATTGAGTCAAATTACAGTCAAAACGCTCAAAATGACGAGCACAACACTAAGCAAATATTATCACACTCAAATGACCGCCCAAATGCAAAGTTAACCAATAAATCCTAAAAAGTCAACAATTGGGTCAAACGAGGCCCCGACTCGGAATTGGGCCCAAGTACAGTCAAAATGCTCACATCGACGACTACACTACCATCCAGATAGGTGCACTCCCATAGAATGGCTATCTCTCAAAACTACCCAAATACGAGTCTTTACAGGACCGGTGAGCAGAGCTAACTTCGGGAGCATAGCTGTCGGCTGGGTCACCAACCGAACTGCCCTGTTGTTCCGATACGGGAAGGAGGCGAAGAGTAGCAAAAGGTCGGCGAGCCGTCATGGTCCTGTTAGGCGTAAGATGGCGGATATAATAGGCCTGGGTGAAAGAGATAGTGCCAGTTCCATTAAAATGGGACGGACGCAGATGCCGGAAGGCTATGTTGAGGATCCGCCCAAAAGATTGGTTCTTGGGCCCGTTCTTCAGCAATTGGAACAAGAATGTCCCCCAGTCCATCGGGAGACCTTCGAAGACTCTGTACATGGCCAGCAAAAGGTCATACAGAACAGAGTCGAGAGCGAAGGTGCGAGCCAAAAGATAGCGACTGAGGATGGTCGCCATACACCGGTAGCAACCGTGGAAGGACTTCACCTTGTATTCCTTCCCTTTGTAAGTGCAGCCCATGGAAGCTGCCATTGTTTCTGGTTCCGGACGTTGAGGTTCACTAGTGGGTAGGTTGAGAGCGGAACGAAGGATGGCGGGGGTGATGACGATGGATTCACCCTGAACATGGGAAAGAATGGAGTTGGTGGTGCAGTGGATATGCTGGTAATACTCGGTGATGTCGTCGATGAGAAGATCGACAGGGTTGGAAACCAGATTTATAATATGGGAGGCTTCCAAAAGGGGGCGTAGTTCGAAGAACCAAGCTGGAGGATCGGAAATTGCAGGCCAATTGACCAGATGGCTGGGATTTACGCCAGAAAGGGAGAGCTTGGGTGCCATTTCGAGGTAGAGAAAAGGAGAGGAATAAGGAAGGTGGGTTTAAGAGATCGGAAGAGCGACGAGGGTTTAGGGATTTGAAAATGTAAACTCGTGCTGTGTGAAAATTCAGTATTTATAAGACTGAGTCCGTGGTTGCCAGCGGATCATGGGATTAAGCGAGATAAATAGTGATCCACCTGACAAGCTGATGTCATTTAACTTGAGATGTGAGCGCCTCCGTATTTAAAAATGGCGTGGAGGCCGCAGAATTAAGTATGTAAGACAGCTGTATGCCTTCTTCCGGAAGTGCCTTGTCTCGAGACTTGCAATTAAAATAGCCCATCATTATTCCTCCTCAAAAACACGCTATAAGACTTGAGTATTTTAAGAATCCGGAGGAGATGAACTGATGATCATCTGGATTAAAAAGTAATCCGTAGAAGTATATCCGGATGAGCAACAGAGTGTGAGAGAGAGAGTGATTCCTTTGCTGGCTTAAAGTCGAAGAAAGATGAAGTACCACAACACTTCAAAGCCGAGACTTCAAGCAAGATATGTCAGTGAAAATGCAAAGTGAATCGGAACCTATAGTTACATGAAGATAAACTAAAAGGAACACAGAGCTTTGACAGGTTGGAATCTGTACGGATGTAAACAAATATGAAAAATTAGCATAGTCTGAACAAATGGAAAAGGTAGAACTCATGCATTGAAAATGAATGCTAGACATATACAAATGAATGACTAAATCAATGGTGCTAAAAAAGAAGCATATGTCTGATTAGAAACACATAGGTTCTCATTGGTCAACAGAGTGAAACCGTCATGCTGAACAATGTAGCCAGGATAAATGAACAATATGTGAGTTACTCTGAATAAGATTCATATGTGAGAATGGAAGAAAGAACACATGCCAGATGCTATCAATTGATTATCCGATTAAGATGCACAGTTGAAGAAAGAAAAACATCCAAACATGCCACAAAGCAGATTCAACAATGTATGTCCAGTCAGATCCGGAAGTGAGAAGTAAGAGGGAAGAGCATCCGAGACATATTGGGGGTTATTACTAAAATAATAAATAAAGCTTTTGCTCCCCCGTAGATCGTGCAATCCTCTCAGTGATGAACTCCCCGTCAGATAGACAATCGGGAAAGAGGTCATGAGACATATAAGGGGGGAGGGTATTACTTGAGTAATTAATAAGCATTTTCTCCCCATTAGATCTTGCAATCCTCTCGATGACATTGCCAGCCAAAAGATTTAGATTTTGAGAAGAATACTGTCTATCTTTTGGGAACTTCACTTTAGAAGCTGAACAGACTATCACTGTGATTTCATCCATAAGCATTCTGAGCTAACCCATTTCATTTCTTCAATTAGACATGTTAATAGGGCAATCAATATGAAAAAGCATTGAACATGAGGTGATACATGAAAAGTTGAATCATGAAATCCGAAGAAGAGTGAACTCATATAGTGTTAATTATGTTGGCTTAACAACTTCAGTCGAGAAACACAAGCATCCTCCCAGCGGGAGATATGGGAAGATAGTAAGGACAAATGCATATTATCGGCAAAAATGATCAGCATGAAGTATAGTAGGTGTCTAACACTCATTAAGAATCACAATGCATGTCCTAAAGAAAATACTGGTGGAGTGATAAATTAGAAACTATGCAGACAAATCAAGCATACCTAATTTGAGGAGTAGTTCAGAAAATCTTGCATCTGGTAGGGGCTTGGTGAGTATATCCACGAGTTGATCATCCGTAGCAACATGTTCAATAGATATATGCTGTTTAAGAATATGATCTCGGATGAAGTGATACCTGACTTCAATGTGCTTAGTCTTTGGGTGCATAACTGGATTGTTGCTGATGGCAATCGAACTGGTATTATCGTAGTACAGTGGAACAGATGACATGTTGACCCGTAGTCAGTAAGTTGACTTTGCATCTAGAGTAGCTGTGCGCAGCAACTCCCAGTAGCTATATATTCCACCTTAGCAGTAGAAGTTGATACAGAATTCTACTTCTTACTGAACCATGAAATCAATCTGCTTCCAAGAAACTGAGAAGCACCACTAGGGCTCTTCCTGTCGATGCGACACCCAGCAAAATCAACATCAGAAAATCTGGAAGTGGCTGCTCTCGTCCTTACTCCAACAGTAGGATCACCAATCACTTGTTCTGATGGGTGGTTCTGAGTCCACCTATAGTTCTGCGCAAGTGGTGGTGAGTAGTGTCACGGGTTCAGGTTTCTTGCGCCTCTCAACCCATTGCGGCACTTAGCTTCTCTATCCACGGTCCGCTAAGTTTAGCCTTTGAGGGTTGAAGCGCACATAGACTGGTTTCGCCCTGCCACTGGGCTCATCAGGAGAACGGCTACAGTTCCCGACCAGTTTGTGTAAGGATGGCCAAATCCCTTCTTCAACGTCAAGTCCTTGACTGGCGACGTGCTCCCCGCATTCAATCGGGTCGGCACGTCTGAACTCCGAAGGGGTTCCATCCGTTTTCCTCCATGAACTTCCTGGAACCTTCCGATGCGCACCATCTACGCTTTCAACTAACCCCTCTCTTTTACGTAGCACGAATACATTCCTGAATCGTGCTATTGAGAAACGTCCCGCCAGCACCACGTTACTTGGGTCATGATATTCTCCTCCACCCAATCCTCACAACGTCCTCGTTGCGTTTGTCAACATCGCTTCCCCGCAGGCGATGGCATCGTTACCTCGACGCCCTCCCACTCACCCAATGTCAATAGCTTGGACATCGCTTCCCCGCAGGTTGCAACACCTTTACCAAGATGCTCACCCGCTTGCCCAATGTCCAAAGGATAGGAGGCTTCCAAGATCGCTCCGACGCGCTCCTTCGTACTCCCTTGCCCAACTCTGTATCACACTCTAGGATACTCCAACTCTATGGACGCAATGCGTGTAAGACACTATCGGTCGAGTCACCTCTGTGAGCTCCCACCTTGGGATCACGCTACTCGCGAGAGTGTTCGGCGAGTCTTCAGGATACGGGCCGGTTCGGCTTTGATACCACTTGTCACGGGGTCAGGTTTCTTGCGCCTCTCAACCCATTGCGGCACTTAGCTTCTCTATCCACGGTCCGCTAAGTTTAGCCTTCGAGGGTTGAAGCGCACGTAGACTGGTTTTGCCCTGCCACTGGGCTCATCAGGAGAACGGCTCCAGTTCCCGACCAGTTTGTGTAAGGATGGCCAAATCCCTTCTTCAACGTCAAGTCCTCGACTAGCGGCGTGCTCCCCGCATTCAACCGGGCCGGTACGTCTGAACTCCGAAGGGGTTCCATCCGTTTTCCTCCACGAACTGCCTGGAACCTTCCGCTGCACACCATCTATGCTTTCAACCAACCCCTCTCTTTTACGTAGTATGAATACATTCCTGAATCGTGCTACTGAGAAACGTCCCGCCAGCACCACGCTGCTCGGGTCGTGACATTCTCCTCCACCCAATCCTCGCAACGTCCTCGTTGCGTTTGTCGACATCGCTTCCCTGCAGGCGATGGCATCGTTACCTCAACGCCCTCCCACTCGCCCAATGTCAACAGCTTGGACATCACTTCCCCACAGGTTGCAACACCTTTACCAAGATGCTCGCCCGCTCGCCCAATGTCCAAAGGATAGGAGGCTTCCAAGATCGCTCCGATGCGCTCCTTCGTACTCCCTTGCCCAACTCTGTATCACACTCTAGGATACTCCAACTCTATGGACGAAAGGCGTGAAAGACAGTATCGGTTGACTCACCTCTGTGAGCTCCCACCTCGGGATCACGCTACTCGCGAGAGTGCTCGGCGAGTCTTTAGGATACGGGCCGGTTCGGCTTTGATACCACTTGTCACTGGGTCAGGTTTGTTGCGCCTCTCAACCCATTGCGGCAATTAGCTTCTCTATCCACGGTCCGCTAAGTTTAGCCTTTGAGGGTTGATGCGCACATAGACTGGTTTCGCCCTGTCACTGGGTTCATCAGGAGAACGGCTCCAGTTCCCGACCAGTTTGTGTAAGGATGGTCAAATCCCTTCTTCAACGTCAAGTCCTCGACTAGCGGCGTACTCCCCGCATTTAACCGGGTCGGTACGTCTGAACTTCGAAGGGGCTCCATCAATCTCCCGCACGAACTGCCATTGAGCCTATCCCGTCCGCTCCAGTTATGCTTTCCACTCTGCCCCTCCGCAAGTAGCGCGCACCTGCGCCACTTGGGAGACGCCTGCTAGCACCTCGCTGTTCGGGGCGTGACATCCTCCCCCACTTGATTTCGCAACGCCCTCGTTGCGTCAGCGAGTTCGGAGGAACCAAGATCCTTTGGCGACGCGCTCCTCTCGATTGCAGCGCTACTCTGTCCCATCCTCGGGAACTCCACCATTGCTCGGCGGCCGACGTTGGTGGACGCGATGCGTTCAAGACCTCCTCTTGGTTGACCCCCAACTGTTAGGGGCTCCCTCCCAACTTGGGATCAGGGACCACGCATATCTCTCGCGAGAGTACTTCGGCGAGCATGTGGATACAGGCTGCAACCGCTCTGATACCACATGTCACGGGGTCAGGTTTCTTGTGCCTCTCAGAACGGTTGCGGCCCGTATTAGAGCGGTTGCGGCCCGTATCCACATGCTCGCCAAAGTACTCTTGCAAGAGATATGCGTCGTCCCTGATCCCAAGTTGGGAGGGAGCCCCTAACAGATGGGGGTCGACCAAGAGAAGGTCTTGCACGCATCGTGTCCATAGAGTTGGAGTATCCTAGAGTGTGATACAGAGTTGGGCAAGGGAGTACGAAGGAGCGCGTCAGAGCGATCTTGGAAGGCTTCTATCCTTTGGACATTAGACGAGCGGGCGAGCATCTTGGTAAAGGTGTTGCAACCTGCGGGGAAGCGATGTCCAAGCTGTTGACATTGGGCGAGTGGGAGGGTGTCTAGGTAACAATGCCATCGTCTGCGGGGAAGCAATGTCGACAAACACAATGAGGAGGTTGCGAGGATTGGGTGGAGGAGAATGTCACGACCCGAGCAGCGTGGTGTTGGCGGGACATTTCTTAGTGGCACGATTCAGGAATGTATTCGTGCTACGTAAAAGAGAGGGGTTGGTTGAAAGCATAGATGGTGCGTAGCGGAAGGTTCCAGGCAGTTCGTGGAGGAAAACGGATGGAACCCCTTCAGAGTTCAAACGTGCCGACCCGGTTGAATGCGGGGAGCACGCCGCTAGTCGGGGACTTGACGTTGAAGAAGGGATTTGGCCATCCTTACACAAACTGGTCGGGAACTGAAGCCGTTCTCCTGATGAGCCCAGTGGCAGGGCGAAACCAGTCTACGTGCGCTTCTACCCTAAAAGGCTAAACTTAGCGAGCCGTGGATAGAAAAGCTAAGTGCCGCAATGGGTTGAGAGGCGTAGGAAACCTGACCCCGTGACAAGGGAATGTCACGACCCGAGCAGCGTGGTGCTGGCGGGACGTTTCTCAGTGGCACGATTCAGGAATGTATTCGTGCTACGTAAAAGAGAGGGGTTGGTTGAAAGCGTAGATAGTGCGCAGCGGAAGGTTCCAGGCAGTTCGTGGAGGAAAACGGATGGAACCCCTTTGGAGTTCAGACATGCCAACCCGGTTGAATGCGGGTAGCACGCAGCTAGTCGAGGACTTGACGTTGAAGAAGGGATTTGGCCATCCTTACACAAACTGGTCGGGAACTGGAGCCGTTCTCCTGATGAGCCTAGTGGCAGGGCGAAACCAGTCTACGTGTGCTTCAACCCTCAAAGGCTAAACTTAGCGGACCGTGGATAGAGAAGCTAAGTGCCGCAATGGGTTGAGAGGCGCAAGAAACCTGACCCCGTGACAAGTGGTATCAGAGCGGTTGCGGCCCGTACCCACATGCTCGCCGAAGTACTCTCGCGAGAGATATGCGTGGTCCCTGATCCCAAGTTGGGAGGGAGCCCCTAATAGATGGGGGTCGACCAAGAGGGGGTCTTGAACACATCGCGTCCACCAACATCGGCCGCCGAGCCATGGTGGAGTTCCCGAGGATGGGATAGAGTAGCGCTGCGATCGAGAGGAGCGCGTTGCCAAACGATCTTGGTTCCTCCGAACTCGCTGACGCAACGAGGACGTTGCGAAATCAAGTGGGGGAGGATGTCACGCCCCGAACAGTGAGGTGCTGGCGGGTGTCTCCCAAGTGGCTCAGGTGCGTGCTACTTGCGGAGGGGCAGAGCGGGAAGCGTAGCTAGTGCGGACAGGATAGGCTCCACGGCAATTCGTGCCGGAGATTGATGGAGCCCCTTCGGAGTTCAGACGTACCGACCCGGTTAAATGCGGGAAGTACGCCGCTAGTCGTGGACTTGACGTTGAAGAAGGGATTTGGCCATCGTTACACAAACTGGTCGGAAACTGGAGCCGTTCTCCTGATGAGCCCAGTGGTAGGGCGAAACCAGTCTACGTGCGCTTCAACCCTCAAAGGCTAAACTTAGCGGACCGTGGATAGAGAAGCTAAGTGCCACAATGGGTTGAGAGGCGCAAGAAACCTGACCCCGTGACAGTAGTGAATGATTTGAAGCTCTGCCAGATCAAGTGGATTTTGTACATCAGCTGGTTGATCTTCTTCCAGACCTGTTGTATCCGTATGATGAACAGTTCCAAAAGTACTTGGAACTGCTTCGGAACTGTTACTTTCAGTATGAATAGGTTCAGACGGACTAGAAGGCTCTCCGGAGTTATAGGTTTTCGTGACAAATTCTCCGGAGTTAAGTGGAAGTCCTGAGTCCGAGTCTTATGAAGCATCATCAGTAGCATTTCTTGCTTCACCGGTACTGAGTGATTCATCAGGTATTGCAGCAGGTACATGCCTAAACTGAGAATAGTCAATCGAGTCCGTGTGATCCTGCATAATTTGATTTGAAGATCCTACACTTGACCAGCCAAGGTTAGATTCATCAAAATTAACATGGATAGATTCTTCAACCGTTAGACGTTTTCTATTGAAAATGCGATAAGCCCTACTGTTCAACGAGTATCCAACAAAGATTCCATCATCGGATTTTGGCTCAAATTTACTTCGAGCCTCGTTAGCGTTGTTTAACACATAGCAAGCACACCCAAAGGCTTTGAAATGAGAGATTGATGGCTTCCTGCCTCTCCACATCTCGTAGGGTGTTTTCATGGTAATCTTATTGATAAGAGTTCTGTTCTGAACATAGCATGCAATGGACATAGCTTCAGCCCATAGACGGAGAGGAAGCTTTGCCCCTGCTAACATAAATCTACCAGCTTCGACTAAAGTGCGATTCTTACGCTCAGCAACTCCATTTTGTTGTGGAGTCCTGGATGCAGAGAAGTCGTGTTGAATGCCCTTTTCAGAATAATGGGATCTCATATCTGAAAAATCAAACTCAGTACCATGATCACTCCTGATGCACTTAATGCTCAGTCCTTGTGAATTGCTTATCCAGTTGAAGAGATCTACAAGATGTTCAAAGGTTTGATATTTTGATTTAAGGAACATTACCCATGTATACCTGGTGAAATCATCGATAACCACGAGGGTATATCTCACACTAGCCAGAGAAGCAATAGAAATGGGACCACAAAGGTCCATGTGAAGAAGTTATAGCGGAGCAGTTATTGAGTTAACTGATTTGCTCTTAAAGCTGTGTTTGGTCTGCTTGCCGAGTTAGCATTCTCTACAGACAGAGTCTTTGGAGAATTTATGTTTGGGCAAACCATTTACTAAGTCAAGCGACGCTAATTTAGACAAGGCCTTGAAATTTAAATGTGCGCAACGCTTGTGCCATGGCCAACTTTCTTCATCTGATGCTTTAATGAGGAAGCATATGTCCTCATCTCTTAATCTGGATAACTTAACATCTCCAGATAAGTTTTCCCCTAATCAGTGTGTTGGACATAAAGGAAACAGTAAATCCTTTGTCACATAAATTACTGACACTTAGCAGATTATACTTCAAACCTTCGACTAGTGCAACTTTAGTGATTGATACACAGCCGTTGGTTAAAGTGTCATACCCCACAGTCTTACCTTTGCTATTGTCCCCATATGATATGGATGGGCCTCATTTGTCAGCAACATCAACGAGCAGAGACTGATCACCCATCATATGTTCGGAGCATCCACTATCGAGGATCCACTTGCTTTGATTGATCTTTAACTTCAAGTGATCTGGTAGTACAATCCAGAGATGCTCCTGCAAGACAATAGTTTACACTTTTGGTGCCCAAACTTGTTTCGGGCAGTTAGGAGAAACAGCAGTAGTGTCAACAGTTCCGGATTTAACTTTATTAGAGCATCTCCAATGCATTAGGTAAAGTCATAGCTAAAGCTATATTTAGTTAAAAATCTTCTCCAATGCATTAGTTAAATGGATAGTTAAAGCAAAACAAAAAGCAAAATTTGGCTTTTGCTTTTGCTTTAGCTGTCCATGCCAACTCAACTTATACTCTCCCTTGTCAGTATTGCCCTCCCTACCGTCTCCTTCCTCCACGCAGGTCGCAGCCCCATCCTCCACGCAACCCCCATCCCCGTCGGCTGCCCTCCCCAGCTTCACCCCCTCCCCGTCGCCCCTCTGCGTCTCCCCTCCCCCTCCCCGTGCTTCACCCCTCTGCGTCTCCCCTCCCCATCCCCTAATTCCCTCCCCCCCCCGCGCTTCACCCCTTCCCTATCGCCCCTCCCCGTCGCCTATCGCCCGTCACCCGTCGCCCGTCGCCCATCACCCATCGCCCGTCGCCTGTCGCCCGTCGCTAGATCCCATCCCCTCCTCGCGCTTCACCCCCTCCCCATCGCCCAATCCCATCCCCTCCCCGCGCTTCACCCCCTCCCCTGTGTTTCACCCCTCCCCGTCGCACGCCCCCACCCCCCTTGCGTTCCCCGTCCCCTGTTGCGCGACCCTCCGCCCTAAGCACCCCCGTTAGTCTGTGTTCCCATCTGCGTATTAGGGATTTGGGAAAGGTAATAAAAGGGTAGATTGGGAAAATTATTTTTTAAGCAAAAAAATACATGATACACCATTGGAGTACTATTAGTTAAAACTGCACTATAGCAGGCTAAATATGACTTTAGCTCATTTCAGTTAGCTAGAATGATTGGAGATGCTCTTAGGAACTTTAGCTTTCCAGGTTAACTTTATTTTTTTTAGTGTTAGCTACTTTTTTAACTTGAGTTTTCTTGGGAGAGACTCCTTTGAGATTTAGATTTTGATTTGCTCGAAGAACCCTTTTTGATAAACTGATCTTTATTAATACGAATTTGATTACAAAGCCAGCTATCAGATAAGCTCCAACATTCATAGTGATAATGACCTATTTCTCTACAGATGGAACAGACACTATGATGCGGAGCATAAACAGGGGATACAGGTTTCTCATGTTTTACAAATTTTCTACTCTGTTCCCTATGGCCTATACCTTTGCGAATGGGTGACGTGCTCTTAGCCCTAGATGCGCTAGCCTTAGCCTTTCCTTTCTTTCTGGGTGCTACAGTTTTGGCTTTAATTGCAGCAACCTTCCCTTCATCGTTAGTTACGGGTGCTACTGCTTCAGGAACAGCAGTAACAGCCTCAGTTCCACAATTATAGACTATGGTGCCACCTGAAATGAAACCATCCAGCGGTTTAGATGTACTAATAGGATAAAGGTTGGTTAGTTTCAGAATGAAATCCGGAGGACACTCAATAGCTTGTGTGGAGGTTGATGGTTCGAAGCCTAGGCCAGGTTTAACTTGGATGTCATCCGGACCAGTCCTAAATGTATAGGCTATTTCCCCGGATTTTAGCCACTTACGATTTATTTCCTTTTCCTATTCCAATTCATTCTCGAGTCTTAGATCATGATACCAAGCCTCTTTACCCTTGATGTCAGTTTTGTCTTTTTCAAGTCTAGCAACAGTAATTTCAAGACATTTATTCTAACCTTCCATATCTTTGTACATTTGAGTAATTATTAGTCTCTCATTATTTTCATAATCACGTTCAGTAATAAGAGATTATAATTTACTCATGAGCTCAAAAATAGAAGGTACCTCAGTATTTGCCATGAGGCAGACGTTCGGCTTTGGAGTTGGTTCATCATCCAAGGATTCCTCCTCTTCTTCCGAGCCACTTACGTACTTGGTGACGAATGCCTTCCTCTTGTTCTTGCTGTTGTCTGAGGTGGAGCATCAAGGAGTAACCTTGTCACTTTTCTCAACCATCTTAGATTTGAATTTATAATCCTTGGCCCAGTGACTAGGTTTCCCACAGTTATTGCATTCATGGGAACTAGACTCTGATCACTCCTTCCTTTGGAATAATGATGAGGAGCCTCTTCTGAATCTTTTTCTACTTTTCTATAGGAATCGCTCAAAGGATTTGACCAGAAGAGCTATTTCTTCTTCAGCATCAGAGACAGAGTTCTCTAACTCTTCCGAATCATCATTCCTCAGTATGCTGAGACATTCCGTAGCTTTGAAAGCTACCCCCTTTTCTTTCCGAGCTATTTTCTCATCTCGGTCAGAGTATTTGAACCTGACCTCGTGAGTCCAGAGCTCTCCGTATAGTTCTTCAAGGGGAACATGCTGCTAGTTCTTGTCGGCTTGCATCTGGAGTTGCTTGGAGTAGTAGCGATCCGAAAGTGAGCGGAAAAACTTGTCATTGATTTGAGATTGATAGTAGTGCTAATTGATAGTTTTTAGCTCAAGGATGAGCTTGCCGAATCTCTGATAGATGCTCTCGAGGGATTCGCCAAGTTTGTGATTGAAACTCTCAAAAATCTGCCTGAGAGTACAAATGACATTCTGCATTTGGGACTGACTTCCCTCATGGAGGATTGTTAGTTTATCCCAGATAGCTTTCGCTGTTATGCACCCCTAGATGTCTGTGAAAGCTTCGAAGTCCAAAGACGATGTAACATATGCCAGAGCCTTTTCGTTAGCACACTGCCAGGCTGTTTCATCAATGGTGAGTTCAGCATCGGTCTTTGGCCTTCTAACTCCATGTTCCCTGATCATCATCGGAGTGGGTATCTTCTGATGAAGACATGGCCACATGAGATGATCATAGCAGACCATGAACATTCTCATGCGAGCTTTCCACTGGGAGAAAAGCTCAGGTGTGAACTTTGGCGGTTTGGTCAGAGTGAAACCAGAACTCCGTGGTTGAGAGCAACGGGCAACACAGAGGTTGAGGTGGATCGACATTTTCACTGCTGCTTCGATTAGGGAGGGACTCTTGTGCACCTCCGAAGTTCAGGCGAGTGTTGAATAGCATACTGCTTTCTTCGGCCATTGGTGAGAGAGAGAGAGAGAGAGAGAGAGAGAGAGAGAGAGAGAGAGAGAGAGAGAGAGTGGGATCTCTACTTTGAGCAGATAGAACTCACTCTGATACCACTTATTGGTCCCTTGGAGCCTAGAGGGGGGTGAATAGGCTCTTATTGAAACTCTTGTCTAACTCTTTGGCACAACACCTATCTGGTTAAGAGATAGAATCAATGCGGAAGATAACCAGATAGTGGAAGTATTTTGTTTTATTATCACAGTGATAAGTACAACAAAATGGAAGCCGATTAAAACTTGAAGAGCTTTTTGATCTACTTAAGAACTCTATAAAACTCTATTTACAATGTACTCACACATTAGCCTCTATGATCTACTTGAGCTCTTATACATTTTCGCATTCACTCCTTTTTTTTTTTTGTACAAGGTTTACATTATATATATATATAACACATCTTTGAGAGACAGTCTTGGAACTTGTTGTTCCGGACTATGTGCACATTTACTGTTCCTCGGAATCCTCTCTGTCTTAAGTGTTGTGGATGTGGAGCTCAATGTCTTGGGTTTGCAAACCATAAGTGCGTTTGTGAGTGTAAAGACTCGTATTTGGGTAGTTTTGAGAGATAGTCATTCTATGGGAATGTAACTATCTGGACGGTAGTGTAGCCGTCGATGTGAGCATTTTGACTGTACTTGGGCCCGATTCCGAGTCGGGGCCCCGTTTGACCCGATTGTTGACTTTTCGGGGTCTATTGGTTGACTTTGTGTTTGAGCGGTCATTTGGGTGTACTAATATCTGTGTAGTATTGTGCTCGTCATTTCGAGCGTTTTGACTGTAGTTTGACTCAATTTGGAGTTCGGGACCTTGGAGGTTAATTATTGACTGGGTCAATGGTTGACTAGGTCAGTTGACTGGCAAAAATATAAATAGGGGAAAGAGAGCTTCCACGTTACGTTTCAGCGTTTCAAGTTTCTGCGTTGGAGAGCTTAGAGAGAAAGAGAGAAGGAAGCTTGGAGGCCTTGGCGATTTGGGGCGTTTTGAGCTCGTTCAAGCATCAAGAATCATTCCAGGTAGGTGTTCCATTGATTCTTCACCCTTTTCTTGCTGTTTTTTTGGATTAACATGTAAGAATTTGATGAAATTATGTAAATTCGTATTGAACCCTAGAATTTGGGGAAAAACCAATTTTGGGTTGAATCTTGTATTTAAATGCATTCTGAGGGGTAAGACGTGATTTAAAACCTAATATATAGTATTAGGTATGAGTTTTATGAGATTTCGGGTTGAATCCAGACGAGAAACAGGTGAAAAACGATGATGAACAAGAATCGTCAGAACTGGGTAGAGAACGAACCGATGAGATCGATGGAAATTGAAAATTTCGAATGTGCGGCTTCGAAGGTTCGAAGGTTCAAGGTAGGTTCGATGTAGTGTAATTTCGAGTGTCGAATGTGAAATTTTCGAGTGTCGTTTCGAAGGTTCGAAGGTACTTCGAAGGGAGTTTCGAAGGCAGTTCATGGGTACTTCGAAGGTAGTTTTCGAAGGTAGTTCGAGTGTAGGTTCGAGAGTCGAAGGCAGTCCGAAAAGAGATTCGAAAATACAGATTCGAAATGCAGATTCGAAATGCAGATTTGAAAATGTAGTTTCACTGGCAGATTCGAAATACAGTTTGACTGGACTGGACCTATTTACATTGCAACCTATACCCATCTACACATTTAAGTATTATACGTAAGTTACAATGTAAATAACGAAATACCCCCCATTTGGATTCAAAGAAAAATACTAGAAAAATCAATTCCCACTATTTCAAAATGTGAAAATTGGGTTTTAGTGTAAAATTTCGGAAAAATCCAAAAGTTCGTAGTGGTGAATTTTTGGAAAGTGGGGTTAGACGTCTCAGAAAAATCCCCAAAAATCAGATTATCTTATTTATGCTATGGGAACCCAATGCCGGGACTTTTGATTTCAAGAAAATAGCTGCTATGGGTACTTCCTTCATAAATCAAGGATTGAGGATTTACTTGTGAAGACTGGCTACAATTCCAAAGGAAATGTTGAGAATGACATGCCATACTAATGTTAGTATGTTGGTGTGAGGTATTGGGGCATGGACTCCGTGACTTGTTTGGGTTCTCACCGTGATGCACCGATGGTGCTATGTGGTTGACGTGGCAGGCATATGCACCGATGGCAGGCCTGTGTGGCGACCGTGGCCGGGCATATTGCGCGTGGACAGGCTAAGGCCTGAGTTGAGCCGTTGAGCTCGTGGAGCTAGGGCTGAGTGCCCTGAGCTGGGATCCCATGGAGGATCGTGGACAAGTTGTCCTGATGTTTGTTGCAGGCTGAGTCCTGATGATTGTGCACACTACACGGTGCACGAGTACACTAAGCATATAGTATAGACTTATATGTGTTGCATGATGTGGAGTGTTAGGGTCACCTACTGAGCTTGTCGCTCACCCCTACTTGTTGTTTACCCTTTTCAGGTGTGACCCGAGACTAGTGGAGGACTTTCTTCCAGGAGGACGCCCCCTACTCTGATGTATGATACAGTTATATTCTGTATTGTTTTATGTGATATCCCGGACATGGGTCCGTGGACAGTTGTATTTGCATACTGTATGATGTGATGTCTGTATGACTGTTTGATTCTTTGTATGCATGATGATATATGGGAAAGTACAGGATTACCTTTGATGTATGACTGTACAGGGTTGCAGATTTGAGACAGCACCCGCGGTGTAATCTCTTTTGGTGCTAGTCACCAACCCCTTGACCTTTCGGGTGCGGGCAAGGGGAAGTCATGTACCCGGTTTCGGGTTCCCTGGAATTCGGGGACGTGACAAGTTGGTATCAGAGCATGGTCTAGCGGACCTAGGTTAGTGAGGGGTGGTTAATTGATTCCATGTGACTTGGAAAACTATAAGGAGGGCGCCTGATCAACGCAGTCCTTATAGGTATTCTAGGTTATGTTGGTGTCAGTTAGATCATCCTAGGAGCATACATAGGGTGCATTGCTAGTGGTATGATTGTGTGCATATAGGGCACTAGATTGTCTTTGTGTGTGATGTGCTCGTATGTGGTGCCAGGGATGGCACGTGGCCGTGAGAGCCAGGATTGGATGTGGTGTACCCTATGGGGTGACACGATGCTATATGCATGGTTGTGGACCTACGGGTCATGTGGTGTACCCTGATGGGGGACACGATGCTATATGCATGGTATGGACCTACGGGTCGTGTGGTGAGAACCTACAAGTCGGTTGTGCCTTTGATGGCTGTTTGTCTTATTGATCGTTTGTTGTTTGTTATTGTGGCCGGTGTGATGGCACCACCGAGGAGAGCCGTCCGAGGCCAAGGCCCGGCAGAGGAGCCCACGATAGAGTCGGGGCACCAGGGGGCAGCAGAGCCCGCAGCGAGAGATCGTCGGCTCCCGTTGTGGGACCTGATTTGGCTCGGGTATTGATTCGGTTGCAGGAGGCCATGCAGGGTATGCAGGGCTCGATGAGGGATATGGCTAGAGAGGTGGATGAGCTAAAGAGGCAACAAAGAGCCTCGGCAGCCACTACGGCCTCGCGGCCCACTACGGCCTCGGCGACAGGAGGCGAGGGTGGTGCAGGATGTGCACCAACAGGAGGTCGTGATAGAGCCAGCACGACGAGGAGTGGATTGGGCTGCACGTTTTTGAAACATGCACCCAGGACTTTTGAGGATGGTTCACGGCCTGAGGTAGCCGAGGACCTGGATTAGATGGACGAGAGGACATCTTTGAGATGATTGGGGTGCCAGATGAGGAGCGGGTGCGCGTGGCGACGCACTATCCGTTGGGTATCCCACGCAGGTGGTGGGAATCCACTAGAGCTGTCCATGGCGATCGGATGAGCTGGAGAGAGTTTGTTGAGCGCTTCTTTGGGGAGTATTTTCCCAGCTCGTTGCAGTATACTCGACGTAGAGAGTATTATGAGCTTGTGCAGGGTAGCATGACTGTGGGTGAGTATGTGCAAGCCTTCACAGATTTGGGGCGGTTTGCTCTGGAGTCTTGGGAAAAGGAAGGCCGGAAGACGCAGGACTTCATTCAGGGCTTGAGGCCATCTTTGAAAAGACAAACTGGAACCGATGCGGTTGACCAGCTACCGGGAGGCGGTCGACAAGGCGATCATTATTGAGCGAGGTCGGGATCGGGCGAGAGCTCGGAGGCCGGGCGGTTCGGCAGTCCGAGCAAGAAGAGGCAGAGTGGGGGAGAGCGGTGCCGCTCGGCCTGAGAGGAGGCAGGTGCAGAGGGTTTCTAGCCAGGCGGTGGGACCCCGTGAGAGTTCAGCCAGCAGGAGGCCAGGTACCTGTTGGAGTTGTGGTTTGACCGGGCATGTCTCGAGAGACTGCCCAAGGAAAAAGATGACATGCTTCCGATGTGGGAAGGTGGGACATGGAGCTAGGGAATGTGTTACCCTTAGCTCAACCAGTAGTGTAGGCCCTCGTCCGAGAGATCAGGGACAGAGGAGTGGGGCTCCATCTCAGAGGTCAGTGCCGCCGGCACAGAGCACGCAGATGCGACCTGCGGTGCAGCAGCCTCAGCGGGAGGCTCAGGGTCATGTTGATCAGCGGGGCAAGGCCCCAATGGGCCAGGCTAGTGGCAGTGGACCACGAGGGAGGACTTTTGCCCTCACCCAGGAGAGGCAGAGGTTCCACCAGGTGGATGAGGCAGAGCAGGACCTTCGGTGGTGAGAGGTACCATCATCATTTCTCATACTATTTGTTCGGTTTTGATTGATACCGGTGCTACCCATTCTTTTATTTCGTATGCTACGGTGGTTGGATTAGAGTTAGACCAGGAGACAGTGAGTCAGTCTCTGATGGTTGCTTCACCTTTGGGTGGAATTGTGATACTTGAGAGTATCTGTCGTGCTTGTCAGGTAACACTTGGGGGTGTTAACCTGTTGTGTGATTTGTATATCATGGAGTTAGATGATTTCGATGTTATCCTGGGTATGGACTGGTTGGTCTCCGTGGAGGCCAAGATTGATTGTTTTCGACGGCGTGTGACGTTCCTCACACCAGGGGGCACGCGGGGTGTCTTTGTGGGTGAGTGGACTGAGGAGGCATGCAGGTTGGGACCATTGAGGCATGGGTGGGGTGATGTGACCCACCGGTTAGCCGACTTGACATTGGTTGACAGGAGGAGAGAGGGGAAGGCTGTTTTGCCACCCATTGTAGATCGGTTCCCGGATGTGTTTCCCGAGGACTTGGTCGGTTGCCACCCGTGAGGGAGGTAGAGTTTTCGATCGACTTGTTGCCAGGGACAACACCGATCAGGTTAGCGGCCTCAAGGATGGCACCGACAGAGCTTAGAGAGCTCAAGAGACAAATAGATGACCTATTGGCGCGAGGCTTTATCAGGCGGAGTAGCTCACCGTGGGGCGCTCCAGTGTTGTTCGCCAAGAAGGCGGATGGTTCACTTCGGCTATGTATAGACTACCGGAAGCTGAACCAGGTGACTGTGAAGAACAGGTATCCATTGCCGAGGATCGACGACCTGTTTGATCAGTTTCGAGGTGCAAGATGGTTTTCCAAGATAGACTTGAGATCTGGATACCATCAATTGAGGGTTAGGGAGGCAGATATCCCAAAGACCGCATTCAGTTGTCGCTATGGGCATTATGAGTGGCTTGTGATGCCGTTTGGGCTCACGAATGCTCCAAGAAGTGTTTATGGGATTGATGAACCAGGTGTTTGCTCCATTTTTAGATATGTTCGTTGTGGTGTTCATCGATGATATTTTGGTCTATTCGGCGACCAAGAGGGAGCATGAGGAGCATTTGCAGGTTGTGTTCGAGACCTTGCGAGAGCATCGGTTGTATGCGAAGTTCACAAAATGTGACTTCTGGTTGCAACAGTGCACTTCTTGGGGCATGTGGTATCTTCGGAGGGTATCACGGTGGATCCCGAGAAGATTGAGGCATCATGTCGTGGAAGAGGCCCACGAATGTGTTTGAGATTCGTAGCTTCCTTGGTTTGGCAGGCTATTATCGGAGGTTCGTGGAGGATTTTTCCCGGTTGGCAGCTCCTATGACACACTTGACTAGGAAGGGAGTTCCTTTCATTTGGTCTGATACGTGTGAGAGTGCTTTCATGGAGTTGAAGGCACGATTGACCTCAAGACCTATCTTGATTCTTCCACAGGAGGGTGTGCCTTTCGAGGTGTATTGTGATGCTTCCGGGGTGGGACTTGGTTGTGTGTTGATGCAGACGCGAGGTGATTGCTTATGGGTTCAGGCAGTTGAGACCACATGAGCAGAGCTATCCCACGCATGATTTGGAGTTGGCTGCAGTGATCTTTGCACTTAAAAGTGGGCAGCATTATCTCCTTGGGGAGAAGTTTGTGGTGTATACGGACCACAAGAGCTTGCAGATATCTTCTCTCAACGAGACTTGAACCTTAGGCAGAGGCGGTGGGTGGAGTACCCGCAATGATTTCGGTTTGATATGATGTATACCCCTGGGAAGGGTAATGTGGTGGCGGATGCTCTGAGTAGGAAGAGCAGGGCCGTGGTGGCCCATTGTGCCATTAAGGAATGGGAGATGATGGGTCGGTTGGCAGCAATGAGGTTACAAATGGTGACCAGCGAGGGGCGAGGGACCCTCGGTGTTGTTGTAAGCGGTCCCAGGAGATGCAAAGACACAGGATCATAGAGGATCAAGTGGGGACATTGATTGTGAGGTCATCCGCGACAGGATTCGGGACCGGGCAGGTATCTTCTGATCGGACCGAGGATGCAAGAGCACGTCGTTGCGGTATAGGGGTAGATTGATAGTTCCCACTTCTCTTCAGGAGGAGGTTCTTCGGGGAATTTCACCGGTCGAGGTTATTGTACATCCTGGTGGGACCAAGATGTACCATGCTTTGTGAGGAGGCGTTTTGGTGGCCAGGCCCGAAGAAGGCCGTTGCTGATTTTGTGAGGCGGTGTTTGACCTGTCGGCCAGGTCAAGGCAGAGCACCCGAGATCACCTGGTGAGTTGCAGTCTTTGCCAATGCCAGAGTGGAAATGGGACCACGTGACCATGGATTTTGTCACTGGACTTCCTCGTTCCAGGGGACACGACACTATATGGGTTATTGTGGACCGATTGACCAAATCGGCGCATTTTATTCCGATTCGCGAGACAGACCCAAGTGAGGACTTTGGGACAGAGGTATATTGATGTTATTGTGCGGTTGCATGGAGTCCCATTGTCTATTGTATCGATCGGGATGCGAGGTTCACCTCTCAGTTTTGGAGACAGTTACAGCGAGCTTTGGGTACCAGGGTGAACCTCAGTACAGCCTTTCATCCGCAGACGGATGGCCAGTCTGAGCGGACGATTCAGACACTCGAGGATATGTTGCGTGCCTGTGTCCTAGATTTTGGAGGTTGTTGGGAGACTCACCTTCCTTTGGTGGAGTTCTCTTACAACAACAGTTATCAGGCCACGATTGGGATGGCTCCGTATGAGGCGCTATATGGGCGGCCTTGTAGATCACCCTTGTGTTGGGCACAGACGGGGAGACAGCAGTTCTCGGTCCCGATATGGTTCGAGAGACCACAGAGATAGTGCGGCTGATTCGACAGCGCATGTTGACGGCGCGAGTAGGCGAAGTCCTATGCGGACCGGAGGCGTCGACCCTTGCAGTTTGAGGTGGGTGACCGTGTATTTTTGCGGGTTTCGCCACGTCGAGGGCATCGGAGGTTTGGACGTGGATCCAAACTCTCCCCTCGTTTTGTGGGGCCATTTGAGATTGTTGCCACCGTGGGCGCAGTGGCTTATCGGTTAGCTTTGCCACCGGAGTTGGCCCGAGTACATGATGTGTTTCATGTGTCTCAGTTGAGGCGGTATCACCCAGATCCTTCTCATGTGTTGGACTATCGCGAGATCGACTTGGCTGACGATGGTGCCGTCGTTGAGATGCCGGCACAGATTTTGGACAGGCGGGACCAGGTCTTGCGGGGCAAGACGATCCCACTAGTTCGGGTGTTATGGCGACACCGAGGCATGGAGGAGCAAACTTGGGAGAAAGAGAGCCAGATGCGGATTTTTCATCCTGAGCTATTCGAGGATGACCAGTCGTGAGGTGGGGAGGATATGAGGACCTTCCCTGAGGTATGAGTTATGTTTTATGCATTTGTTTTGCATATGTTGTTTGAGATGTGGTCTAGCTTATTGTTGTTGGATTTTGTCAGCCCTTTGGCTTGTTGCAAGTTGCATTGCACATGTGTGATCGGTGACCATGTTTGATGTTTTGTTGTTGGGACATTGAGCTTGAATCTTGCTATGTCATTTGGGCATGTGTTTTATTTTCGAGGACGAAAAGTCCTAAGGTGGGGAGGATGTAAAGACTCGTATTTGGGTAGTTTTGAGAGATAGTCATTCTATGGGAATGTAACTATCTGGACGGTAGTGTAGCCGTCGATGTGAGCATTTTGATCATACTTGGGCCCGATTCCAAGTCGGGGCCCCGTTTGACCCGATTGTTGACTTTTCGGGGTCTATTGGTTGACTTTGCGTTTGAGCGGTCATTTGGGTGTACTAATATCGTGTAGTATTGTGCTCGTCATTTCGAGCGTTTTGACCGTAGTTTGACTCAATTTGGAGTTCGGGACCTTGGAGGTTAATTATTGACTGGGTCAATGGTTGACTAGGTCGGTTGGTAGCAAAAATATAAATAGGGGAAAGAGAGCTTCCACGTTACGTTTCAGCGTTTCAAGTTTTGCGTTGGAGAGCTTAGAGAGAGAAAGAGAGAAGGAAGCTTGGAGGCCTTGGCGATTTGGGGCGTTTTGAGCTCGTTCAAGCATCAAGAATCATTCCAGGTAGGTGTTCCATTGATTCTTCACCCTTTTCTTGCTGTTTTTTTGGATTAACATGTAAGAATTTGATGAAATTATGCAAATTCGTGTTGAACCCTAGAATTTGGGGAAAAACCAATTTTGGGTTGAATCTTGTATTTAAATGCGTTCGAGGGGTAAGACGTGATTTAAAACCTAATATATAGTATTAGGTATGAGTTTTATGAGATTTCGGGTTGAATCCAGACGAGAAACAGTGAAAAACGATGATGAACAAGAATCGTCGTGAACCTGGGTAGAAAACGGTGATGAGATCGACCGGAAATTGAAAATTTCGAATGTGCGATTTCGAAGGTTCGAAGGTTCGAAGGTAGGTTCGATGTAGTGTAATTTCGAGTGTCGGATGTGAAATTTTCGAGTGTCGTTTCGAAGGTTCGAAGGTACTTCGAAGGGAGTTTCGAAGGCAGTTCATGGGTACTTCGAAGGTAGTTTTCGAAGGTAGTTCGAGTGTAGGTTCGAGAGTCGAAGGCAGTCCGAAAAGAGATTCGAAAATACAGATTCGAAATGCAGATTCGAAATGCAGATTCGAAAATGTAGTTTCACTGGCAGATTCGAAATACAGTTTGACTGGACTGGACCTATTTACATTGCAACCTATACCCATCTACACATTTAAGTATTAAATACCCCCCATTTGGATTCAAAGAAAAATACTAGAAAAATCAATTCCCACTATTTCAAAATGTGAAAATTGGGTTTTAGTGTAAAATTTCGGAAAAACCCAAAAGTTCGTAGTGGTGAATTTTTGGAAAGTGGGGTTAGACGTCTCAGAAAAATCCCCAAAAATCAGATTATCTTATTTATGCTATGGGAACCCAATGCCTGGGACTTTTGATTTCAAGAAAATAGCTGCTATGGGTACTTCCTTCATAAATCAAGGATTGAGGATTTACTTGTGAAGACCGGCTACGATTCCAAAGGAAATGTTGAGAATGACATGCCATACTAATGTTAGTATGTTGGTGTGAGGTATTGGGGCATGGACTCCGTGACTTGTTTGGGTTCTCACCGTGATGCACCGATGGTGCTATGTGGTTGACGTGGCAGGCATATGCACCGATGGCAGGCCTGTGTGGCGACTGTGGCCGGGCATATTGCGTGGACAGGTTAAGGCCTGAGTTGAGCCGTTGAGCTCGTGGAGCTAGGGGCCGAGTGCCCCGAGCTGGGATCCCATGGAGGATCGTGGACAAGTTGTCCTGATGTTTGTTGCAGGCCGAGTCTCGATGATTGTGCACACTACACGGTGCACGAGTACACTAAGCATATAGTATAGACTTATATGTGTTGCATGATGTGGAGTGTTAGGGTCACCTACTGAGCTTGTCGCTCACCCCTACTTGTTGTTTACCCTTTTCAGGTGTGACCCGAGACTAGTGGAGGACTTTCTTCCAGGAGGACGCCCCCTACTCTGATGTATGATACAGTTATATTCTGTATTGTTTTATGTGATATCCCGGACATGGGTCCGTGGACAGTTGTATTTGCATACTGTATGATGTGATGTCTGTATGACTGTTTGATTCTTTGTATGCATGATGATATATGGGAAAGTACAGGATTACCTTTGATGTATGACTGTACAGGGTTGCAGATTTGAGACAAGCCCCCGGTGTAATCTCTTTTGGTGCTAGTCACCAACCCCTTGACCTTTCGGGTGCGGGCAAGGGGAAGTCATGTACCCGGTTCCGGGTTCCCTGGAATTCGGGGACGTGACAGTGAGTTCCCAAGTTCAGTTTAAGTTGTGTCAACATATCCAGATGATTCACGTGTAAAATGATTTAGGATCCTTACTCCGTAATAATGATTGCTTACTCCGTATCAATTTAGTACTGGAATCCTTATTCCGTGTGAGCGCTTCCTTACTCCGTATGAATGAGAGAGTCAGAGTGCTTACTCCGCATCAGTGCTTCCTTACGCCGCATCTAGTTTCCTTACTCCGCATGAGTTAAAAGGAACGGATGGCTTACTCCGTATCTGCACATCCTTACTCCGCAAGAGTAACAAGTTCGGATTCTTAACTCCGCATCAAATTTCCTTACTCCGTGCGAAATAAGGACTCGGGTCCTTATTCCGCATAAGTCGTTCCTTACTCCGCATGTATAGAATACTCCGGATTTCTTACTCCGTGATTCTTTTCCTTAGTCCGTTTGAGTGGAAAACTTAGCTTTTTAACTCCGTGATAACTATGACTTTCTTCGTGCGACTTATAGACTAGGATTCTTACTCCGCATCTATTGACTTAGTCCATTTAAAGTATTAGGTGCAGATTCCTCAGTTCGTAGCTTTAACTCATTAGTCCGCACGTATGATCCTTATTCCATATGAGTGAAGACTTGGTTATGTACCAAGTGTTTTATGACACACACTCTCATCCGAATCAGGATTATGTATCCCGTCCTTAGCTTTCCTCTCACTAGTGTAGGTCCGGATTAAGTTCATATCTTCTGCAATAACTTAAAATGAAACAACAAAAGTCTCAGATCAAATTACATAGGGTTTTGTTTGCATCATCTAAATTCTAGGCTTGATCCAACATGTACAATATAGTAAAGACAAAAAAAAGAGTAAAGAAAAAAATGAAAATGGAAAAAAAGAAAAAAAAAAGGGATTTGTTATTTAATTTATGGGTGTCACAATCACACATATAACTTTATATGTTTTTTTAACGTGTGTTAGTTTATATTTTTATCCTTTTACACAGAAAAAACAAGTTTTCCAACCAAAAACCAAAGATTAAATTTTTAGGACTTCAATTTTCAAAAGAAAAAAAACAAAAAAGAAAACAAAACAAAAACGACAAAACAAAAACACAAAACACAAAAAAAAAAACCAAAACTGTAAAGTTCTATTTTCCACTTCAAACAACAAAAAAACAAAACAATAACTTTCTAGGAAAACCATAGTGCCTAGACCCAATCACAACAGTAAAAATAGATAGAAATCTCCTCCTCCTAAGATAGGTATCGAAAGGGCGCTGTATGGGTGCTAATGCTTCCCTACACGTAATCAACCCCTGAACCCTTATCTGGTAATGTGGACCACCCACATTTTAGGTGACCAAGTGCACCCCAAAAACCCAAAAATAGTTGATGGCAACTCTATACATTTCATCATTCGGTTACGGCCCAGACAAAAACCGGTAATGACAATGGGATCCACGTGTTAAACCTCCTAATGCCCCAAAACCCTCACAACCTGCTGTCACTCCAAGCAGTACAAAAAGACTAGCGGTTACTGATGAATCAGATGGTGAAGATGAAATACACACAATAACTTATAAGAAACGACATAAGACTGTTGATACATCGTCCTCTAGTTTGCAGGCTGCAAACGAAGAACCACTTCACACTAGCAAGCTTTCGGGTGTTAAAACAAAGCAGATGATGGACTATATTGATAGTGAAAGTGAAATCAGGCGTAGTATATAAGGCGGTATTGAATTTAAATGAGAAGACCTGAAAAGGATTACCAATAAGAATGAACAATTCGAATTGATGGACGTAGATAACTTTATTGTTGCACTTCTTCTAAATTGTCAAAGGTTTCCACAAACTTATGCACATTTGAAGTATCTCATCATGAAGGTTATGAGTCACGCTCACCTACTTGGAGGTGATCATTTCGCCAAACTAATTTTAGGTCAGGAAGGCTATTCAATTGCATGGAATACAAAGGATTATATCCTTATTCCTTATCATGTGATGGATCATTTCGTCTTATTACAATTGGATGTGAAAGAAAAGAGGATCACTATCTATGACTCCCATCAGAAAGCTGATTAGGAGTTTAGAAGAGGTCAAATTGAAGCATGATTATGTTACTCAGCACTACATTTCAGGCTGTAGGATTCTATGCTACTACCCGTCGCGAAAAAAGCCTGCTATTAAATGTAATGTCATCCGACCTGGTCGTACTTTAATTCCTCAACAGCCAGATGGACTTAGTTATGGTGCTTTCATATGCCTTTTTTTGGTTCAATTGATCAAAACTGCAGAAGGCATTCCACAATGGCCATGGAACGGCATGACTGAATATACTGATGAAGACACACAATATCTGAGAATGATTGTGGCTAACATGATCTTTAAAAGAAGTCTATCTGTTAAACCATTGACAAAACCTGCACATCCACATTAATTTACATTCTCATACGCAGACTTTGTATAAAGTAGTACTGATATTTATATAATTTCAGTTTTGCAAATTTCACTGTGTCTGAGCTTCTCTCATTCAATTGCATTTAATCTGTTATTTCTCCATAGGATTACTGCTTTTCATAACATTTGAACGTTTTCTCTGGCTCAAAGTGATTGGAGTTAGTTTTGAAGAACATGTGTAAGAAATCTCAATTATTTAATGATAACAGTTAGCCATATCTAAAGAATTTAATCTTCATGGATGTTGATCTGAAGACAATTATGCATTAATGGATCAAAATCAAATATGGGGAGATTGTTGATTGAATGCTTTGGTTTTTAACAGATGTTGAACCGAAATTACGTCGTCTCCGAAAGAAGATTTATTCCTTCAATCGGTTCAGTAGTTGCCTTCGTGTTTTGAAGCAGTTTACTTCGATTTGAGAGTCATAGTCGAATACCAGACTGCTGACAACACATTGAGTAATTGTCAGTAGTTTACTTCGATTCGGGAAGTCATATTCGAATACGAGTTGGTTTATAACGCATTGAGTCATCGTCAGCAGTTTACTTCGGTTCGTGAAGTCATAGTCAAATACTACGTTTACAGTGCATTGACTCATTGTCAGCAGTTTACTTTGATTCGTTTTAAATCAAATACGACAAGCCATTGTCACCACTTTACCTCGTCTTTGGAAGTAACTTAAGCTTATTCGATTTTGTTCAACTTGAAGGTGTACGTCTTGAAGGTTGAATTATGTACAATTTTCGGATCGTCATGTTAACTGATGATTATTAGGTTGGTTTTCACTTCGATTCGGGATGAATAAGACCTCAGTTCTTCAATTCTATTCCAGACATGTCACTACATCTCAACTTACAGTCATATAAAAGATTTTACTTATATTTTTCTCGCCATTAGAGGTATGTATGTAGTCCTCAAACAACAAAGTTGTTGCTCATAGAACACTTTTCATAACAAACTTTTCATATTCATAATTACAATGAACACAAGATGTTGCTGCTCTCCCAATGTAACTTCAACTAGCACTGAAGCCAATATACAATCCTTAGAGGCCGAAGTCAAGCTTTATGGGACCACCCTGAAGCAAAATGGCCTTCCTTGCAGTCCCAGGCCCAGACAGTCATGCGGATTTTGAGGATTTACACCATTGGCAAAGGAAACCCTCCTCATTCTCACCGGTCAGAATGAGACATCACAGAAAACACCAAACACAAAATCTATCATTACTCCATTAATATTGGCCAACTACTGAATTTAAAATTAACGATACCTTCTCCATTTTAAGCTTTCTGCGTGTTTAATAAATCATGGAGATGATTGCTATATTTGTACAATTAAGCATATCCACAACTATTATTAGTTGATCTAAAATAACAAACCTTCTTTACTCTAAGTAGAACACTCCTATGACATTGACCAGAAGCTGTGGAAACGTTTTGCGCACCATTAGGAAGCTAAGTTGCACTTGAGTCGAGCTGAGGTTTGTAAAGTCTTGCGCCTGACCTTTGCTTGACTCAAGGCAGCATAGCTTCAGGAACTGATCTTCGAGCCAATGATGACGACAACTTATTTGATCTAAAATAACAAACCTTCAACATTTCGGGGTAAATGATTATGCGCCAACTAACATAGTGTGCCTTTTTAGGATCTCCTTAGTGCAACACCGTAAAAGATTACAATACAATTATTTCAGTCCAACAACGAAAATTTAAACACAAAATTTAACTATTCAAAATAAGGAGAATTGATTTTATTTCAACCACAACCAGACTTTGCAGAATAAGAGATTCCTTAGGGTCATACGACCAGCCTTCTCGATCTCCAAATTTAATCAACAAAACCCCAATAAATCAAGCAAAAGTGAATACCATATAACAGAAACATGCTTCCTAAACAATAAATTCTCATTAAATCAAACACACGGTAAAAATGTTAGGTAATATAAATTTTCATAATGGACTCTTACTAAATCTAACACCCAAACAGATCCAAAGCTACAAGAAATTATATAATGAAATTAGTAATTTGTACTAATTAAAGAGAAAATGACCTTTGTGTTCGAAGAGGGAAAGAGGCGACATCTAGGTCACACAGCAAGGTCAGTAGGAGAGCTGTGTTGTGTCCTCCCAAACCCTAACCGCGTAATGACATAGGATACTTTTATAACATAGACACGTTGGAACGCCACAATGGACTAAACAAAATATTAGTTCGGCTAATATCATAGTGACACATTAGCTGTCACGTATATCCGAATGCCAATCCAGTAATGTAATCTGATCCAATATCAGGACTCCATCATGATCATTTACTGTTCATTATTGTTAATTCATTGATTTTTTAAAAAAAATTAGGAAGACGAATATAAATAAATGAAGTCAAAATATAAATATAAATATCCCATAGATAAAATAGGATCAGACAATATGCAACTATAAAACCCAAAAGGATATTTGTATCTTATACTATATGAATTATTAGGACATCTTACAAATCTGTCACACAAAATAGTTTAATTCTATGAGGTATCCTAAACCCAAAAATTTTCCCAGTCAACTGGGAAGAACTTTTTATATTATTTTCATAATACTTTTCTCTTTTTTAAAATTTTCAGCATATAAAGGATAATGCACCCTTGACACCATGTCCGTCATTGACAAAATGTTTGACGTAAGTTTTTTTTTAATATATTTTATAACTTCATCATTAGAAAGTGCACGTTAAAAAAATAAATATACGATGTAGTGGGTAAGTTATCAAACTTATTATAGGTGTTATATTTGATAAAAAGTGTTTTTATCATTATTTTGATAAAATACGTTAGGCCCCTTCATTTATGTCAACATTACAAAAATAGGAAATATGAAATACATTCAGATCACGTCGACCCATCAAAAAGTTGTCAGGTAACCATTAATTTATAGCACAGCATATATAAGATATGTTTTAATATATTTTACAAATTTATTAACATTTATCATTATTTGATATTTTTGTATGTTTTGAATTAGACTTTGGATATCTATGCATATTTATGCAGAGCGACCCATGAAGTGCTACAATTTATTATAATCCTTAATATTCTTGATTTTTAAAATGACTTTTGCTTAATATATTTTCAATAGGCATATTGTATCCCAGGGTTAAATTGCTGGCCCGCCCTGATCCCGACAAGCAAATAAATGATGACCAAAAACTACATAATTGAGGTGGTTCTGCATTTCGTACTTGCACATCTACGGTCTGCCTGCGAGAACCATTACATGTCTAGAGGATGGCTTTCACAATGATGATGACAGATTAGAATAAGCCTCCATTCCCTTTCTCAATATTTATGGGTAAGCTCGTTCACCGCCAACATATGTTGCCTCGATAGATGCAGACCCTTCCGCTGCAAAGACATCCCACGAATCAGCAGACAAAACAACAAAATCTGCCAGTTTTCCAGGTGATAAAGATCCCAAATCATGATCTAGGAAGCAAGCAGTGGCAGCTGAAATAGTGTACCTGCAAGATAAAGTATCAGATCCACCGTAAGGAAGAAACAACTCTACAATACTAAAGCTTTGGAAGTACGGTAAAACTTCTGCCCAGCGTCTGGGGGTTGAATGTGTTCAGTCAAAGATAACCGAAATCTGCCAACTGTAAAACCAAGAGAAATGCTTATGTTGTAGGCTGAGGTGCCAAATTGAAATCGAAATGTTATGCAGATTGGATGAATTCTGGTATACGATTGAAAATAGGGTGCCCAAGCCTGTTACTGGGGCAGGGTAGAATACAATAGCAAAAGCTACCAATTGAAGATATGGCGTCTAAGGTGTAATAAATTCCCACGACACGACATAATCCTAACATGTATCCCTTAAAGAGGGAATCCGCCAGCATTATTCTTCAAGTAACGCTGATGGATTTTATGGGACGCATTCTCTGAAAGACTTCAATCACAAAGCTGGGCAACTAATATAGCTTTCCACGTGACACCACAATAACAGAACTCGAAGATGATAAACAAATATGACGGGATCGGCCTAACTCCTAATGCCATGTGTGAGTGAAATGAACGTATTATGATAGTTTGACCTGCGCAATTGGCCATTTGGTCATGGGACCAAATGTAAGGAAAAGGGACGTGATCATGCAATATAAATTTAGCTTACATTGTTATATTGGATATTTGAATTGTTAAATTGACCAATATGAAAGTTGATGGTCGAATTGACTGTAAGTATAACTATATAGTTTGGTGGCTCCCGCCAAGGATTACTTGATCCTATTTTGAAATCACCGGATGTATGAAAATTATCAGTACATCATCTAAAGAATTTAGCAGTCTATATAAGGTTGTTATCAGGTGTTCAAACAATCGAGAGATTCCTCACGCGTTTAATGCATCTTCAAGTGAAATGCACTCAGATGAAATCCAGCTGTTCTCCCAGCCAGGAGGAATCCTTTTCATTGCAGCATTGATACCACCTAAAGGATTAATATCTGCTACCTGAAACAAGTGTCAAAAACATGTAAATTGCATGCTCAAGAATAGTATATAAATCATAGCAGGGTATAACGATAGAGCGTTGGAGAGAAACGAAAGCTCAGAGGTGCAAATTCTCACAGGCCAATCAGAACCAAATGCCAACTGTCCATTGTTAGCTAAGAGTGACTGGAGTAGATAAGATCCATTTTGTGCCCTCTCTATCCCAAGCTTTTCAATTGCGGAGGCAGCATCAACCAGTAGATGCTCTGGCTGTTGAATGGAAGTTTACCATGTCATGGAAACATGCACACTTGATTGAGTTCAAATACAAAACAATTAAAGAGCTTACAAGGAGATGTCCCAAGCGATCATAAACACAACTCAATTTTAAGACAATAACTCAAACTTCAGCCAAACGGAATGTTTAGGAAAAGAAAAAATGACAATAATTGAGAAGGTCAAGCACTAGCTGTTCAAGTAAAACGTGAGTAACAATGCAAGTTAGAGAAATCATATATAGTGTAACTTAATCGGGGAACACATGCCACTTTTTACTTATCCACAAAAGTCTTCCCTTTGCCACTCATATTAGTATCCCTTCTATTTATTTCCAATTATGTCTTCTTAGGTGCATTCTAAATCTAAGTTATCAAATTCAAGATCCAAAAAATAGATGATAAAATCACGTTTCTACATTTTCCTAAAAATAATATCACTTATTTAATATAATGACGAACAAAAATATATAAAGTTCAAATTCATATATGAACTTAAACTTCAATTTGAAAACCAAAATTAAATTAATATAAATTTCAAATAAACAAAAACAAAACCAATTAAGCTTAATCCCAATAAAAAGAAAATAATAAAGAAAACAATATTTCATTTATCTCAAAACAATACAATACTACATATTTATACAAAAAAAAAAAACCCACCTATGTAGATATTAGAATATCAACCATATTTATATTGTATTCTACAATATTCCACCGATTATTTCACTAGTTATACAATATCTTTCTATTTACGGTAATACTTTCCCTCAAGTTGGAACATAGATGTTAATTATACCAAACTTATTATTAAGATATGCAATCCGAATTATGTGTATAGTTTGACGAAAATATTCCCTAATTGTTCTCCAGTTTTCACATATCCTATGACATTCAAACTAAATTTTCTTACGGATAAAATAACAATCAATTTCAATATGCATATTCTCTCATGAAACACAGTATTAGAGGTCATACGAAGTGCAGCCTGATTATCACATTACTAACACCAACTTCTTTTAAGAGATGAAATATTCACATTATCTCACACAAAAACTGTGTCATGACCCTATATTTTAATTCAACACTGGATTATGACACAACATTTTATTTCTTACTTTTTCACGAGATCAATTTTTTATAAAAAAGATAAAATAACTAGTTCTTCTATCCATTGTGCAACCTGCCGAATTTGCGTACGAGAAACATTCAATCTAAATGTGTCCATAATTTGTATATATGAGACCACATCCAAATGCTCCTTTAAAGTAGCATAAAATATGTTCTTATGCTACTCAATGATTAACTATTAGATATTACATGAATTAACTACCAACACTGACAAAATAAGCAATATCGGAAAGAGCGATGGTAAGATAATTTAACTTACTAACCAACCTTCGATATTGCTCAGGGTCAACAAATGGTTTCCTAACATGTGTAATTTATGTACTACTTTAGGTATATATTATCTCTCATTCCTTGCATATCTTTTTATGCTTGAGTGTGTGTTTTTAGCATTAGTTTAAGATATATTATGCTTGTGTAGTTTTGTATGTATTTTGCATTGTTTTGTAGCTTTTTCTAGGAAAATGGAGCGAAAGAATTCAAAGCAAAGATATGCATGGTAGCTAAAAAGGTCAAGGAGCAAGTATGAAGCACTTCCAGCATGCACATCACAAAGAAGGTCATGCACGTGTCCATCACTAGAATGTTCACTGACACTTGCATGATAATAGGTGAAGCCAATGACATTACAAGCAATTTTGGTTCTTGTACGTGTCACATAAATACATGCATGCGTCCACTACTGGCACATTTTTTAGCACGTGCGTAAGAAAAATTGTAAGAAATATGATTTTAAGAACCTTTTGTTCTTGTACGTGTCGCAAAATAAGTGGTTATCATCAACAAATTCTTGGGCACTTGCACCCCTATTCTTCTCCAAAATGACGCTGTTTAGCTTAAGTACGAACTTGTGATTTTTAACTAAGGCTAGAAAGGTAATTACACTTGTAATGACTGCATTAGGTTAATTTTGGTGAATTTGTATAAAACCAGGGAGGAGGCAGACAATCTAGTGTCACGGAGTCAGCCTTTATGGAAGCTTAACCCGTGCGGTACCTAGTTCCCACCCGTACGAAGGAACGTTAGGTCAGCCTAACTCGTCGCATTTGAATCGGAACCCATCGATCTGTTGTAAAATAATTGTGTAGGGAAGCGTTTAGCGGAAAAACGATTGAACGAAGGCAACAAACGATTGTATTGATTGCTTGAAAGCTTTACAATATCACTCCCCTACATATAGATGTTAACACTTTTTTGGTTATGACACTAGGAGATATCATATATGATCGAAATCTAAAATCTCTACAACTTACTCTATAAGCTAAGTTACAATACTTTACAAGGAGAAAACACCCCAAAATAGCCTAAGTATGCTAGGATAAGCCTCGGTCAATGACATTCACCCCCCACCTAATTTCGCAGCGTCCTCATTGCGCCTTTAGCTTCCTTGAACCCGTCGAACTGCTGGATGTAGCATTCAATTTCTTCCCGGCACTCTTTAATCTCTTTGGAGAATTGCCTCAGATCCTCTTCCTTCTCCCAGCTTGCCTCTTCAACTGGCCTGTTCTTCCATTGGACGTAGTACTCCACCCGGCTTGGATCTACGCTCCTTCTTGGCACGACTCTATGAGAGTGATTTTCTCTATCTCTTTGTCGTAGGTGTTGCCCGTTGATGCTGTTGGTGTCCGCACCGCCCGGTATTCGCTCGTATCTTCCAAGTCTTCATGGTAAGGCTTGAGCAAACTCACGTAGAACACCAGATGCCTTTGTAAGCTAGTCGGGAGGTCTAGTTTGTATGAGACCTTCCCAACTCTCTTAAATACTTTGAAAGGCCTCTCATATCGACGCATCAAACCCTTATGCAATTATCTAAGGGCTTTGGTTTGGCAGGAAAGGAATTTGAGCATCACCATGTATCCTTCCTGAAATTCTAAGGGCCTCATTTGTTGATCCGCTCACTTCTTCATCTTCTTCGCCGCTTTGTGCAAGTATGCCCTGGCCAGATCAGTCTGTTCATGTCATTCTTTTGCAAACTTGAACACTGCGGGGCTCTTTCCAATGTACCCCCGAGTGATGAAAGTGGGCGTTAATGGTTACTACCTAGTTGCAAGTTCGAACGGGCTCTCGTTCGTGGACTCACTCTTCTGCAAGTTATATGAGAATTGAGCTATGTCCAGCAACTTGGCCGAATCTCTTTGATTGACACTCACGTAGTGCCTCAGATACAGTTCCAGTAAGCCGTTAACACGTTCTGTTTGGCCGTCTATTTGTGGGTGGAAACTTGTTGAAAAGTTTAAGTCTGAACCCATTATCCAAAGCAGCTCGGTCCAAAACCGCCCAGTAAATCATGAATCCCGGTCGCTCACGATTGTCTTTGGAATGCCCCAGTACTTCACCGCATACTTGAAGAATAGTCGGGCCATGTCGTCTGCCGTGCAGTCCTTCGGAGCTGGAATGAAAACTCCATACTTAAAGAATCGGTCGACCACCACATTGATCGTACCACATCCTTCGAATCTTGGGAGACAAACAATAAAGTCCATCGAAACACTGTCCCAAAGTCTTTCCGGAGTAAGCAAAGGTTCTAACAGTCCCACCAATTGCCGATTCTCTATCTTGTCTTGTTGGCACACAAGACAAGTCCTCACGTACACTTGGACGTCCTCGTAAAGTTGAGGCCAGTAGTAGCTCTGTTCCACCAACATCAAGGTACGATCGACTTCAGGATGGCCAGCCCATCGCGAGTGATGACATTATTTGAGAATGTCTCTCCTCAAACTTCCCCATTTAGGAACGTACACTCGTTCCCCTCATATATGGAGCAAGTTATCCCTTAGCCAAAATCATCTCGTCTTTCCAGCCTTGACGCATTCCACCAAGGACTTAACTAATGGATCATGCTTCATTCCTTCCTTTAGTTTGTCCACCAGGGGGAACTGTGGTTGGCTAATGGCTGCAAGTTCCGCCTTTCGACTTAGTGCATCAGCCACCACATTATTTGTGCCCGATTTGTACTCGAGCACAAAGTCGAATTCCGCTAGGAGTCCTTGCCATCGTGCTTGCTTCGGAGTTAACTTCCTTTGAGTTAGGAAATAACTCGTAACAATGTTGTCCGTATTCACCACGAACTTGGACCCTAGCAAGTAATGCCTCCACACCCGAAGGCAATGCATAACTTCCATCATTTCCTTTTCCTGCACCGCATACCTCCGTTCGGTGCGATTAAGTTTTCAGCTTTCATATGCTACAGGATGCCTCTCCTGCATTAGAACTCTACCGATGGCAAAGTCTGAAGCATCCGTGTGAACTTCATAAGGCTTTGTATGGTCCGACAGTGCCATCACCGGTCCGTTTATCACGGCTTGCTTCAACTTCTCGAATGTCTCTCGGCAAGCATCATCCCACACTCAAGTCTTGTTCTTCTTTAATAGTTCCATCAAGGGTGCGAAAATATGGGAATAGCCGCAAATGAATCTTCTATATTAGTTAACCGAACCAAGGAAGGAACACATTTCAGGAACTTTCTTGGACGTCTCCCTTTCCTTGATGGCTAATACTTTCTTGTTATCCATCTTTAACTTGCCGCCGCCAATGATGTGACCCAAGAAGGACACCTCCTTCTTCACAAAGTCACATTTCTCCTTCTTCACAAAAAGTTGGTTCTCCCTTAAGATTTGGAAAACCCGTCGTAGGTGTGCCTTGTGTTTCTCCAAGGTTTTGCTATAGACGACAATGTCATCAAGGTAGGTACACCACGACGAATCTGTCCAAGTATGGTTGAAAGATCCGGTTTATCAACGTACAAAATGTGACAGGGCCGTTTGTGAGGCCAAAGGGCATCACCAAGAACTCGTAAGAGCCATATCTTGTTACGCACGTCGTCTTTGTCTCATCACCTTCGGCTATCCGCACTTGCCAATATCCCGACCGCAAATCTAGCTTTGAGAACCATCTCGCAGCACCAAGTTGATCAAACAGGTCGGATATGAGTGGGATGGGGTAGCTGTTCTTCACCGTAATCTTGTTTAGCGCCCTATAGTCATTGCATAGCCGCATCAACCCATCATGCTTTTTTTGGAACAACACTGGTGCTCCAAATGGCGCTTTGGATGGCCGAATGAACCCGGCATCCAACAAGTCTTTCAATTGTTTCCAAAGTTCCTCCAACTCCGGAGGTGCCATTCGATAGGACACCGCAGTAGTAGGCCTTGCACCGGCCTCTAGCTCGATCTCGTGGTCCACCTCCCACTTCGACGGAAGTTGTTTGGGAGTTTGGGTGGCATAACGTCCCCAAACTCTTCAAGGACCGTCTTCACCATGGTTGGGGGCTCCTCCCCAATACCTGGGCATTCTTCCTTCACCATGACAATGAAGGTTGGCTCCTGTCGCCTAACTCCTTTGGACAATTGGAGCGCCGAAAGAGACTTCGCCTTGAGCTCTTCCTCTTCCATTACCTTCACCAACCACATTGTGTTGGTGCTTGGAATTGGAATTGCCCGCACTTGGTCAATGAACTCCATCCCCAGCACCATGGGATAGTCATCCATCGACACCACGGAGAGATTCATCTTGCCTCTCCACTCGCCGATACTTAGCTCGACTCCTCGAGCCATGCCATGGATTGGACTAGCACTGGAGTTCACCGCCTTCAATCAGCCCTTCTCTTCCTTGTAGACTATCCCCAGTCTACAAGCTTCTTCCACCTTGATGAAGTTGTTGGTCGCATCCGTGTCCACCAAGGCCTTAGTTTCAAGGCACATACATGCGCCCCTTCTGTCGTCCGGATGGTGGCACCTCCACCTTTGCCTTGAGTGCATTGAGGAGTTGCAAGGAACCAAGTCTTGGATCCCTCGCATTCCTGTCTTCGTCTTCATTGATCATTGCGGAGAGCTTGGAGCGCTTCGGGCACTCGAACGCTTTGTGAGAGCCTTCACAAAATAAACAAGAGATACTTGGAACTATTGACGAAATGTTTCGGGCGAAAGCCCTTAGACGGTTGGAAGGGTCTCCCTTTTTCTTCACTTCGGTTGTCTCCCCCACGTTTCTCCTTGTGGAACCTGTTCGCCTTGAAAGTCGATGAAGAGCTGGTGGTCTTCTCCGGCTTCTTGTATTCGATGAGTGATTCGGCTACCGCCATGGCCGACGCCAGGTCCTCCACATTTCTCCGCTGCAACTCCAACTTCGACCATTGTTGCAATCCATTCATGAAGGAAAATAAGGAATCATTCGCGAATATGTCCGGGATCTCCAATATCAGCTCTGAAAATTCGCGGGCGTACATCCGCACTGTGCCTTTATGGGTAAGGCGCCGAAATTTCGCCCGGGACTCGTCCTCCGCATTCTAGGGATAGAACTAGGCCTTAATCTCCCGCTTGAAATCCCTCCAGTTGTCGATGATGCATAGGCCGCACTCCTTGTAGGCATATCGTCGCCTCCACCACACCATAGCCGAATCGATTAAGTATAGTGGGGCAGTCTTCACCTTC
Organism: Taxillus chinensis; assembly: GCA_023512835.1. Lineage (NCBI taxonomy): Eukaryota > Viridiplantae > Streptophyta > Magnoliopsida > Santalales > Loranthaceae > Taxillus > Taxillus chinensis. Next base: position 54,490,195 of record CM042090.1, on the reverse strand, counting down.
TTTGCCTCGTCGACAATGTTCAAGGCATCGAAGTACTGCTCCATGGTCCAGAGGAAGTTGTCTAACTCCCTCAAATTCCTTGACCCACCATAAGTCTTAGGTTTTGGCACATTGATTTTGGAACAGGAGTGGCTGCCAACACCACCTTAGATAACCGCCATCTTGCATAGAGACCAATCCGCCTTGATCTCTTTGATTTCTTCCTGCATCGCCAGGATTTGGGACATGAGAGAGCCCTTCAAGCCCTCAAATCGAGAGTTCATTTCATCCATGATGGAGTTGAGACGCCCTTGCATCCTCCCATAGCTTTCCACACCCTTTAAGTCCAGCCTTTTGATGCTTCCGGAATGCTCCTCGATCACCTCCATCTAGTCAGTTAACGCCAACTCCACTTTGACTAGCCGACTCTCTAGCGGACATGTTTCCCTCGAAACGGACTTGTATCTCCTCCGTTCCTTGGCGGTTTGTTCCTTCTCGTGGCCTCCGTGCCCACCAGCACTAATGACAATAGATCTTCCATTTGTCATTTTTACACCGTCTCGAAGTTTTTTATTGTTCCACCGAGCTTTAGCACCGAACTGTGCTTTGATACCACTTGTCACGAGGTCAGCCTTTATGGCAGCTTAACCCGTGCGACACCTAGTTCCCACCCGTACGAAGAAACGCTAGGTCAGCCTAACTCGTCGCATTTGGATCGAAACCCATCGATCGATTGTAAAGCAATTGTGTAGGAAAGCGTTTAGCGAAAAAACGATTGAATGAAGGCAACAAACGATTGTATTAATTGCTTGAAAGCTTTACAACATCACTCCCCTACATATAGATGTTAACACTTTTCTGGTTATGACACCAGGAGACATCATATATGATCGAAATCTAAAATCTCTACAACTTACTCTATAAGCTAAGTTATAACACTTTACAAGGGAAAAACACCCCAAAATAACCTAAGTATGCTAGGATAAGCCTCGGTCCGTGACACTAGGGAGGCTAAAAACGCTAGAGAAAGAAAACCCTAACACATATTGAAGGAACTTCTGGTGATTTGAAGAACAAGGTGGTGCTCAATTTGAGGATATTCTTTTCTCATTTTCACTTAGTATGATGGACATGATTTACGTAATTTTATATTTTATTATGCCTGGCTAAATTTTCTTTTTTGGAGAAGAGATGTAGTCCCCTTTAAACATGTTATGGTTTTAAAGAGTTGTGAGCTTCTTGAATTTTGATTTTGATTAAAATACCATGCTTGGAATGTGTTTGATTTTATGCATGAATCAATTATATATTAGCCTTAGTCTGAGGCGGCTTCTGGTATTTTAAATTAAGGCCTTACAAAGTAGACCAAGTTTGTATTGACCTTGATTGGTTGATATCACTTTATTAGTAAATCTCAATTCACATGAACTAAATGGTTTTGAATAAATTTTAATCCTGTTCACATCAAGGTTCAAAAATACGTGAGGCGAGAACGGTATGGCCGAAAGCTGTACGAATATACGGATGCCTCAGTACGGTCGAGGCGGGCGCCTCAACCTTACACATTAATTTTATACTGGAAATATTATCATACTAAAATAACTTAAATTTCTCCATAACTTTAGTAGAAATATATTACAATCATAATAGTCTTATACTTTATAAAATCAAACTAAAAATATAAATCAAGTCTCACTCAAAAACAAAATTAAGTATTTGTAATCAATTTCAAATATTCAATAAAACAAAACAACTAATATTAATGTTATTAATATATAACATAATGTTAATTAAATAAAAACAATTAGAAAAAAGATATATTAAGTATAATATATACTCACAGCCACAGACGGACAGTTGACGAGAGGAGTGACAGAATCAAGCGAGAGGGAAAGACGGCGTTGACGCAACGCGAGGCACGGTGAGGGTACGTCGAGGCTCGACGAGACAGCGTTGACGGGAGGCAAGGCTCGGCCTCGGCTCGGCAAGGCTGTGTCAAGGCTCGGCGAGACTGCATCGACGGGAGGCAAGGCTCGACGAGGCTGCATCGACGCGAGGCGAGACTCGGCGAGGCTGCGTCAAGGCACAGCGCAGCGAGGCGACAGATCGTTGATGACGATCGCAGCAATCGTCGGTCGAGGCGGCTGCGTCGGGTACTGAGGTAGGGCTACGTCGGGGCGGTACGTTTTTTATAGGTTGTTTTTTTTATTTTAAAAAAAAAAGTCGTCCACCTCACCCCGTACCGTCTGTGAGGCGGGCGTACAGACGGTGAGGCGACTGCCTCACCCGCCCAGAACGGACGTCGTGTGCTCGCCGGCTCAGAGCACCCGCCTCTGTACGGATGGCTGCCGAGGCGCCGTACAGAGGCGCCGCCTCTATACGTATTTTCGAACCATGGTTCACATAGACAAAATGGTAGTAGGTAAGTGATAACCATTAAAATTAAAATCATAAAAACAATAGCTTGTTTGAGAACCTATCATGTGAAAAGATGGTCAAATCGAACCCCTGAAATTCTCTTATCTGAATTTTCCATCTTAAAACTTGCTTGTGATTTTATTAAGATTAATTAAATTTTAAATTCAATAATAAAAAATTCTCAAAAATTTGATCTTTCTAGATAAATAGGCATAAGTATTGTTTCAGTGTTTATCTCTTTGGTTTCAAACTATTCTCTATGGGGCGATAATTTTCAGGATATTTTACTACTTTATATTACTTTATTTGTATACTTGTAATAGCATTGCAATATTTATGTTAAGTTTTTGGCGCCGTTGTTGAGAAATAAAAAGATTAGGATTGTTGAGATAATATTGGAATAACTTAAACTTGCTTAATCTAGAGCTTTGTTTACTGTTTTTCATTAGTGGTAGTTTTGTGATTTTAGAATCTGTTTAGTTCGAGTTTCCCATGGTTGTTTTGTTTTGTTTCATTTTCTTTTTAGGCATTTGGCCCAGTTTATAACCTGCTCTCGTTTTGGAGAATTGTTACCATTTAATTTGGAACCAAAACAAACCTTTCGTCAGAGGAGGAGAAAAAGTATTTCAGAACAGATTGACAATATTCTTGACGCATTAGAGCAGTGTGTTAAAGAAGTAGATGAGATAGCAATGGCAGAGGAAAATAGACTTCCGCAAGCAATTGTTCAAGAAGTAGTGGGCCAACAACAAGTTCAGGGACAGCAACAACAGTCATTGAGGGATTATATACGACCAGTAGTGGCGAACCATTATTTTAGAATTCAGCGCCAAAGAATGCCTGGTAATAGTTTCGAGTTGAAGCCAACATTGATTAGCATGGTTAGCCAACTTCTTTTAGAGGCACAGCAATGGAAGACCCATATAATCACCTTTTCTTATTTTTAGAAATGTGTGATACAATTAAAATAAATGGAGTCCCAGAAAGTGTCATTCATTTAAAGTTGTTTTTGTTTTCATTGAGCGACCATGCTAAAAGATGACTGCAAACATTGCTGTCATGTGCTATTACCACATGAGATGAGATGAAGGAAGAATTTCTTCGTAAATTTTTCCCATTAGCAAAATTTATTCAATTGAAGAATGAGGTAAACCAATTTAAGGAAATGAATCAAGAGTTTTTATATGAGGTTTGGAAGAGATTCAAGGATCATGGGAGGCAAATTCCAGCACAAGAAGGACTATCTAATTACAATCACATCCATGCTTTCTACAAGGGATTAGGTGGACAGACACATATGATGGTTGATGCAGCCACTAGTGGATCCTTTTTATCAAAATGTCGAGAAGCAGCCCTGCACATATTAGAAGAATTGGCCAAAATAATTTTCTTTGGTCAAATGAGAGATATCTATATCCTACAAGAAAAGTGGCTGATGTACAGACTACTGATCCAATGACAAATGAAAATGCCAAGCTAGATTCCTTAACTAAACAGATGTCTGCATTGACAATATGTTAGTAATAGGAGCTTTTATCAAGTTCAAAATCAAAATCAGAACTACCAGCAACAACAACAAAGCCAACCTATTCCAAAATATTACCATCCCAATAACAGGTTTCATGAAAAAATTTCTTGGTCCAATCAAAAGAATGTTCTAAACTCTCAAGTTTCAAATCAGCCATAACTTGGTTTTAACCAGTAGAAAGAAAAAGAAAAGGAGAAAGATGAGGATTTGAAAAGTATATTGGTAGGTCTTATGAAGAGTATAGAGGCTCAGTTTCAAAAAAAAAAATCAAAATTAGACGACATTAATACCTCTATACGAGATTAGGGTGCAAATATGAAGATAATACAGACCAGATTGGTCAAATTGCTAACTCTGTCAATTCACAATAGAAAGGAATTTTTTCAAGCAATACCGAAGTGAATCCCAAACAACAGTGTAAGGCAATTACTCTCCGCAGTAGAAAGGAGATAGAAAGAAAAGCTGAGCAAGTGAAACAATCTGTACAAGAAGAAGAGAAGGGTGCTCAAGAGAGTCAATATTCGGACCACGATGAAGAGGACAAAAATAATTCGAAGGAGGAAGAAGTATCTCAACCAGGAATAAAGTTTTTTGAGAAGCCACCATTGATTACGGTGCCAGTTCCATATCCACAAAGGCTTTAGCAGAAAAAGAAGAAAGATAAAGACAAGTACTCTAAATTTGTGGAAACGTTCAAAATAATAAAAATTAATATACCATTGATAGAGGCACTGGAGCAAATGCCTCGTCATGTGAAGTTTTTGAAAAATATGGTTTTTATCAAAAGAAACATTAAGACTAAGAGACAGTAGCATTAACCAATCATTGCAGTGCTGTTTTACAGAGGAAATTGCCTCCTAAGATGTCAGATCCAGAAAGTTTTACCCTTCCATGCATAATTGGAGGTTCCAAGTTTGAAAAAGCTTGATGTGACCTTAGTGTCATTAATCATTTATAAGAGAAGCCCACTTCTATTTCTCTTCAACTTGCAGATAGGTCAGCGAGGATACCTATAAGAATTCTTGAAGATGTTTTGGTAAAAGTTGATGACTTTATATTTTCGATTGACTTTGTTGTATTAGATATGGAAAAGAGAGAGACATTCAGCTTATTCTTGGGAGACCATTTTTGCGCACGGGATGTGCATTAATTGATGTTTAGCACGTGTCACTCACCCTACAAATGGATGAAGAAAATATAGTGTTCAATATGGCAAAATCCATATCTTACCCAGAGGAGGAAGTATCCATGTGTTATTGACTCAATTCAGTAACTAATTGCATTGATAAATTTTTTAGTGAACATGTGATAATGTAATGACCCGTGTTTCGGTATGTGAGGAGTTAGTCACAATTATGCCTTTTGAGTGAAATTATTAGGTTTTGAGAAATTTCTTCTCATACTCATTAGCTATAACACTTTGTATGTTGATGAGCAAGCATGAGACAAGAGATGAGCCAAAGAGGACACTTTTAGAGGGCACACGTGACAATAGCTTGTCACGTGCAGTGATGTTTTTACATGGGAGCCTTCTAGACTTATTTCTAAAGCTTGTGGCAAAATCCTAAGGCATTTGGAGCTTGCACGTGACAATGGTTTTTGTCACGTGCAGCCATATTTTTGCACCATCGTCTTCAATTTGTTATGCTAGTAATGTTTTCCCAAAGAGTCATGTTCAAATGGTGAGTCGTTTGTCCTGTGTGAAAGTGAAAAGGTTAAAACATGTTCCATTTATCAAAACTACGTCGTTTTGATGTTGAGTTTCATTTATCAAAACTACGTTATTTTGATGTTAGGTTTCACTTATCAAAACTACGTCATTTTGATAAGTGAGGTGTCTATATAAGGGGGTGAAGGTCTCTTTGTTTTAGGTTTAGGGTTTCTTTCCGTCAGCCGCCGCAGCCATCGCATAAGGAGAGAGAGAGAGAGGGGATCTCGTGATCACTGCTGTGGTGATTCAAATGGGTGGACGGCGTCAAGTGTAGAAGCAAGGGCAAGGAGGAACCTTTTGAGGTAGGAATTCTGTCCTTTCTTGAACCCAATTCCAGGGTTAAGGCCTGTGGTAGATGTTTTGGAAGATCGTTCATGTTTATTAATAAATATAAATATATATACGTAAATTCATATAGGTGTGATCTCCTATATGAATGTTGGCCTTCAATGGTAAGTTGTTTGGTTTTGACGTTGAGTCTGGGGTCCAGGGACTTTTCAGGTTCGTGCGTGGCAGTGGACCTTAGAGGCCGTTGGGATGTTTGCGTTGTTCGTTAGGCTTCGTCCTGCAGTAGGGTCTCGTGAGAAAACCTTGGGGGTTTTTGGGAGAAATCTATTTGATATGATGATTATGTTTGATGTGTTAATTATGTTTGACATGATGATGACGTGGATATGTTAACGATAGTTTGTATGTGGGTTGTTAAATACCTATCTATCTGATGTGTTGTGATTGTGTGATTAAGTGTGTGCCATGTGAATATGTGGAGCCTGTGTGGCTGTGAATGTGGAGCCTGTGTGACTGTGGCTATGGTTGTACCTGTTCCTGTGACTTGTTCGTGTTGACATATTTTTTTTTAGATGTTGATTATACCTGTTTAAATACTTGTACCACGACACTGCACCTGTACACGTTGACATGTAGATACTATAAGCATGGGATGGGTTGGGGAGACATAATCCCTACTGAGCTGTGGTTGCTCACCCCTCCTACTATGTCTCTTTTTCTTTCATGGACCTACAGGCGTTAGGTGGGGACACCAAGGTGGAAGACAGTTTTGCTTGTTGTTTTGTTTAAATGTTATTTTGTGTTATGACATTTTGTGGGACCTTTGTAATCCCAGCGGAAAAATTATGTAACCGCAGTGGGAAAAGATTGTAAAAGGGTTTTGACTGTAATAAAGGCATATTTGGCTTGTAAACATTTATTGTGGTTGAAATTAATAAAGATATATATTTCTGTCTTGTGGTATCTATTGTTGATGTGTGTAGTCATGTGTGGAATTATTTGTCCCAATCCCTAGCCCATCAGGTGGGTAAAGGGAAGTCACGAACTGATTTCCTCAGGTTGGAAATCTGGGGCGTGACAGATAATCCATGATCTAGACATGCAACTATAACAATGTGATATCTCTGACATAGTACAAGAACTAATCTATAAAGAATTAAATGAAGTTGTTGAACCAGAAGAAGAATAGGCACCACCAAAGCTTAAGAAAGTACCAGAGCACTTGGAATATGAGTTTTTTTTATGAGACCAATAGCTTTCCGTGCGTAATGGGCTATAAAGAAGTTGAATTTAAATCCAACTGTAGCGAGAGAGAGAAGAGACTTTTACAGATGAATGAGAATGAGTTCAGGATGGAGGCTTACGAAAATGCTAAGCTGTATAAAGAGAAAAATAAAGTATGACATGAAAGCGAAATTCTTCCACGTACCTTCCAGCCAAGACAAAAAAAGTTATTATTTAATTCTCGACTTAAATTATTTCCAGGGAAGCTCAGATCCAAATGGATGAGACCATACACTGTACGAACGGTATTTCCTTATGGCGGGGTGGAGATAGAATCCGGAGCAGGTGTGGTATTCAAAATCAATGGCCAGAGACTCAAGCCTTACTATGAGATTAAAGAGATCAAGGTGCTAGACCGCCTTTTCTTGCCGTTGCATGCATAACGAAAGAGAGAGAAGCTCGTCACCTTAAACAAGCACTGAATGGTTGGCAACCCATTAGATATCCTTTCGGTTTCTTTTGCTTAATTTATTTATTTATTTTACTTATTATGTTACAAATTTTGTTTGTGTACTAGCTGGAAAAGAATCCCACCTGTGCCATTGTGTAGGACTCCGTATCAATCAAGAGCTTAGGATGCTTAAGACTCCATATTCAAGAAAGACACCACATCAATCAAGAGCTTAGGATGCCTAAAGACGCCACCTGGCATGGTTCAACACAAGTACATATTGAAGTGCCTTGCCATAAAATCCATGACACGTTCCAGCACTACCGTACACAATGCTATAATATTGTCCTATTAGAGTTCGGGATGGAGGTGAACGTGTCCAGTGAACATGCCCGACTCATGACACATGCACACTCGGGATTGGCCAATATAGCTTATGAAGTCAATTCAAGGGAGAATAACAGCGAACGTGTCCGTGAACGTCTCCATACCTGACACGAGCAAGCCTAAAATACTGTCGGTGAATTTGAAAGTCTTATGGGTGATGGAATACAGTTGCACATCTTGTGCACGTGTCATTTTCTGATACGTGCACGTTTTCTTCTCCCATACAGCACGTGGGAGGCAAAGCTAGGGCATTTGGAGGTTTTGACATGTTTAAAAAACAAAACATGAAAGGGAATCAAATTGGGAAAATCACGGCCACCCAAATTTACATATTCCTTTCATCTCAGGCCCTAAGCTACATTTTTCGGTCTGATTCCAGCCAGCAGTCTGATTTTTACTCTATGCTTCAGTTATCATGATGAGAATTCGACAATCTAGCCATGCCTCCCCTTTCACGGATGAGAGCGATGAAATTGATGTTTACACTGGCCATATTCTTGATTGGAATGCTTTAGCCTGTATAGCTTATCCATGAACACATCAGATGCTAGGAAGGCTTGAAACACTTGGTTTGCGCCGGGTAATTGCTGATCCGTGCTCCTTGTTGATGGTCGAAATGATGAAATTTTACAGCACAGCAGAGGTGCATGAGGATGGAATACTAATTTTTGGTGAGGTCAGAGGCCTGGAGGTTTGTATTTCAATTGAGATAATTTGTGATTGCTTTGATCTTTTAGAGGAACGTCATCAATTCCCTGATTACTTAGTTCAACATCTAACTAGGTTGATTAGTTACATTGTTCAAGATGAGAGGAGAAGACCATATACAAAAACTGGTTTCAATAGTAGATATCGGTATGATATCAATACAAAAAACTGGTTTTAATGGTAGTTCTCCCTTATATGATTGCCTCTGCCCCAATCTCTATGCCGACCTTGAGAGCTCAAATGCGTGGTGAGCGCGATGGCATTCGGCCTTAGTTCGACATATGTTCTGTGCTTATTCCAGTGCACATCCTTAATTATTTTGTGATGCTTCATATAGACCTGCTTGGCCATGTTATATGGTTGTAATTCCTACTAGGGCTATGGGTTCCCCACACGTGAAGAAGATTTAAACAAGGGACTTGTTCGCTGTTTGAAGAGTGCCATGTTAGACATGGGTTTAGTTCACACCAGGATATCTTTCCAGGCACAAAATGAATTGCACGTCCCACAACAATCTTATGGTGATAGTTGTGTCTTTGTCTTCTATTTTATCATTACCTTTTTTCAAAGACGTACTTCTTCAGATTTCGGTAAAACCTTAATTGCTTTTGCTGAAGCTTGGGTGAGATGGTAGCCTAACTGATTTATTTCTACACTTACCGGAATTCAACTAACCACTTCCTTGGTTCCAGGTTTCTTCTTTATTTTTCTTTTCTTCGCATTGAAGACATTGCTATGTTCTAAGTGTGAGGGAGGGGTTTTATTTTTTGTTTGTTTTTCTATTGCCTTCATTGTATATTTTATTTCCTTTTATTGTCTGAGTACATGAATTGTGTATTGTTATGGTTATATTTGCTTTCACTTTCTTGATAACTACATGATGATAGTGATATTTGCTTCAATCCTTTATCTTGGCTCTTTCTTGTTTAAGATGAGATCACTATATGTCAAGCTAAGACTTAGGTACATGCTAGATTCGCATGACTAAATTTCTTGTTTTATTACTTGTAGAGTTGTGTGAAATGAGAGATACAGTCTTGCATTCCAGTGTTTTATGAGTGATTATTCCCTTTATTTGATTGATCAGTTGAGCTGGTTGGGCTGCAGTTATAAGGTCTGAAAACCCAAAGAGAACATGAGTAGGAGAGATGTGAGACTCCGCTTGAGTGAGGCAACTGTGGCCCCATTGTGAGGACTCTTTCAAGTATTAAGTGAGAGCTTTATGTCTACAAGAGCTAAGCTAAACTGTTGATTTTAGTCATGACATCATATAGCTGTTGGATTAAGTGAGAAAGAGGCCACATGAAGTGATAAAGTCTATATTGCTTAAATCATGTGTATGTTTGCTGGATATGGGTGCTTTTATGCCTTTAGCATGGATTCTGCTATTTTGTTTTCAATTTTCTTATTTTTCACCCTTTTGCTTGATTGATTGAATTTGTTTTATTTTTCTTTATTACTGGAGGGCGAGCAACATTTAAGTGTGGGGGATTTTGACATATGAAATTTATGTACTAGTTTATGTATATATTATCTCCCATTTTTGTATCTTCTTTTATGCTTAAGTGTGTGTTTTTAGTATTCGTTTAAAATATATTATGTTTGTAGTTTTGTGTGTTTTGCAATATTTTGTAGCTTTTTCTAGGAAAATGAAAGTAAGTAATTCAAAGCAAGGTTGGACATGATTGCCAAAGAAGTCAAAGAACAAGTATGAAACCCTTCCAGCATGCATGTCCTAGAGAAGGTCATGCACGTGTCCATCACTAGAACGTTCACACCACTAGAACGTTCACCGACAAGCGCATGATAATATGTGAAGCCAATGACATTACAAGCAACTTTGGTTCTTGCACATGTCACAAAAAACACATGCACGTGTCCATTACAGGCACATTTTCTGACACATGCGCAAGGGAAATTGTAGAAAATATTATTTTAAGCAACTTTTATTTTTGTACGTGTCACAAAATAAGTGGTTATTATCAATAAATTCATGGGCACATACGCCCCTATTCTGCTCCAAAATGATGCTATTAAGCTTAAGTACAAACTTATAATTTTTAATTAAGGTTAGAAAGGAAATTACACTTGTAATGACTGCATTAGGTTAATTTTGGTGAATTTGTATAAAGCTAGGGAGGAGGCAGTTAGAAACGCTAGAGAGAGGAAACCTTAGCATAAATTAGAGTAACTCCTGGCAATTTGAAGAAGAAGGTGGAGCTAAATTTGAGGATATTCTTTTCTTCTTATTTTCACCTAGTATGTTTGACATTATTTATGTAATTTTATATTTTATTATGTCTGGCTAAACTCTCATTTATGGGAGAGAGATGTAACCCCCTTCAAGTATGTTATGGATTGACAATGAGTTGTGAGCTTCTTGATTTTGATTTTGATTAAAATAACATGCTAGGAATGTGTTTGATTTTATGCATGAATTAATTGTATATTAGCCTTAGTCCAAAGCGGATTCTAGTACTTTAAATTGGGGCTTTACAAAGTGGACCAAGCTTGTATCGACATTGATTGGTTGATATCACTTTATTAGTAAATCTCAATTCAAATGAACCAAATGATTTTGGGATGGTTTTAATCCTCTTCACGTGGACCAAATGATAGAGGGTAAGTGATAACCATTAAAATTAAAATCACAAGAACAACAACTTGTTTGAAAACCTAACATGTGGAAGAGTGGTGAAATTGAACCCCTAGAATTCTCTTATCTAAATTTTCCATCTTAAAACTCGTTTGTGATTTTGTTAAGATTAATTAAATTTTAAATTCAATTATAAAGAATTCCCAAATATTTGATTTTTCTAGATAAACAGGCATAAGTATTGTTTCAGTGTTTATCTCCCTAGTTTCAAACTATTCTCTGTGGGGCAATAATTTTCAAGGTATATTACTACTATATATTACTTGATCTGTATACTTGAAGTAGCACCGCAATATTTGTGTCATTTCCCATCTCCTTGAGATGGATGTTCAAAGTTATTGGAGCATTATAAGGCTTTGCTCTCAAGTTTCTTGTCTCGGTTAATAAATCAAGGAAATATTTCCATCGAGAGAGAAAGATACCTCATTATTTTGTGTAACTTCAACAACTAAGAAATACTCCAGCATCCCCAAGTCCTTCGAATAAAACTAAGCATAAGAAAAGACTTTAGATGAAATACCCAAAGTATCATTGCCAGTAATAACAATATCATCCGCATACACAACTAAAAGGATGAGATTATCGTTTGATTTCTTATAGAACATGAAGTGGTCGATCTTGCTCTTAATTAGACCTCAAGTTTCAATAATCTAGCTAAATTTGTCAAACCAAACACAAAAACTCTATTTTAAATCATATAAAGATTTCTGAAGATGAAAAACACGCCCAAAGGCCCCCTGGGCAACAAAACTACCATATACACCTATTCGTGCAGATCGCCATGAAGAAAAGCATTTTTAATATCTAGTTGATGCAAATGCTAATGGTGAGTAATTGCTAGAGAAATAGACAAGCGAACAAAGGTCAATTTGGCAATAAAATAAAAAGTATCATAAAAGTTCACGTCATAGGTTTGAGCACACCCTTAGCCATGAGATGGGCCTTCAAGTTGGCAACAAACCCAGCTAGATTGACCTTAACTGTGAACACTAACTTGCATCCGATAGCCCATTTCCCAAAAGATAAATTAACTAATTGTCAAGTACCATTGTCATCTAAATCTTAATTTCATTGAGCATTGCTTGGTGCCAACTGGAAAGAAGGCTTCACGAGCTGTTTTGAGAATAGTTGTAGAATCGAAAGAGGCAAAAAAAGAACATGAAGAACACAAACAATTATAAAAACCAAAAGATGAAATAGGATAAGTGCAGCTTCATTTTCCTTTACGGAATGCAATAAAAAGATCATCAGTTGAGACAGGATCTAACGGCAAAGAAGAAAGTACCGAACATGAATCAAGACGTTGGCACTTGGAGCACACTTTAGTAATAAGAAACTTGTGAGTGACAAAAGGAATAGGGCTTGTAATAGTTTCAAAAGATATGATAGAATATACCAATAAATCATCATCATCCTCCCACTAATGTGTAGGAGGAGAAGATGAAAAGTAAGATATGTCTTCTATGAAAGTAACATAAATTGAAATAAAATATTTGTTAGGACAAGGAAAATAATATCAATACCCTTTTTAAAGACGAAGATACTCAAGGAAAACACACTTCAAGGACTTAGAATCTAATTTAGCGACATGTGGTGAATATCACGAACAAAACAAGTGCTACCAAATATTTTAGGGTTAATCGAAAATGTGGACTCATGGGGAAAAAGGGTTTTTTAAGGGATCTCATCATAAAGAACAGATGATAACATACGATTAATTAAAAAACATGAGATAAAATTTGCATCAACCCAAAAGGAATTTGGAACTTTCATTTGAAATAAGACACAAGCAGTTTTAAGAAGATGTTTGTTCTTACATTTGGTCACACCATTTTGAGATGGAATACCAATACAACAGGTCTCATGAAACATGTCATTTTGAGTCATAAAAGTTTAAAACAATATTTTAGTATACAATTTTGCATTATCATCGGTACATAAATAACGAATAAAAACACTAAATTAAATTTTGATTTCAACACAAAATGCACAAAAGATAGAAAACAGTTCAGGACAATTTTTCATTAAATACAATTAAGTGACACGAGAATAATCATTCATAAAGATAACAAAATATTTAAATCCAGATTTAGACATAATAGGACAAGAACCCCAAACATCATAATAAACTAATTCAAAAGGAGCACTCACATTTATTGATTCTTGGACTTGAACAAAGGTGATAATGTTTTGCATACTAACATGACTCATAATTTAAAAAATACATGTAATTAAATTGTGAATAAAGCTTCTTAAGCACAGGAAGTGATAGATAATCCAACTTACAATATTCCTCAAAGGGAGATATAACACCAAAGCAAGCAACTGATAGAGGCAGTGGGGTATCAAAAGTGTAAAGGCCCCCAAATTCATATCCTTAACCAATAATCTTCTTTAACATAAGATCCTAAAATAGCAATGATTAGGAAAAAAAAAGTGATGGAACAGTTAAAATGACAAGTTGGTTTACTAAAATTAAATTAAAACAGAGATTAAGTAAATGTAAGACAAATTATAAAGGTAAGAGAGGGGTTGATATAATTGTGCTAGACCCATGAATATAAAATGATGACCCATCATCTCATCATCTAAGGTAACAGTAGAGCAAGAAGTGCGACAATCGAAATTAGAAAATATACTAGAATTACCGTTATACGATCTGTGGCAAGGTAGTCAAAAGCGCTAGGCGCACTTACGGCGCTAGGGGTACCCTATCGCTTTAAGCGCAAAAAAAAAAACGCTCGCTTTAATGAAGCGAAGCGCATGTTATAGAAGAAACATATATTATTCATAAACAACAATCCATCAAACAAAATGTCTACAAATCATTCTCATTCCAACTACTATCATAAATCCATCAAATAAAATGTCTACAGATCATTCTCACTACAACTACTATCATCAATCTCTTCATTATCAAAGTTGTATTCTTCAACATAATCTTCTGGCTCATCAGAATCTTCATCTTTCTCTTTCAAGCCATGGTCTGTAGAGCCTTTAGAACTACCAATGCTTAAGTTTGACCTTTCTTGAGTTGACTTGGCTTGCTTCTTAGTCAATCTGGACTACGATTTAACAACGCAGTGACCAGTGACCACACGGACGACAAGCTTCAATCATTAACAGTGTAACACTACACAATTTATTAAACATAATTTAAATATTTAATAAATTCTTACGTACAAACCAGGCAGCGGCGTGGACTAGTCATCGATCACATGGAGTAGGTCGTCGAACGATCACGTGGAGCAGAGGGTCGATCGCGTCGTCACCGATCGTGGAGCAAGTCATCATCGTTGATCGTGGAGCAGGTTGTCATCACCGATCGTAAAACAGAGCCAGAGGTCGCCCGTCATCGTCGTCGAGCGTGGAGCAGAGGTGAAGGACGTCAATGGAAGTCGTCGATGAAGTCGCATTGAAGTCGCGTAAATATTTTATCTTCTCTTTTATTAAGACACTTTTTAATAGTGAAAGACGCGCACAGGGCAAGCGCTTCTCGCATCGCTCAAAAACGCAGGAAGCGCGACAAGGTGCGCGCTTTCGTGAAGTCGCCTCACCTTATCCCCTTGACGTGATGGAGTCCCCCAGCGCTGTGCCTGGTGCGCTTAAGCGCTGGGGCGCTCGCTTTTGACAATGCTAATCTGTGGCACCAAAATCAATGATCCATTTAGAAAATGAGGGAAAAAGGCACATATTTGGAGCAGTTGAATCGACAAAAGCAATAACAGAAGGAGGCTTTAATGATTCTTGATACTGTAAAAACTTAGCAAATTCATCTAGACAGATCTGAACTAATGGTGTTGAAGTATCAGAGGTATATGCAAGGTGGGCCGAAAGAGCTTTCCAAATTTTATATTGAAACTTTCGACACTCATGTTTCATATGGCCTGGATTACGACAGTAATTACACACAACTCTCTAGAGCTATGTGGTCGTGTTTCAAATCTTAATGGTCCTCCTCGGTTTGCAAGATGATGGAATGATTGTCTAAGCTCATAGGCATGTCATCGACTCACTAAAGCACTATTGGATTGACTCGATAAAGGACCTTCCGTGTGGAGTACCCAACTAAAAACTTCATGTAAAGAAGAAATCTTAGAACCAAAGAGGACTTCTGACTTAGCAATCGCAAAGTCAGAAGAAAGGTCAACTAGGACACTCATAATAGCCATTTGCTTGCGTTTGTATTATTTAACATTCACATCATGACTAAAAGGTAATAACACATTAAACTTTTCATAAGTCTCCTTAAAGACATGAATTAAGTCATAAAAGACTGATCTTGCTTATTAACTTGATAAAATGCTTTATAGACCTCATACATGCAGGTAAGATTCCCTTTACCAAATACCAAAAATCCAAGTAATTCACCAATTCTTTGAAAATATTACAGTGATTAACTAAGCTAATTACCTTGTTATCAATATAATTTTGAATTTGTAGAAAGAGGCGAGCATCTTCTTGTAGCCATGTGAGTTTCAAGTCATCTTTGGGAAAATAATCAGTCAAATGATCGTCTTTATCAATGAACTTATAGTTTGTGATTTTAGACATCATAAGCACCATGTCCGACACAACTGGTGGCTTCACATCCATAATTCCAAACTAAGACAGAGGAAACATTATGCCACAACACACACAAGAGGGCAGAGTTGATTGCAAATAGAATGAGGATGGTCCAAAACTGTGAACAGCAAATCACCACATCGAAGGCAACAACACAAAGTAGTCAAAGTCGACGACAAATAGGATGAAAAAAATGTCGAGGTCGAAGTTAAAGTCGAGACAACACAGAGCAATGAAAAGCATCAAAGTTAAGGAAGTTGGTGTCGTCGAAGTCGGCATCAGGCAGAGGCATTGTGGTCAAAATCATCGACGTCGGCATCGTCGAGATTGGAGTCATCGACATCGGCATCAAGGTCATCATCAGGCAAAGTCGCCAAGGTCAACATCGGACAAAAACATCGAGGTCAGCATCGGTTAGAGATGATAAGGTCGGCATCAGGCAGAGACATCGTGGTCACCATCAGACAAAGACGTCATGATCAACGTCAAGCAAAGACGTTAAGGGACAGAGAGGATGATGAGGACAGACAGAAGGTGTTTTTTATTATTTTAACATCACTCTGATACTATTATACGGACAAAAAAATATCTCATTGATTTCAAAATAATATAATACTACATATTTATACAAAAAGAGAAACTTATTTATGGTAATATAAATATTAGGATATCAAACCTGTTTATATCGTATCTCATAATATTTCACTAATTACTCTACTAATTATATAATATCTTTCTATTTATGGTAACAAATTCAATACCCGAATCTATCTTTTTTTCCAAATATAGTAAATTCATATCTTTTGCTAGCATCTTTATCCAAGTTATTTTTAGTATTTCCATTAATTTTTTACCTTATTTAATGACAAACTTTCCCACACTCATAAAAAGTGCATCCATTGACTTGCTTTAAATGACCAAACCAGCATAAACGATTCTCTCTCATCTTATCTTCAATCAGAAATATTTAACACTACAAATATTCTAATTTTTAATCTTGTCTATCCTAATCTTACCAAGTATCAATCTTAACATTTGCATCTCAATCATACTAATTTTTTGTATATATTATTTCTTGTTAGTCATACACTCTATACCTTATAACAAAAAAGCCTAGCAACTATTTTATAAAACTTTTCTTTTAAACTTAGTGACATATTGCGATCACATAAAACTCTCATCGTACATATCTACTTAGACCACCCGATTTATTAACTCTGCATGTGCTTGCACTGCTAGTTTTAAGCACAGATAAAGAAAGAAGGTTGTAGTAGGTTGTGACAACCAACCTAAAATGTGTCACATCTTTTAATATGAACCACAACTTTAGAATTAATATAAATTTCAAATATTAAATAAAAAATAAAATCCATATCATCCTAATAATAAACATAACAAATATCATATGTAAACTAATAATAATTATTTGCCACTCGCCATCAAAGGATAATTTGGACAATACCATTTTTACATTAGTGTGAGAATTATAATTTCCACCATAAATGCCTTCACCAAAATCATCATCAATTTCCTAAACTTTTCCCTAGTTTGGTAGCTTTCAATTTTGTAATCTCATAATTATAAAATAAGTAAAAAAATGCCAAAATATTTAATTTGTGAAATCTTACACAATTAAACAATTTTACAAATTTAACAATCTCTTATTTTATAATAGATTTGAATAAGAGGGGATAAATTTTCAAATTCTACATTCTAAAATTAAAATCTCAATTTTGACAACTCTATTTTAAATTTTATATAGTGATGAACAATTCACCGGCATAAAAAGATTCAAAACTTATATACATACAAATGCTCGAGCAATTTCACATTCTTGAGAAGGGGCCTATGTGGTACAACCTTCACTAACGGATATAATGAAATATTTTTGTAAAACGTTATAGCCACAGTTGGGAAATTTTCAAATCATATTAAGCCAAGTTTCATTAAATTCTCCATCTATGTATTTATTACTTATAATGGCGAGAAATCACAATGAGATCGCACAAACTTTCTATCCAACTAAAAAATTTGCGAGCTATCCACCAAAGGGCAATTGATTATGGGGTGGATGCTTTGGCATTGATGACTCTCTAAATAGATAATTAATGCATTTATAATAGCATAATACAGAAGAAAAAAATGGACCTGCATTGAAGCAATAATCTCTTGTTCACCAAATTGAGCAGGCGTCCCTAGTGCCAAATGTTGGGCATGCTCAACCTGGATTTAAATAGAAAATAACAAAGAAAAAGGGGTTAAAAAATTAATGGCTGCTAGGGACATTCAACATAAAAAGAATAATATAGTTTTCTAGAAATGTTTGCATTGCATATTTATTATTATTTGTTGGAAGGAGATTCGAAGAAAAGCCTTGACGAGAAGCGCCGACATTGACCTCGATACCAACCTACTTCGATGTCTCGCCAATCGTTGCTCTGTGTGGTCAATCACCAGACGACTTTGACATCTCTACCCAATTTCTACATCATCAATCTTTGCCTAAACCAAGGATGAGGACTCCTATTTCAAGCTATACAAAGATGTTTGAAGACGACAAACACTCTCGGACTCCTCCCGAGCAAGTTGCTCTATATGCACCTCTTCATGGAGAATGAAAAAAGCATTTTTGATATCCAGTTGATGTAAAGGCAAATGGTGACTAGCTGCTAGAAAAATAACAAAGCAAACAGAAGTCAATTTAGCAAAAGAAGAAAAGGTATCAGAATAGTCCACACAATATGTTTGGACATAGTCCTTAGCCACAAGATGACTTTCAAACAAGGAACAAACCCATTTGAATTGACCTCAACTTTAACCACCCACATGCGATTAATTAAAAAACATACAACTTCTACCGTATATTTTTTAGTTAATCACGTGCCCTCATCTGTTCTTCAATGTAAGATCCCTTACAAAAAAATTTCTTTCCCCACAGATCTATGTTTCCAATTGATCCTAGAATATTTAGTAGCACTTGCTTTGTTCGTAATGTTCAGTCACATGTCACTAAATTAGATCCTAAGTTTTTAAGTGTGTTTTCCTTAGCTATCATCACTTTCAAAAAGTTCATCAATGTAATTGTCCTAGTCTTAACAAATATCATGCTTTGTTAATTTCATGGAAAACATGCCCTACTTTTCGTCTTCTACTCCTACCACACATTAAGGAGAGAATGATGATGCTTTATTGGTGTATTCTATCACACCTTCTAAAGCTGTCACAAGCCCGTTCCTCATGTAACTCACAAGTATCTATTATTGAAGTGTACTCCATGCACCAACCTCTTGATTTATGTTCAATACTTCCTTCTTCGCCCTCAGATCCAGTCTGAAGTCAGTATCTTTCTATCACATTATGTAAAGGTAAATGAAGCTGTACCTATCCTATTTCATCTTTATGTTCTTATAATTTTTTTCTTCTACTTGTTTTTTTTGCCTCTCTCAATTCTACAATTGTTTCCAAAACTGTTTGTGAAGTCCTTTCTCACCCCAGTTGGCACCAAGCAATGCTCGACGATAAAGACTTTAGACAACAATGGTACTTGGCACTTGATTGATTTACCTTCCAGGAAATGGACTATTAGTTGCAAGTTGATGTTCACAGTTAAGGTCAATCTAGATGGGTCTGTTGCCTGCTTTAAGGGCCATCTCATGGCTAAGGGCTATGACCAAACCTATAATGTAGACTATTCTAATACTTTTTCTCATGTTGTCAAATTGACCTTTGTTCGCATGTTTATTTCTCTAGCACTACTCACCATTGACCTTTGTATCAACTAGATCTCAAAAATATTTTTCTTCATGCCGATCTTCACAAAGAAGTGTATATGGAACAATCTCCTAGTTTTGTTGCTTAAGGGGACTTTGAGCGTGTTTGTCTTCAAAAATCTTTGTATGATTTGAAATAGATTCCTTGTGTTTGATTTGACAAATTTAGTCGAAAAATTCAAACATGGGATATGATTAAGAGCAAGACTTACCACTTGGTGTTCTACAAGCAATCAAATGGTGGTCTCATCCTTTTAATTGTGTATGTGAATGATATTGTTATTACGGACAATGATGCTTTGGGCATTTTATCTCTTAAGTTTTTTTCTTCGTACATAGTTTCCGATGTAAATTGGACAAGTTGCACAATAAATAGAAGATCCACAACTAGTTATTGTATCTATTAGAGAAATTTGATCTCGTACAAGAATAAGAAACAAAATATTGTGTCACGATCCAATATTGAATCAGAATATATGGTTATGGAACAATTTTTGTATGAGATAATGTGAATGTTTCATCTCTTAAAAGAAGTTGGTGTTAAATCTTCAGCATCAACTAAATTGTAGTGTGATAATTAGACTGCACTTCATATTACATCTAATCCTATGTTTCATGAGAAAACCAAGTATATTAAAATTGATTGTCATTTTATCCGTGAGAAATTCAACTTGAATTGATTTCAACATGTAAAGACTAGAGAACAATTAGGAGATATTTTCATCAAACTATAAACGAGATTCCGATTACTTGTATTTATAACAAGTTGGGCATGATTAACATTTATGCTCCAACTTGAGAGGAAGTGTTACTGGAATTAGAAATATATTGTATAATTAGTGGGATAGTTAGTAGGATACAATATAATTAGGATTGATGCCTTAATATCTACATTATCATAGATAACTTTCTCTTTTTGTATAAATATCTAGACATATATCGTATAAAATATATCAATGAAATAATATGGTTATTTGTCCATATCAATCCCTAAACCTAATTACAGCATTTTTCAAGACAACAATTTGGGGACAATGATTGGTCGCGCTAACGTATGGGATGGTCTGTATCACCTTGATGTACCTTGCCAAACAAATATTGTCAAAAACACCCTCTCGAATTCCTTGTTATCTAAATGCTTGTTATCCAAAGAAAAAATCTGATTCATCATCACCAGTAGGGACATCGCTCTTTTAGAATTATCTAATTATTGTTACCCTCATTCAAAGGAATTAATGTTGAAAACTTTCAATGTAATATCTGTGAGTTTGCTAAACACATGCGTACATATTTTCCTATTAGTAATACTAGAAGTCCAACTCCTTTTTCACCTTGTTCATAGTGATAGTTGTGGTGCATCCATTGCCCCAAATGTCATTTGGGCTCAATAGTTCATTTAATTTATTGATGATTATACTCGTGTAACCTAGATCCTGTTGCTTAAACACAAATATGATGTAAGTATTGTTCTTCCTTCCTTCTCCATCATTAAGGCTCAATTTGGAGTCAATATTCAGAAAATTAGGTGTGACAATGCTTGGAACTATGACAATCAAACTAGCTCATTTTTTTCAAAAGGCAGAAATATTCCACGAGTCATCGTATATTTATCCTCAATAAAATGGTATTATAGAGAAAAAAAATGGTAACCTACTAGAATGTACGAGAGCCCTTCTCTTCCCAAAAAATGTTACGAAATCATTTTGGTAGGAAGCTATTCTCATTGCAACTCATCTCATTAATCGATTACCCTACAAGTTTTTGAGACTTCAAAGCCAATGGCAACTCTCTCAACATTCTATCCTCACCGGTATAACCAATTTGCACTTGTCCCAAAAATTTTAGGGCTTGTCTACTTTGTTCGTATTCATAGTCCACATCAGGGTAAGCTTGATCTCAAAGCCTTACGATGTGTCGTTGTAGGCTACTCTCCCACTTAGAAAGGTTACAAATGTTATCATCCTCCATCCCGTAGGTTCTGTCTCTAGCGATGTTACCTTTCATGAAGATGACCCCTATTACGCCACTCCTTATCTTCAGAGGGAGAATCCTCTAATGAAAGAGAAGGGTGGAGCCACTTTTCTCAACCCATTGACTTCTGACCCTGAGCCCAAACAGTCTATTTCTACACCACAACACCCTAATCTTGGGAAATCTGGTAAAGTATTTTCCAGGAGGACAAAGATTGTTCCTAATGTTGTGTGTGACCAAGACCCCTCCTTGGATCCTTAAAATAAGGTAACACACTCTTCTCCTTTACCTTGTGAGCAACCTAATTCTGATATTGATATTCATATTGCCGTCAGCAAAGGCACTAGAGAATGTACTAACAGGCCTTTGTACCCTCTTTACAATTTTATGTCTATTAATTGTTTTTCATCATCTCTCATAACCTTGTTAGCTTGAACATCATTGCTATTCCAACCACCTTACCCGAGGCTTTGTCCAAAGAACAATGGAGAAAAGCTATTAATATGGGAAGTGGGCATTGGAAAAGAACAACACTTGGACTTCATAACTCTACCAAAAGATAAAATACCAATGAGGTGCAAGTGGCTTTACAATGTAAAATATAAAGCTGATAGGTATGCTAAAAGATACAAAACCAGATTGGTTGCCAAGAATTATACCTAAACATATGAAATTCATTACATGGAGACTTTTGCTCCACTAACCAAAATGAATACAGTCAAACTCTTGTTATGTTTGGGAATTGTAGTAATTTGATGTGAAAAATACCTTCTTGCATGGAAATCTAGAGGAAATCTACATGAAAATTCCACCTCACTATGGGAAGGGTTTGGCAACCAGTAAGATATACATGTTGAAAAAAGGCTTTGAATGACCTCAAACAATCACCACAAGCTTAGTTTGGAAGATTTGCAAGTGTTATGTGGACCATGGGATATAAATAGAGTCAAGGGAACCATACTCTCTTTATTAAACACTCACCTCTAGTGGGAGCCACAGCCCTCTTAATTTATGTAGATAATATTATTGTAACAGGGAATGATTCGAAGGAGCAGCCAGCCTTGAGTCGGTGTCTGACCAAGGAATTTGAAATCAAGATGCTAGGGAGGTTGAAGTATTTCCTAGGAATTGAGGTGAATTGCTCTGGCCAAGGTATCTCCATATCCCAACAAAAGTTTATCATAGAAGTGTCGAACTTCTCGGGGAAATTGGAAAAACAACATACAAACCAATTAGCACTCCAATGAATCCAAATGTTAAAATTAGACTTGTAGAAGAGGCTCCTTTGATAAACAGGAAAATATACCAACACTTCGTAGGAAACCTCATATATTTGTCTCACGCAAAACCAGATATAGCCTCTGCAGTGTCATTAGTCGATTTATTCATAGCCTAAGAGAAGTCCACTCAGGTACAGGTTAAAATGGATCAATCCAGTCCCATGACAAGCGGGTATATGGATCAAAAATATATTGGTTTGATCTGGTCCGAGATCCACATATGGACTGGACCAATCCACAAACCAGTCTGTTTTTCCAAAAAAAATTAATCATTAATTATTAAATTCAACATGTATAAGGTATAAACCAAAACAATATATCAATTTCCATCCACGTACTAACCAAAAACATCTCAATTTACAACAAAAACAACATGGACAAGGTATAAACAAATCAGCATATCAATTTCACCAAAACATCTCAATTTCTCATATCTGAATATATTATTTCAATCGGGACACGAATAAGACAAGAGGGTTGATTTCAAATGATAAGTGTGTGATGGAATAGCGGTGTGCAGCGAATCAAATCAACCCCTGCCGATCTGTTGAACAATGGACACGGCAGAGGAGCAGCGGCCTAGTGGGTTGGGAAGATCCATCGTAGATGGACAAGGTATGGGAGCCAGGAGAGCCACTAAGTCGAACAATCAAAGAGGAGAGCAATGAATCGTTTGAACGACTCAATCAGGAGAGCAATGGGTTGTCTGGCAAAGAGGAGAGTAGGAGAGTAGAGGACTGTTTGCCAAGAAGATGAGATCCAATCAAGAGAGGAATGGACGATTCAACGAAGATGACTGGATTGTAGACAGGACAACTAGACGAGGAGATAATCAGCTCTAAATATTAGGGTAAATGGACTCTGCGTCGGTAGGCCACCAAGGACAGGAGTTGGACAATTGGTGTCTAGAATACATCATTAATTTTGTATAAAGTTATTTGTTTAAGGTATAATGATAAATAAATAAAAATAATATGCCATAGTTCGCGAACCAGTCCGTATCCGCGCCAATCTAATTCGCACGGACCATGGGCCATAGGAACCAATCCGTTTAGGCTCGTCATTTAAATGGACATAATTTGGAGTGGTTCAGTCCGCTCAGTTTGCGGTCCGATACGCAAACCAATAGTCCATTTTATATCCCTACTTGCAAGCAACCCACCAAGTGTTACCTCATAGTAAAGTACAACAAGAAAGGATACTCTTTAAACGAATGGAGGATTGACTGTTGAAGCCTTCACTAATGCAGACTATGTTTGATTAATTGTCGACAGGCGGTCAACTTCTAGATATTGCACCTTCCTTGACGAGAATCTTATCAACTAGAGAAACAAGAAACAAGATATAATGGTTTAGTCCAATGTAAGTAAAATTCCGAGCAATGGCTCATGGAATATGTGAACTCCTTTAGATCAGGATTATTTTTGATCATATGAAGATTCAGAGGGATAACCCAATGAGACTTTATTGTAATAACAAATCTATAATTATCATAGCTCACAATCTAGTGCAACATGACTAGATGAAACACAAAGATTTATCGATACTTTATTCAAGAAAAGTTAGACAATGGTTAGATCTGTACACCTTATCTATCTACACATGACCAACTGGTAGATATATTCACTGAGGACTTAAACATTAAGGTGTTTCAAGACATACTATCCAAGCTGGGAATGGAGAACACCTGTTCACTAGCTTGAATGAAAGTGTTACAAGGAGGTTCAAAGGAGGTTCGAAGAGAAGCTTCAAGTAGGAAGTTCGAAGAGAGGCTTTCAAGTTCAAAGAGAGGCTTCAAGGAGGAAGTTCAAAGAGAGGCTTCAAAAAGAGTTCAAAGGATATTTCAATGGACTTATTTGGGAGCATTTATGGCACACTTAAGTCACTCCTTCGAATTTAGAGAACTATAATCAGTAAAGTGCATATACATTAGTATTTCCAAGATATAATTATCACATACAATTATCATTAATATTCCTAGATGTAGAATTTCAAGACATAAGTCTTGTAAGGACCAAAGTCTCCATGATAAGCTTCTGTTGTACCAAAGTGAAGAATAGATTGAGAGAGGAGAATTTTATTTCTCACATTATTAAATATATTAATGGTTAGCCATTGCACTTACTCTAAACCTTCTATCCCTATCTCCATTAACAGAAACGACTGAATTGTATAAATCCAGGATCAGGTCATTTGCCTTGTCACCAATAGCATGAATTGCAATCTGAAATATATCAAGATGTCAGATATCACTCTTAATCCTGCAAATATGTGAATAGAGGTCAATGGATTTGATAATAGCTTTTAAAACATCACCTGAAGGCCAGATTTATCTGCTGCCAAAGTTGCTTTGTATAAGCTTTCAAGCTCTGTTACTTGTAGGCCATAATTGTTTGGTTCGTTGATGTATGGCTACAGAAACAAAGCAACAATGTCTTAAAATTAGGTTGTTTGATAAGCAAAACATATTAATTCCATAAGAAATTACTTAATTAATATCAGAAGTTTATGAAAATTAGGTCATGACCAGGCAAAAAAAAGTGATTTGTGAAACTTATCTCATCTCACAGCATCCAAACAAAAGAGAAAGTCAAGTTCAGTCTACCAAGTTGAGATTATGTCTAGTTAGGACTTGCAACGAAACACAAAAGGTCAATTGTATTGTGTTACTCATGTGAGGAACCAACTAGATAGGGTGACATGAAAAGGGTGCATGAATGGGGTGTTTTCCGTTAGGAGTTATTTTTCAGATCACACCAAGTGAAACTGTCATCGACTGATGGCAGGTGGTAGAGTATTATTTGACGAGCTGAAGTTACTTCTCACCAGGCCTCATGTGCTTGAGAAGCTTCCTAGGAGAAGGTTCTCACCTTGAGGCAACTCCAAAGAAGGGGACTACTAATGGTGAGTAGGTGCCCTCAGTGTAATAGTGGATAGGAGTGTTAAGGCCACGGTTTAAACGGATTTAGTCCGTACAGATACGAGCCAGTCCATGGGCTATTGGCTCTACCAGCAAAAATCATAACAAAATACTGCCTTTACAACTCGAACTTAAGACCTTCAAATAATAGTAATTGTTTAACCATTAGATTATATGATTGTTATTTAATATACTTACATGAGTTATATATGTACTAATAATAATAATAATAATTTTTATTTTTATTATTATTAAAGATTACATATTTTATTTTAAAATTAATAATAATTACAACGTATATATATTTATATTATAGTACAAATAAATGTACTAATAATATTTAAATTTAAAATACATATTAATTAGTTTAAAAAAATAACATTTAAATATACTATAATATTTTAATATAAAATATAAGTATATGTCTAATTAAATTCAGCTTTAACTATTTAATTTATGTAAAGAATTAGTTTAAATATTTTATATATCTACTAAAAATATTAGTTGATCATTTAAAGCAATAAATATTTTTTTAAAATAACAAAAATTCAAAATACATTTTATGTAAAGCAAATAATTTCTGTACAAATATATAAGTAAAAAAATTATATATATAATTAAAACAAGTTATATGTATAATTAATAATATTACCATTTATTATAATTATAAGTATAAATTATGATAATATAAACTAAATAATTTATATATATTTATCATATCAAATAATTATTCGATTAAATAATATTTGATTGAATCGTTTAGTCTTAAATTAACATATCAATAAATTCATAATTAAATTTAAATCTAATTAATATGTGTATTCATAAATTATTTTATTTGTGATACGAGTTATGTATTGTGAGAATGAATTTTAACTTTTTATAGTATAGATTTTATATTTGAGTTAAAAGTAATAAATTATATAAATGATATTATTAGTTCAAATATTAATATATTAATTAATATTTTAACCTATTAATTAATTTAAAATTAAATTTAAATATATTAATTTATATTTCATATTAAATTATGATTACTATATTTATTTTTATCATAATATAAATATATATACTTTGCTATTACTATTATTTTTAAAATAAAACATGTATTCTTTCTTATTATTATGTTAGATTTTAAATACATATACTAATTATATAAATATTTTTTTTAATAAGTAGTGAATTTTATTAAAAACCAAGTACACAAGAAGTGCACAAAAAAGAGAATACAAACAGAAGACGAGAAAAAGTCCCGGTCAACCGAGGTTAAAAGGAACAAACGAAATAACATCAAAAAGAGAAGAAAAACGCAAATGCCCGGATCCAACCAAACAATCCCCAAGGCACCGGAGAAAACAAAGTTTGAGCTCATCCAAGCGGCTTTCGCAACCCTGAAAGAGACGAGCATTCCTCTCCCGCCAGAGACACCAAAGAATGCAATGAGGAATGGCACGCCAAACCGCAGATTTGCGGCCCACCCGCCCCTGCCAGGAGGAGAAAAGCCCAAAAACACGGGGAGGCATCACCCAACACAGACCAAACAACCCCAAGACGAAATCCCAAAGAAATCGAGCAACGGGACAATGAAGAAGAAGATGATCCACGGACTCCCCGGCGGCCTTACACATGTAACACCAACTAGGAAGTACCATCCCCCGCCGACGCAGGTTGTCCGTAGTCAAAATCCTCCCCAAAACCGCCGTCCAAGCAAAGAAAGCCAGCCGCGGAGGGACTGGAGCCTGCCAAACACTCCGCCAAGGGAAGCACCCCAAAAAAACAGGCAACCAGGCAGCATAAAAAGACCGCACACGAAAGCCCGGAGCCCGAGCAGACGCCAACATAAACGGTCCGGACAACCGCGGCGCAAGGGGAGCAGAATATAACACCTCAAAGAAAGAAGCAAAAGCCTCTAACTCCCAATCATGAGCAAGCCGAGAAAAGGTAACCTCCCACTGCACCCCGGAGCCAGAATCCGAGTAGAAATCAGCCACAAAGCCCTCACGAGCAACAGCAAGGCGGAACAACTCAGGATAAGCCCCTTTCAAGGGCACATCCAAGCACTAGACATCCTCCCAGAAGCGAATGGAAGAGCCATCACCCACCTCAAAAGCCACGAAAGAAGCAAAGGACCGCCAACCAGACCGAATAAACCGCCAAAGACCCACGCCATGCGGACCACGAGGGGGATTAGAGGTCCAACCACCTCCCAAGGCGCCATATTTGGCCACAATGACCTGCCGCCAAAGAGAGTCACGCTCCACGCCAAACCGCCATAACCATTTGCCAAGCAGGGCCTCGTTAAAGGGCCGAATACGACGAATAGCTAAGCCACCACAAGAGAGAGGACGGCTAATGGAAGCCCAACTCACCAAAGGATACTTATGCATCACCTCCGAGGACCCCCAAAGGAACTGCCGCTGAAGCCGCTCAATGCAAGCAGCAATAGCAACAGGGACAGGAAAGAGAGACAAGAAGTACGTGAGCAAGCTGGAAAGAGTACTTTTAAGCAAAGTCAGCCTGCCGCCAACAGAAAGATATAACCGCTTCCACCCAGCCAAACACCGCTCCAGAGAAGCAATCACCGGGGCCCAAATAGCAGAGGATTTGAACCGAGCTCCCAACGGAAGACCCAAATAAGTCAAAGGCAAAGTGGAGAGCCGGCAACCAAGAATCCCCACCAACTCCGCCGCACAAGGGACCTCGCCCACCAGAACCAAGGCCGATTTACCCAAATTAATCCTCAACCCAGACGCAGCCTCAAACCACACCAAAACAGCCCCCAAGTGGAACAAATGCAAAGGATCGGCCTCACAGAAAATAAGAGTGTCGTCCGCAAAGAGCAAGTGAGAGATAACCATGGGACCATGCTCAACAGTGCCAACCAAGAAACCCTAGAGCAGACCACAAGCCAGCGCCCGATCAAGTAAGCGGATAAGAGCCTCCATCACAATAACAAACAATAAGGGAGAAAGAGGGTCCCCTTGCCGGAGCCCGCGAGAACTAGAAAAGAAACCACCCGGGCAGCCATTCACCAACACCGAGAACCGAGCCGACGACACACAAAAAGCAATCCACGTCCTCCATGTAGAGGAAAACCGACACCGTTCAAGAAGATACAACAGAAAGCCCCAATTAACATGGTCATAAGCCTTTTCGATGTCAAGCTTACACAACACCTCGGGGGTGGAAGCGGAAAGCCGGAAATCAATGCATTCATTGGCTATAAGGACTGAGTCCAAAATCTTCCGCCCATGAACAAAAGCACTCTGCGAAGGAGAAATAATTTTCCCTAACCGCCATTATGAACAAAAGCATACGAGAGCGCCGAAGGCCCAGCACAGAGAGAGGCAAAACCACCGTTAGCATTGTGGCATTTCTGAAGCACGAAGACCACCGCCCCGTCGCGGAAGGAGTGAACAAACACCGGAGCCCCACGCTGCTCAAGTTGATCGCCAAGCACCCCACGAAACCAGCGCGCCGAAGCAAAGCCCAGGAAGATCGAACTTTCCAAGCCACGGCTGCGCTCCACGATCCGCAAACCCGTAGCCAAACAATCGAAGACAAAGTACTTGGCCTCAATGACAAGCGGCCGAGGAGAGCGATCTGGAAGGACGCGGGCGCCACGCCCACCGCGAGATCGCCCACGAGGACGCGCGTGAGGCGCGTTCATGATTTCCCAACCCATGATACTAATTATGTAAACATATTAGATAATAATTGTCTAACCTAATAGTTGGATTAGTGTTATGATTGGAAGAAGGTTTTGGGTTCAAGTCTTCCTAGCACCATTTTGTTAGGATTTTTCCAAACGGGACAACTTCATCATCACTTTGTTATTACTATTATTTTTAAAATAAAACATGTACTTTTTCTTATTATTATGTTAGATTTTAAATACACATAACTAATTATGTAAACATATTAGATAATAATTGTCTAACCTAATAGTTGGATTAGTGTTATGATTGGAAGAAGTTTTTGGGTTCAAGTCTTCCTAGCACCATTTTGTTAGGATTTTTCCAAACTGGACAACTTCATCATCACACTCACATAGCCCATCATGGACTCTTCTCCTGCTAGTTGAAAAATGGCTCAGCTCGCAGGCTGGGCCAGACAAGAAAATTCAGGTTCAAATCTAAATGATCTCAACCCATTTAGGCCTAGGCCCACACGGACTGGGTCCATCCTGAGTGTGGATGGAAAAAGAATGATCATCTACTCCACTATAGTTGGGTGGCCCAAGTGTGGAGTTCAGCCTTTGTTTTCATTGAGTTATCTTGGGTTAGCATAGAAAGGAAGGTGGACCTCGATTGATTGAAGCAAGGGGTAAGTTGCAAGCAAATGAGCGAGTTAAGT
This sequence comes from Taxillus chinensis, assembly GCA_023512835.1. Lineage (NCBI taxonomy): Eukaryota > Viridiplantae > Streptophyta > Magnoliopsida > Santalales > Loranthaceae > Taxillus > Taxillus chinensis. The sequence continues at coordinate 54,459,982 of CM042090.1, read as the reverse complement.
GGATGTTGTATTTGGCTCTTTTCATTTGTGTTTTGGACAATTCAAAAGGAACACAATTGCTGGTTATTTGAGAACATTAAACGAAGCATCCAACATGTTAAAAGAGAGGAATGGACCTTATTTTTAGATGTAGCCATCTTTTTTGACATCTCTCTTTTGGCCGAGGGCTCTAATTGGCTTGATGTATGTTGATCAATGTAAATTTTGTATCATAGGCCTTGTTATTTTAATAAAAATTTCTTTATACAGATCCGAAAAGAAAAAAAAACATACTCAGTTTAATATAGGCTAGAGAGAGATCAAGGTTGTAACCACAATTGTGTTTTACAATATTAACGAGTGATTAGATGATTAAATATGTGCTCCATTGATGCCTAGAGTGAGAACGTGAACATAATTTGTGCAGTCATTGTGTTTTATAATTTTAATATGTAATATGACCAAAAATATACTGATATTCCCTTCAAAGCCAAAACAGTTCCACATTCACGTTAGAAGCTGGACGTTTGTAGTTACGCTTAACTAGAAGTTTTCAATTATAATTCGCTAGAAATTTATCTTCAATGTTCTGTTATAAGAATATTCGATGCATAATTTATTGTCTTGCATATATCATGTGTCATCACAGGTCTTCGTCCGAGTCCACTTAGGATGAACTTAATCGAAATATAATGGTGAAGAAAAATTAAAGTCGTTACCAATTATTTTTGGAGTGCAGTTCGGCACCCCTCTATCTTGAGTAGTCAAAAATATGGTTTACCTTACCAAATAAAGGTTTGGAGTTGATTATTTATAGGAAAAAATTAACACCTCTACAATGCTCTTTTGGTATCTATCTTTAAAAGTAAGAAGGTTTCTATTTGTTTTATTGCATACTTGGTTTTAGTTGTCGATAACTTCATCGGAGTCCAAAATAATCGGTGTCAAATCCGAGATTAGTGGCGTCTGAATCTAAAAAGCTAGCTGAGTCCAAGATGGTCACTTCTGAATCCGATGGTGGACTCCGAGATCCAAGATGGTGGCTCAAGTGGCCTCAAAATCCAAGAAGGTGGCCTTCGAATCCAAAATGGTGCCTTCCGAGATAATCCCTTCTGAGAAGGTGGACTCCGAGATCCGAGATAGTTGCTCCCGAGAAAGTGGCCTCCAAATCCGGGAAGATGGCCTTCGAATCTGAAATGGTGCCTTCTGAGAAAGGGGCCTCCCAATCCAAGAAAGTGGCCTCTGAAATGATGGCTTACGAGAGAGTGGCTTCCTAATCTGAGAAAGTGGCCACCGAATCTGAAAAGGTGCCTTCCAAGATAATGCTTACCAAAAAGTGGCCTCCAAAGCCGAGAAAGCAGCCTCCAAATTCGAGAATGTGGTGGCCTCCGAATCAGAAATGGTGCCTTCCGAGATGATAGCTTTCGAGATGTTGTTTTCAAGATGATGGTTTTAGAGATTGTGACTTCTGAAATCCGAGATCATGGCTTCCGCGGTCCGAGTCCAAGAGGATGGCTTTTGAAATCCAATCTGGTGGTCTCCAAGTACAAGAGCTGAGATGGTGGTTGAATGTAGTGGCCTCCAAGTCCAACAGAAGAAATTAAATAAAAACATTTTTCTGGCACAGATCTTCATAAAAACAGATTGATGATTGTGGTTCTTTATTGACCTATACAATTATGCAGGAAACGAGAAATATAAAAAAATCTAACTTGAGATTGCATGTCCAACCCGGACAAAATGAAATCTAATACTAGCATTCATTACATATAAATCATGTGCACAATATATCTTTAGGAACTCAAAAGAAAGGTCAGCAAAATAAAAACAAAAAAGCCTTGAAACAGCATAGGTATGCAGTGATGAATTCCCAAATAACTATTCAATGTCAAAAATATGATGTAATTGTTTGACCATTTCATTCTCACCTCATAAAAAAGTGCGCTGCTAGATCCTAAGGACCCATCAGCGAAAGCTTTAACACCACCCAAGTATATCCATTGATTGATCACATGATTTGTCTTGCGGATGAGATCCTACCCACAAAAGGAAGAACTTTGAGAAAGGCTACAAAGGGTAGTCCATTCAAAACACGACTCAAAAAGGGAAAGGAAAAGTCAATCTTAAACATAAGGATTATTAAATAAACCTCAGGCAAGCGTTAAGCAAGAAAAAAATAATAACATTAAATTGATAGTAGCAGCAGAAAACCGCAAAACATAGAAGGAGGAATCCAAAGAAAACCTATAGCTAGCAAATTATCAGTACAGATTTTATATAAATTGATCAAAAATAAATAAACATAGAAACAATATATATATACACTTTATAAGAAATTGACAAAAAATAAGGCACGTAAACAAAATTCACGATTTTCCATGTATTTTAATCGGACTTGTAATTAAATACTCTGACTTAAAATGTAAAAGTACAAGGATTCCAAAAAGACGAGGAACATTAGAAGTTGATACGAGTTTTGGTTTCTTTATTTTATTTTCTATATTTTGTTGAAGTTAATCTTGAATTCTAATTTGGAAAAAAAAATATTTGATATGAGAGAAAATAGGTTTTAAAAAGTGTATTTTAAAAAAAATAGTCCAATAAAAATTTAAAAAATAATATTATGGATTCAGATAATAAATAGAAAAAAGATTTAAAAATCTCTTAATAAAATTGAGTTTAAATTTAAAAACAAAAAATAATTAGAAATAGTTTTTAAAAATAACTATAAAACCCAACTATTTTGAAAATTGAATTTTGAAATTAAATAATTTTAAACTCATTTTGATCCACAGTTTTTAAAAACAATCACGATTTTTAAGCATTCCAAATGCACTACTAGTGATTAGAATTGTAACACCAACTAGGACAATTCAATCTTGACTTTGAGTAAATAAAAATAAAATGAAGAAAACAAGAATTGAAATTAACTAATTAAATTGTGTAGATCAAGAAAGCAAATTCGGAAGATGAAATCAACTCTAGTGTGATGTGGAATAAAATGGTAGATTGTATTAGGCTAGCGGCATAGGAAGAATTTGGTGAAAATAAAGGAAGGATGATGCCAAATAAGGACACATCATAATGGAATGAGAAAGTGAAGAAAACTAGTAAGAATAAGCATGTGTTATAGAAGTCTCACCAAGGATAGAAATACAGTAAATTTTGAGAAGTATAAACTAACAAATAAAGAAACCAGAAAAGTTGTCCAGGAGCCTCAAGCCAAGGTGTATCAAGATTTATAAGTGTTTGGATTTCAAATAGGGAGAAAAAAATATCTATAAAATTGGTTGAATGAGGATAAGAAGAATAAAGATTTAGGTATTATGAAGTTTGTTAAGGACCATAATCATACAATTTTAGCAAAAGATACCGATATTAAAAAAAAGGTGGAAAGAATATTTTGAATAATTTTTCAATGGTCATTGTGTTCAGGATAGTGGTGATGCGAATATATTGCAAGAAAAATTAAAATGTGATTTATTACAAAGACCAAGTGAAGTTAAAGTGATCTTGTGTCGTATGAAGACTAAAAAGGCAGTAGGCATGAATGCAATTTCTATCAAGGTTTAGAAATGTCAAAATGTCTAGGCAAGTTTGAGTTTAATGGTAAAGAAAAGTATTTAATAAGATTTGGCCAAATAATAAAATGTTTAATGAATGGAGGAATAATACCTTGATGCCTTTGTATAAAATCAAATCCAAAAATTCAACCTAGATTTCTATTTTAAAGTTCGGACATAGATTCAGATGTGTTAATATCTGCATCTAAAAGTCCAAATTTTCCTAAGCCTACCCATACCTCATCCCTAATCCAATGTTATGCATAGGCATAAATGACAAAATTTATTTCCTCTAAATTTCTAGAAATTTGAACCACTCATAACTAAATAATTTTATCAAAGTAGCAAATGACAATTGTGAATCTATTATATGGGTAGGGAAATTTTTAAGGCTATATAATCAATTTGGACAAACAAGCAAGTTCCCAAATCAACAAAAACAAGTAAATATAAAGCAAGCATATCTTGAATAATATTATGCAATATATAAACACAATGATCAACAAATGTTCTAGATATTAAAAGTTATGGTTGCTCAAATCTTACAAGTAATTGAGACCATGTCTCCATTGGAAAAAATAAGCACACCCTAATCACTGATTCCCCTGTAGAACTAGCCCATTGATATACATCTACACACGTTAACAAGGAACAACAGGATAAAGATACAAACAATATACATGCCTTTTAGGTCATTTATAGGATAAATAAGGAAACTAAACAATTATAAAATATATCAAAGCTCTAAGAGATAAACCTACTCCATTATGTTACATGGCATTTAAAAATAGATAGAGAATTCCATATAACTTGACAATGGAATTACCATAGCAACCTAGCAACCATATCATGGGAAGTTGAACCAAAAGACCAAGGTGAAGTAAAACTCTATTAAGCCATAGTAATAGATTCATTGTGTCATAAAATAAAATTCACAGGACCACACTTTGTTTATTGCTACAACATGTCATGAAAATTCCACTAAGTATAAAATAGCCAGATAGTCAGTCTCCTATACAGAGAGTGAGCTCAATTAACATTCATATAGTTGATCATATGGCAACATCAGGATAAGCTTTCCAGGGGCTGACTTCAAGAAGTATAAAAGAATTTGTAGGACTGCATCTCATCAAAGATACAGAAGACCAAACAACAATCTATGAATATGAACTACTACATCCGCTAATGGCTAAAACATACAAATGTGTTATCCTACTTATAACAATTAACTTTACATACATTAAAAAAAAATACTAGGAATTTTATACAAGAAAATAATTGTATTACGAAGCTAAATAAATGCAGTCAAAGAAAAATAAACCATTAAAAAACATAAAAGTAAAAACAATATAGAAGCTTTCACACAGCAACCAAATAAACCAAATTACGACCAAGAATGAAGCATTCGACAAACTCTACATTCATTTGTCCCTTGCAAAGCCAGTAGCTTATCAAAATGAGATTATACTCCATAACAATGAGGGAAAAAATAAGTGATGTTTATTGTCCATTACAGTGATAGTTTAGTGATTCGATTTCTTTTATTTAATTTCATCTTTTCGAGGCCATTCAAGCATTGAAGTGCCTATCACAAAGAAAAAGTCTCAGCATATTAAATTTTAAGCTGCCCCTCACAAGTTGGTAAGGAAACCTGAAAAATCATCCCAGGAAAGCTTTGTTGATGCACCAGGAATAAATCTACCCATATCAACAACAGTTGTCACCCCCATCATCAAGGCATGATTGCTGGCTCTCACCATAGCTTCCCGCTTTTCATTCAACGATGGCTCTGGAATCCATTGAGTGACAAGTGTCATTGCAGCATCTATTAGTAATCCACTTGGTTCTGCATTTGATGACATTATGTAAGTGAATAGAGGTTGAAACTTGCTAATTACATCTTAGCAAATTGAAATTTATGTATGCTGCTGAATTTTCAACAAATTTGTAGAATTACAATTTACAAACAAGTACTGCAGCAATGCACAAATTAATCGAGAAATTTGTATTAGCAGAATAACAATATAAGAAAAAGAAATGAAACCGTGCATACAACAATACCCAACCACATTGCATCCAAGCTAGTGTAGGCATAGCCATGCATATCGATGATCCAGATAGGACCAAAGCACTAACTTGGATTTGATGGGAGATGTTGACACTCAAGTAACAAAATGCACGAAATACCTCCATCGGTAGTTCTCATTATAATTCCACCAACTAGATCTTCAGTGCAATTAGTGATTCCCGCAAGTTTAAGAGCAAGTGAGTTAGCAAGACCCATATGACCATCGATTCTTGATAGCCAAACCTAAGTCTTAAAAATCTCCAGTGAGCATAATGCATAACAATGTCCTTTTCTATGCAAATAATTTTTAAAAATTTTGAGTTTCATACTCCTTACAGGATTGTCAGTTGTTATATCATCAATCCAAGAGGCTTCTGGCAGCACTCCTCCCCATAAATTATTGTTCCATCCACCACCCAAAAGCCAAGCACCATGTTTCTTACCTAGAAAAATTCAGTTAAAAATGACACTGATAAGAGGTATGTACACACACACATGATAGAGCATCTGAGTAAAAAGAATTCAATTAACTACTAACTCTAAATCTTGCAACTGTATAGGAAAATTTTATCAAAATCATTATTTTTTACATGAGACAACAAAAGCCACAATTTCCACAACAAAAAAATGTTCTGTCTTTTGTAGACAACTGTCAAAATATTGTATGCTTTTTCTATAGTCTCATATAACTATTTTAATGTTGTGCTTTTCCTACATTAGATAAATTGTTCTCTTTAAATTCTCTCAATGGTTAGTATAATTGCGTTTCAATGTATGCCCATGGTAATGTTTATGTAGTAGACTTACTTCTCACTGCTTCTTTGATCATTTTAACAAACTCAATTTTTCCTCTCAAGCCTTGCAATTTCACCTGCCCAATCTGTGCCATTCAGCATATTAAATCCAGTAAATACATATTCAGGGGTGTGTGCATGCACATGCTGATGCATATGTGCACACAAACAGATCCTACAACCTAGAAAATTGGATCTTAGGTGAATCCAGCAACTTAACAAATACGAGTAGCCAAGGAAATGTAGACAAACAGGGATGATTATGGATTGGGATCATTTTTCAAACGCAGTTCAAAATATCACAGTATATTTCAGCAGTTTTACATGTCCAATGTCCTCAACTAAAAATTCCTCCCTGCTAATCAAAAGTAGGGACCATGCCTAGAGACTAGTAATACTAATATCATGCATCCAGCAGCAGGAGGTATTGCAGTAACAAAAAAAGGGAAAACTATACATCACTTCATTCATAACTGACATCAGTCAATGATTAGAATTATACATAAGTGACTGGAAAATGCCTAAAAAATTAGGTAATGTTGTCACTACCACCTAATAATTTAATATAAATATTTAGTCAAACAAGTAATTGATTAAAAAGAAAATTTCACTTTAGATGCTCACTTAAAAAGTCATTTGGCTTGAAATAGACGAAAATTGCAATAACTTAGGTCCATCAAATTAACTGTTTTACTATGGTACATTTAATTATTAGGATACAAGTTTTCAGCTTTTCTTTTTTGTTTTTAGTTAACATAGCAAAAGCTTTAAAGTTCTTTTAGTTTGTAGCATTCACCATTTAAACCTTGCAAGCATAAGCCATTGCTCTATAATAGCATCATACTCCTCATAATTCACACCACTAAAGAAGTAAATAGCAATTTTCATGTTCTGAATTTTTTTTTGTGTGTAAACCTAATTAAATAGATGGAATTATTTTAATTCAAACTTATGCTATTAAAGCCTTGCTCTAATATGCATGCAATCAGCTACAGAAGGTTTTTTTGAGCTTTTTCAGTGAAAACTTAGTAGCACATTCATAGATAAAGAAAACTAAAGACAAAATCACAATTCACAAATGACTGTAAAACAATGTCAATGAACATGTAGTTTGAAGCAGAACCTGAAGTCCACCCCAAAGCAAGTGCACATGTGAATCAATAAAACCGGGAACAACAACTTTTCCCTTCAGATTTAACTTTTCAGTTCTAGAACCTGCCAAAGCCTGAATTTACGTGAAGCACAATCAGGAGTAGGAAATACTGAATTTCAATGCAAATTTCGTTCATCAGAATCTATGCAAACAAAACAAGTATTACAAGATATTAGATAAACTACATTTCTTTGGAACTATGAGCATAAATCGAGATGGTAAATTTATAAGTCTCAAAATATTACCCTATGGCTCCTAACTGTGAATAAGGAGTAATAGATGCTTCAGCGGTCGACCAGAAATTCAAACAGACTACAGCACTAAGAACACCAAATATTGAAGAACCAATAAAACATAGAAGTTGCATACAATAAACTTTCAACTCCACCAATTTTCTCATTTTACGCAAAGATGAACAAAAGGAAAGAAAAAAAAACATTGCAATATCAAACGAATCCCAGATGAAAACCTCAAACATGCAACGGAATGAACATAAAATGAAAGTTCTGTTGAAAACAAAGAACACAACAGAGTAAGGAGAGAAGACCTGAACAGAGGAATAGTTGCCAATGCGAAGAATCCTCCCATTTCGAACCGCCATGGAATCTGCGAAAGGGAGAGACGGATCGCTGGTGTACATGACTGCATTTGTTACCACCAGATCCGCGACTTCCGGGGAGGGGGAGAAGAAGACGATAAAAACCTCAGACCCAACAAATCAGCGTACGATGCTTTTTAAATAAATAAAAAATAGAAATCAATGTTGAGAGATAAAAGATATTCGTGTACTGAATTGAATTTACTTACAGTTGTTGGTGTTGAGGAGAGGGAGTAAGAAAAAGGCGATGACCACCGCAGATGCGGAGAGTAGGATAAAGACATTCATGTATTGAATTGAATTATTCACTAACACAAGCAGCGACGAATGAGAGGAAGGGGGCGACGAATTACTCTTGTTAACCATGGCAACGGGACGGATCGGGCAAATCCGACGAGGATACGCATAATTCCGGCCCGATCCGGCTAGGTTGGACAATTTGAAACAGTAAAAAAGGCATTCGGTAAAATAAGTCACGTCAATAATTTTTTTTATGAGGTGCTTTGAATCATCTCACTGAGCTCCTGCTCGAGGCACGCTCGAACTTGAGGCTCGAGCAACTCTTGAGCCTATGCTTGAAGCGTGCTCGAGTAGAGGCTCGAGCATATATACTCGAGTAGCTCAAGCCCCTACTCGAACTCATATGCTTGAGCCTCTGCTCGAGCAGGTCTTGAATATCGAACAAGCCTCAAGTAGGAACTCAATCATTTCTTCGCTAGATCTACGGGTTTCTAGGTTCCCGTCAACTGTAATTTTCGACGAAAACTTCGAATGGCCTTAACTTTGAGCACATTGGTCCGATTTTTTTATTTGTAGATATCGACGAGAGCTACGACGCCCAAACACTCGTAGGGATTTGCCGCTCTCAGATTTCCAAAAAATACATTCTTTCGCCTCTAAATCCAGATTTTATGCTGTGTTCTACCTTCTCATGTTTAGATGCATCGTTCAAGGTTCATCCCTACCTCCTCCGCTCTCTTTCTCTCTATCTCAGATGTGGTGTGCTGCGCGTTAAGTTTTAAGTAATTTTGCTGACATGGCAACTACCACATCAGCCGAAAACACAAAGAAAACGCAACGCCGGTTGCAAATAGACTTTTTCTTTAATTTATTTTAGTTAAAAATATCATATTGAATTGGATAAGAGCATTCATAGTAGAATAACTAAATGTTTCAATAAATTTATCAACATGAAATAATATTAATCATAAATTTAACTCAAAATTTGTGTTTTGACTAAAAATCTTATTAAATATTAAACTTCGAGGTACCAACTAGTCAAATTTAGCTAGCTAGTGCCTCGAAGTTTGAAATTTTAATAAAATTATAATAAAATACAGATATCAAGTTAAATTTGTGATCAATATTACTTTATGTAATTAAATTTATTAAAATATTTTGGTTATTCCACTGTGAATGTTTTAAGACTTGGGCCTTATCGAAATAAGTTAAATTCGGATGGGACGGAACAATTTTGTCACCCCTACTTATACAAGGGTGACAAATTACTCTTGTCTTGGAGGAAGAAAGGAAATAGCCTGTATGGTGTTGCACATAGTGTTAAACGGGCAGGCGATTGGGCTAGGATAGGCCGTCCCATACTGCACGGATCCGAATGGCATACAAATGAAAGCATCATAACTTATAATAATATTCATTCAATCAAGCCAACACAAAAGCAGTTCAACACACAAATATCACCCTCCCTTTCTCAACCGATCACAGTGTGTCACGCCCCGGATTTCTCAATATCGAGAAACCGGTTAGTGATACCCCTTGCCTCACACCCAAGAATACATGGGGTTAGTGAATGGTCACCTAATAAGGCTCCCTCAAGGGTGCTGCCCCAAACCTGCTACAATCTCATACATGATATGTACAAACCATACAAGAAAATCACTCCATGTAATAAAATAGTATTATATGATAGATAAGGTCACAAGCCCCAAAACACAATGTTTTAAATAAATACATGAGTCAATCTCAAAAATTATACATGATCTCAAATAAAGCAACAAATCAAACACTCACGCTTCAACAGTGGTGTAACCTCCTAATGCCTGCTAGATCCTGCAGAAAAAGACATTAAAGGTAAGTGAGCAAACCATAGCTTAGTAGGAGTTATGCCTCCCTAGACTTACCTAACATCTCCTCCATAATATGCTCAGTATGGACATGTGCAGTGTAGTGTAATTAAAATAATAGTAAACATCACACAAAGATTCTCAAATGGTCCCCTCAAGGAAACCTCAATACTCGGGTACACTCTTGGACCGTCCCCTTAATGGGACTTTAACAACTCATGTCTGTTGGTCCCTGGGAGCCTAGGGGAGGGGGGGTGAATAGGCTCTTCTCAAAACTCTTTTCTAACTCTTTGGCACGACACTTATCTGGTTAAGAGATATAATCAATGCGGAAGATAATCAGATAGTAGAAGTATTTTGTTTTACTATCAACTGATGAGTACAACAAAATAGAAGCAGATTAAAGCTTGTAAAGCTTTTCGATCTACTCTAAAACACTCTCTTACACTATGTTTACAGAAGACTCACACACTAGCCTCTATGATTTTAATGAGCTCTTGTACATACACACTTATTACAAACTCACGAACATCAACTACACAATTTTAATATACAAGTGTTATTATATATATATAGACATCCCTGAGAAACAATCTTGGAACTTGTTCTTCCAAGCAATGAGCAACATTGACTGCTCCTCGGAATTCTCTCTGCCTTGAATGTTGCGGATGTAAAGCTCAAGATCTTGGGTTTCTAAAACATAAGTGTCTTTGTGAGTACCTGATGGTCCCTTAGAGCCTAGAGGGGGGGTGAATAGGCTCTTATCGAAACTCTTTTGATCTCTAAAGGCACTACACTAATCTAGTCAAGTGATAGAATCACCGCGGAAGATAACCAGATAGTGGAAGTATTTTGTTTTATTATCAAGAGATAAATACAACAAAATAGAAGCAAGACTCTCTTACACTCCGTTTACAAAGGGATTCACACACTAGCCTAGATTATCTCTTTGAGCTCTTGTGCATACACAGGTTATTCAGGCTCGTTCGCACATGTACACACACTTTTTTTCACAAATGTACAAGTATGAATATTTATACAAACATTCCTAAGACACAACCTTAGAACTTGAAGTTCCGGAATGTGTTCAGCACTAACTATTCCTCGGTAATCTCTCTGCCTTGACTGCTGCGGTTTGTAGAGCTCAAGATCTTGGGTTTGAAGAGTATAAGTGCCTTTGTGAGTTCCCAAATATACTTAAGGTTGTGTCCACATATCCGGGTGATCCACGTGTAAGATTCTTCAGGTTCTCAATGATTTTGTCTTACATCGGGACGCCACAAGCTGATAGCCTTAAATGCGGTGAATTGAAGTAGCATCTTCTTGGTCCGGTGTAATTTTCCTTACTCCGTTGCTAATGAAGCTCGGAACCTTACTCCGTGTCAGTGGTTGCTTACTCCGTATCTATTTGGTACTGGAATCCTTAGTCCGTGTCAGCGCTTCCTTACTCCGCATGTAAGTTCCTTACTCCGTATGTAAGTTCCTTACTCCGTATGTAAGTTCCTTACTCCAGGCGAGTCTAAGGGATCTGAGTGCTTACTCCGTACTAGCGCTTCCTTACTCCGTATGTAAGTTCCTTACTCCGTATGTAAGTTCCTTACTCCGTGCATAAGTTCCTTACTCCGTATGAGTGAGTGGCCCGGATTCCTTACTCCGCATCTAATTTCCTTACTCCATGTCTAATTTCCTTACTCCGTGCGAATAAAGACTCGGGTCCTTATTCCGCATCAATATTTCCTTACTCTGTATGTATGAAAGACTTGGATGCCTTACTCCGTGTCTTCTTCACTTTAGTTCGCTTGAGACACTAGGAACATATTCCGCAATCCGTAGCTTTTAAGTTCTTAGTCCGCACGAATGTTCCTTATTCTGTATGTATTGGTGACTTGGTTATTTACCAAGTGTTTGACGACACTCACTCTTGCCCGGATTAGGATTATGTATCCTGTCCTTAGCTTTGCTCTCATGAGTGTATCTCCGGATTAATAACATATCTTCTGCAACGATCAAAGAAATACAAAAGATCTCAGATCAAATTATATAAGGCTTTATCAGCATTATCCAAATTCTGGGCTTGATCCAACAACCTCCCCCAATTATGGATATGCCCAAACCCTTTGTAATCTGATCTGGTAAGCAGTGCAAAAAGATAACATACAGAATACGCATCACAACCAATTTTCATTTATCAGCAACAAAATACAATACAGCCTTAATATAAGATTTTCACTAAGGTACATAAGGCTTACTATACTTGAAGATCATAGTTGCTGCTTTCTCTCTAAGCTCCATTGTCTGCTTCATCGTATAAGTAGTGTGTTGGCTCCAAGATTTGTCTTGTCACGCTCCAGATTTCCGACCCGGGGAAATCGGTACGTGACTCCCCGTTCACCCACACGGAGGGTAAAGGGGTTAGATTACTGGATGCCACACAAGCAAAACTAACAATTACAATAAACAAACAAGCCACATCTTTATTTAGTTTCAAACATCAAAGGGGTCACAAACCAACCATGTTCCATACTATAGTTCAATCCCTTATTACATTCCCCCCCCCCCACCACCTTGGGGTTACATAAATTATAAAATTACATTACTGAACTGAACAATAAAATGAAGATGGTCTTCTACCTTGGTGTATCCACCTAACGCCTATAAGCCCCTGGAAAACAAGCAAACACAGCAGGAGGGGTGAGCAACCACAGCTCAGTAGGGATCAAGTCTCCCCAACCCTTCCCATGTTCCTAGCGGCTACATGCATGTGCACAGGTGTAGTGACGTGGCAGTATTAAGAAAAATAAAACATTCCACACAAACCGGCGTAACCTCAGCCCCAGCCACACTGGCTAATAAACCACATTTCAAACAAGTAATTTAACCACCTCTTCAGGCCACTGATTTAACCGCCGCTCAGGCAAAGTAATTTAACCGCCTCTTCAGGCCAGATACCACAGTCATGCACACAACACACACTACAGTCACTTAAGCATAAAACCAAACACTTAGTGTGCACCCGTTCACAAGTGCACAAACCCAGCCATTCAGGCAATAGAACACACACCCAGCATGCATACATACACCAAATCATAAGTCCAGCCACACAGGCATATTACCAAACATGTAATAGGCATATACACACAGCTATATTCACATAGGCATTTCATCGAACATATAGCATGCAACAACAGAATCACACCAAAATGCCATTGAAGGCCAACATCCATATAGGAGATCACACCTATATGGATCTATATATATATAATAGAAGGTATAGACCGAATTCTACTTAAGAACCCTAGGACAGAGAGGGATTAGCAGAAACAGAACCCCTACCTCAAGTAAAATGCAACAACACAGCAATATTCTGTTCCCATGCCGAACGCCATCCGCCCACGAGACACCGATCACCCACGCAAGACGCCCTGGCAAAGAACCAGGAGCTCTCCTCCTCTCTCTCTCTCTCTCTCTCTCTCTCTCTCTCTCTCTCTGCGACGGCTGGTGGAGCAACAAACCCTAAACCTAAAACAGAGGGGCTTCTCCTCCTTATATAGACAACACAACATCAAAACGACGTAGTTTTGATTAAGTGAATCCCAGCATCAAAACGACGTAGTTTTGATGGAACAAGCTATGACCTTCCCACATTCATACACACCAAAATATTCACAATTCCAACATGGTCCTTTGGGAAAAGATGATTAGAATGACAAAACCAAGGTAACCATGCAAAAACATGCTTGCACGCCAATTTGAACGCCAATTCCCCAATTGGCGTGCAGCTCCAAATGCACTCAAACTTTACCCCAAGCCTCCTTGCATCATGTAAAAGACATCCATGCAATAAAAACCTTGCACGCCAAATGGGTCCAATTCACGTGCACGTCCATTTGGCCTGAAACTTCTGTGGTAGATAGAAGACATTATTCTAAGAATCTTTTGGTCTGCACGCCAATTCATCTGAGCCCATCTACTAGGTCAAAATAAATCTCCAAAACCTGACAAAACAGCCTAAAAGTGCCTGTATATGCATAGCATTTTCCTAGGGCATAAATGCACGTTATCACTTGTCAATGCACCTCCCAAAAGTTCCCTCTTGGGTTCATTTCTTACCTCAAACTTGTGTACCAACATCCAAGGTGTTTGTGGTTAACTTCTTACACACGGGTCATTACATCCTCTCCCCCTTAAGACTTTTCGTCCTCGAAAAGAAACAACATACAAGGAAAACAAACACAAGCTACCCCTTTTGCCACACGGCGAGCCACAACACCCAAATGGGTCACACAACATAACAGGACATCTCAAACACATTTTGCAATCGCAAAACACATCTCAATAAAAATACCAGTTTACAAGTAGAAATACAATTACACCAAATCATGAACCACCAAATCATGAACCACACGAAAACACATCACTACAGAAGAAAACACATCACTACACATGATTATAGCCACCTCCCACCCTTAAGATTGTTCGTCCTCGAACAACTCTGGGTGCTGCTCACGTATCATGGACTCACGTTCCCATGTCTCCTCCTTAATGTCACGGTGCTGCCACAGCACGCGAACCAAAGGAATAGCACGACCACGCAAAAGCTTCTCCCGCCGATCTAGGATACGGATAGGGGCCTCAACAACGGACATGTCATCCTCAATGTCCAATGTCCCCCAATTGATCACATGAGTGGGGTCAGGATGATACTTCCTCAACTGGGACACGTGAAACACGTTGTGCACTCGACTCAGCCGCGGTGGTAACGTTAACCGGTAGGCCACAGGCCCCACACGATCCAGAATCTCAAAAGGACCAATAAACCGCAGAGATAGCTTGGAACCTCGCCCAAACCATCGATGTCCACGACGTGGAGAAACACGAAGAAATACATGATCACCAACAAAAAACTCCAAAGGTTGCCACCGCTGATCCGCATAACATTTCTGCCGACTCTGAGCTGATAACAAACGCTGACGAATCAACTTAACCTTCTCGGTAGCCTTTTGAACCAACTGTGGTCCCAAGAGAGTTGTCTCCCCCACCTCGGTCCAACACAAAGGTGATCGACATAGCCGCCCATACAACGCCTCAAAAGGAGCCATCCCAATGGATGCCTGATAACTGTTGTTGTAGGCAAACTCCACCAAAGCAAGGTGAGTCACCCACGAACCCCCAAAATCTAACACACAGGCCCGTAACATGTCCTCCAAAGTCTGATTCGTCCTCTCTGTCTGGCCGTTAGTCTCAGGGTGAAAGGCTGTACTCAAGTGAAGTTTGGTCCCCATAGCCTCCTGCAAACCTGCCCAAAAACGGGAAGTGAACCTCGAATCCCGGTCGAGACAACCGATGATGGTACTCCATGTAGTCTCACAATCTCGTTCATGTATAGATGACTCAAGGTCCCAATAGAGTCCCGCTCGCGAACAGCCAGGAAATGGGCCAACTTTGTGAGTCGATCCACAATCACCCAAATCATATCTTTCCTCCCTGTGGTGGGTGGAAGACCAGTCACAAAATCCATCGCTATGTGGTCCCACTTCCACTCCGCTATGGGCAAGGGTGAACATGCTCGTCGGCCGGCGATGCTCGGCCTTCACCTGCTGACACGTGAGGCACCGCGAAACAAAGGCAGCCACATCACGTTTCATCCCAGGCCACCAAAAATGTCCTCGAAGCGCATGGTACATCTTCGTACCCCCTGGATACACAGCAGCTTTAGACTGGTGAAACTCCCTCATCACCTCATCTCTGAGGGAAGAAGCCACTACCAACCGCCCCTGAAAAGACAACTTATGCTCAGGACCCTCTGTCTAGTCCTCCGATAGCTCACCAGCCTTAATACGGGCACGGAGAACCTCACACTCAATGTCACCCAACTGTCCCTCCCGGACGCGCTGGTACAACTCAGGCACAACCACCAAAGGACTCAGGACTGTCCCACCATCACGAACAACAGGCTGCAGTTGCAACATCGCCAACTGCTCCATCAGCTTCCACTCTCTCACGGCCACCTCAGCTTTCCGTTTTTTGCTCAACGCGTCAGCCACAACATTACCCTTGCCCGGGGTATAGGCAAGAGTAAAGTCAAAGGTCTGCAAATACTCCACCCATCTCCTCTGCCTCAAATTCAAGTCCTTCTGAGTAAAGATGTACTGAAGGCTCTTGTGATCTGAGAACACCACGAACTTCTCCCCCAAAAGGTAATGTTGCCAACTCTTCAAGGCGAAGATGACAGCCGCCAACTCAAGATCATGGGTAGGGTAATTCTGCTCATGAGGCTTCAGCTGCCTTGACCCACAAGCTACCACATTGTGCTCTTGCATAAGCACACACTCCAAACCAACCCTGGATGCATCGCAAAATACCTCATACGGAATATCCTCCATAGGCAACCTCAACACAGGTGCAGTGGTTAAACGAGTTTTGAGAGTCTCAAACGCCTGCTGGCACTTGTCTGTCCACTCAAACTTCACTCCTTTCCTAGTCAACGCCGTCATAGGGGCCGCCAAATGGGAGAACCCCTCGACAAAATGACGATAGTACCCCGCCAAGCCAAGAAAGCTACGGATCTCAAAAACATTGGTTGGCCTCGCCCACGATGCCACGGCCTCAATCGTGGCTGGGTCCACCCTAACCCCTTCAGCTGACACTACGTGGCCAAGGAAATGGACCTCCTGCAGTCAAAACTCACACTTGCTAAACTTAGCAAACAGCTGCTGGTCCCTCAAGGTTTGCAACACTGTTGCCAAATGCTCCACATGCTCCCTCTCGGTCTTGGAATACACCAAGATATCATCAATAAATACCACCACAAACGAATCCAAGTATGGAGCAAAGACCTGGTTCATCAAATGCATGAACACACTGGCGCATTAGTGAGCCCGAAAGGCATCACTACCCACTCATAATGCCCATACCTGCACCGAAAAGCCGTCTTAGGGATGTCCTCCTCCCTAACCCTGAGCTGGTGATACCTCGACCGTAAATCTATTTTGGAAAACCACTGGGCCTCACTTAATTGGTCAAACAGGTCATCTATCCGAGGCAACGGGTACTTGTTCTTCACAGTCACTGAATTCAGTTTCCTGTAGTCGTTGCAGAGACGAAGCGTGCCATCAGCCTTCTAAGCAAAGAGCACCGGAGCACCCCAAGGTGAGGTACTCGGTCTGATATACCCCTGGCCCACCAACCCCTCGATTTGCCTCTGAAGCTCCCTCAACTCGGCTGGCCCCATATGATACGCTACTTGGGAAATCAGACCCGTCCCCGGCACCAACTCAATGGTGAACTCCACACTCCTCTTAGGTGGCAGACTCCTCAACTCTTCAGGAAAAACATCCTGAAATTGGTCCACAACAGCGGGCCACACCCTCTTTTCCACCTCCCCCTCCTCAGCAAAGGTCAGGGCTGCTAACCTGTGGGTAATGGCACCCCACTGGTCCAACACTGGCCTGGCTCGACTCGCCTCACGATCCCACTCCCCTTGCAGGGTACAAGAGATTCCTACGGGAGACACGAAGGATACACGCCGCCGGTAACAGTCTATCTAGGGTTGGAAAGCCATAAGCCAATCCATACCCAAGATCAGGTCAAAAGTACGCAAAGGCATCACATGCAAGTCGAAACTCAGTTCCACATCACCCATGGTTAACACACAATCGCGGTAAACATGTCGCACCTCAATCATACCTCCCACCGGAGACTCTACAACTAAGGGCCTCTCCGCCTCAACACACGTTAACATTAAGCCCTCAACTATAAGCTTAGCAATAAAAGAACGCGATGCACCCGTATCGAAGAGAACAGAAGCAAGCATGTGGGAGATCAAAAGAGTACCTCTAACCACCGATGGTCCTGCTCCCTCCTCTGTCGGCGGAGGTGGTAGCTCAGCCTCCTCCCGGGGTGTCGCATTCAGTGCAAACACCCTCCCTTGGCCCGTGCCACTGGTCGGCTCACTCATTGGGTGGCTCCCGCCCTGACTGCCTCTAGCATCAGCCTGCTGTCGCTTTGGCCTCCCCTGAGGTCGGGTCTGACTGGATCCTGGTTGGCTGGCCTGCCACTGATGGGCTGGTCTCTCAGCTGGTGCATGGAAGCTAGCATCACTCCTCACGCTGGATGCCACGCCCCCCGCTCCCCTGTTGCCACTCCTACAAACCCGGCGCAAATGGCCCTCTCGTCCACAGTTGTTGCATCGCCAGTCCTTCTTGGGGAACTCCCCCTTGAGGTGACCCTGCTCTCCATAGCAGTGACAACTGCCAGGTAGACCCCCAGATGGACCACCCTGTCTTCCGCCGCCAAAGGTGAACCTCCCAGGGTTCACAGATGTCTGACCCCGACTGCGAAAAGAACTGCTATCCCTCTCCTCCGTCTTGAACCTCTTCGGCCCTGCATCTCGATCAGACCCACTCTGCAACTGGCGACCCTGAGGGGCCTGCCTCCCATCATCCAGCTCTCTCTCGGCTATATGGGCCGTCTCCACAACCTCAGCATAGGTCCTCAAGCATAGAATTGCCACCCTCTGCCTAAGGGCTGGCCTAAGGCCCAAAGTGAACTTGTGGGCCTTCAAGTCCTCCCTTGCCACAATCTCAAGAGCAAACCTACTCAAGCTCCGGAACTCCCGCTCATACTCAGGTACCGTCCTGGATCCTCGCCAGTGCCGCCGAATTCTTCCCTCTTCTGCCATCTCACCGATTCGGGAAGAACTCATCATGGAAAAGTTGCAAGAACTCCTCCCAAAGCATGAGTTGCACCGCACGGCTCCCCGCGACACTCGTCCACCACTCCAAAGCATCCCCCTCCAGCTGCCGAATGGCCAGTCGCACCTTATCCTCTTCCCAGGGCAGGAGAAAGGAGAACACATGCTCGATCTGCCTCAACCACTGCTCAGCTACCACGGGATCACCTTCCCCCTTGAATCGCGGAGGTTGTTCCTTTCGGAACCGTGTCACCACGTCATCCTCTACACAAGTCGGTACACCACCCAGCGAACTCTCACACTCACGAGGCAGCTCTCCTACTGGTGGTGGTGGTGGTGGCACCACCTGCTGTGCTGCCATCTCACGGCGCACCTCCTCCCGAACCTCCTGCCGGAGTCCCTCCCGTAGCTCTCGTACTTCCAGCCGGATGCCTTCTCGTAGCTGTGCCAGCAACAATGCATGCCCTCCAATGGAGTGTCCCGCACCCGGACCCTCATGGGCAGATGACTCATCAGCCACTGCCCCGGACGCACGTGTCCCTCTCCTCGGCGGCATTCTTACTACACGAAGTAAGAAGCACAACCGTCAAAACGAATTTATAATCTATCGTGTTACTACATCTACCCCACTGATCAATTCCACTATCACATGACATTACACACATACATTGTATCAATCACATTTCACAATTCGGTACGCATTGCCAAACAAATCAGAGTTGCACATTTCACACTTAATCATATTATCTTATCCACAATTTCCACAGTTTAGCACACATTCACAGCAAATGCAACTAGTGCCCTAATGCCAATGCATGCAAATCCTACCACAAGACTGGACTACCCTAAGTACACCTTGGAGGCTCAAAGAGGACCATGTTGATCAGGCATGTCCCTCCAGGCTCCTCCAAAGGACTTAGGATAACCAGGTCCACCCACTACCCTAGGCCAACTAGACCATGCTCTGATACCATACTATCACGCCCTGGATTTCCGACCCGGGGAAACCGGTACGTGACTCCCCGTTCACCCACACGGAGGGTAAAGGGGTTGGATTACTAGATGCCACACAAGCAAAACTAACAATTACAATAAACAAACAAGCCACATCTTTATTTAATTTCAAACATCAAAGGGGTCACAAACCAACTATGTTCCATACTACAGTTCAATCCCTTATTACATTCCCCCCCCTTGGGGTTACATAAATTATAAAATTACATTACTGAACTGAACAATAAAATGAAGATGGTCTTCCACCTTGGTGTATCCACCTAACGCCTGTAAGCCCCTGGAAAACAAGCAAACACAGCAGGAGGGGTGAGCAACCACAGCTCAGTAGGGATCAAGTCTCCCCAACCCTTCCCATGTTCCTAGCGGCTACATGCATGTGCACAGGTGTTGTGACGTGGCAGTATTAAGAAAAATAAAACATTCCACACAAACCGGCGTAACCTCAGCCCCAGCCACACTGGCTAACAAACCACATTTCAAATAAGTAATTTAACCGCTTCTTCAGGCCACTGATTTAACCGCCTCTCAAGCAAAGTAGTTTAACCGCCTCTTCAGGCCACTGATTTAACCGCCTCTCAGGCAAAGTAATTTAACCGCCTCTTCAGGCCAGATACCACAGTCATGCACACAACACACACTA
The DNA here is from genome assembly GCA_023512835.1 of Taxillus chinensis. Lineage (NCBI taxonomy): Eukaryota > Viridiplantae > Streptophyta > Magnoliopsida > Santalales > Loranthaceae > Taxillus > Taxillus chinensis. The sequence continues at coordinate 54,439,397 of CM042090.1, read as the reverse complement.
CGGTCACTTAAGCATAAAACCAAACACTTGGTGTGCACCCGTTCACAAGTGCACAAACCCAGCCATTCAGGCAATAGAACACACACCCAGCATGCATACATACACCAAATCACAAGTCCAGCCACACAGGCATATTACCAAACATGTAATAGGCATATACACACAGCTATATTCACACAGGCATTTCATCGAACATATAGCATGCAACAACAGAATCACACCAAAATGCCATTGAAGGACAACATCCATATAGGAGATTACACCTATATGGATCTATATATATATAATAGCAGGTATAGACCAAATTCTACTTAAGAACCCTAGGACAGAGAAGGATTAGCAGAAACAGAACCCCTACCTCAAGTAAAATGCAATAACACAGCAATATTCTGTTCCCACGCCGAACGCCATCCGCCCACGACACCGATCACCCACGCAAGACGCCCGACAGCAACCAGGAGCTCTCCTTCTCTCTCTCTCTCTCTCTCTCTCTCTCTCTCTCTCTCTCTCTCTCTCTCTGCGACGGCTGGTGGAGCAACAAACCCTAAACCTAAAATAGAGGGGCTTTTCCTCCTTATATAGACAACACAACATCAAAACGACGTAGTTTTGATTAAGTGAATCCCAGCATCAAAACGACGTAGTTTTGATGGAACAAGCTATGACCTTCCCACATCCATACACACCAACATATTCACAATTCCAACATGGTCCTTTGAGAAAAGATGATTAGAATGACAAAACCAAGGTAACCATGCAAAAACATGCTTGCACGCCAATTTGAATGCCAATTCCCCAATTGGCGTGCAGCTCCAAATGCACTCAAACTTTACCCCAGGCCTCCTTGCATCATGTAAAAGGCATCCATGCAATAAAAACCTTGCACGCCAAATGGGTCCAATTCACGTGCACGTCCGTTTGGCCTGAAACTTCTGTGGTAGATAGAAGACATCATTTTAAGAATCTTTTGATCTGCACGCCAATTCATCTGAGCCCATCTACTAGGTCAAAATAAATCTCCAAAACCTGACAAAATAGCCTAAAAGCGCCTGTATATGCATAGCATCTTCCTAGGGCATAAATGCATGTTATCACTTTGTTGGATCAAACCCAGAATTTGGATAATGCTGATAAAGCCTTATGTAATTTGATCTGAGATCTTTTGTGTTTATTTGATCATTGCAGAAGGTATGTCACTAATCCAAAGATGCACTCATGAGAGCAAAGCTAAGGACAGGATACATAATCCTGATCCGGACAAGAGTTAGTGTCGTCAAACACTTGGTAAATAACCAAGTAACAAATACATACGGAATAAGGAACAATCCTACGGACTAAGAACTTAAAGGATAAGTGCGGAGTAAGGAAAATAAGTGCGGAGTAAGGAAAATAGATGCGGAGTAAAGAAACCAGATGCGGAGTAAGGAATCCAGACTTATTACTCGCCCGGAGTAAGGAACTTACATACGGAGTAAGGAACTTACATGCGGAGTAAGGAACTTACATACGGAGTAAGGAACTTACATGCGGAGTAAGGAACCTACATGCGGAGTAAGGAACTTACATGCGGAGTAAGGAAGCGCTGACACGGACTAAGGATTCCAGTACTGAATAGATACGGAGTAAGCAACCAATGACACGGAGTAAGGTTCCGAGCTTCATTAACTACGGAGTAAGGAAAATTACACCGGACCAAGAAGACAACTTGCTCCAACAAAACCGCATTTAAAGTTATCGGCTCGTCTTGTCCCGATGTAAGACGAATGCATTTAGAACAAGAAGAATCTTACACGTGGATCATCCGGATATGTGGACACAACCTTAATTGTATCTCGGAACTCACAAAGACACTTATACTCTTCAAATCCAAGATCTTGAGCTCCACAATCCGCAGCAGTCAAGGCGGACAGATTACGAGGGATAGTTAGTGCGGAACGCATTCCGAACTTCAAGTTCCAAGGTTGTCTCTTAGGAATGTTTTGTATAAATATTCATACTTATACTTCATGTAAATCAGTGCTAAGGAGAGCAAAAAAAAATAAAAAAAGGAACTTGGCTAGTGTGTGAGTTAATTGTTGTAAACAGAGTGTAAAAGAGTGTTTGCTTCTATTTTATTGTAATCACCTTGTGATAATAAAACAAAATACTTCCACTATCTGGTTATCTTCCGCAGTGATTCTATCACTTAAACTAGATAAGTCTTTGTGTCTTGAGAGAAAAGAAAGAGTTCGAATAAGAGCCTATTCACCCCCCCCCCCTTTAGGCTCCAAGGGACCATCAAGTGGTATCGAGCAAGTTCTACTTCGTTCTAAGTAGAGATCCCACTCTTTCAATCTCGAAATGGCCGAAGAAAGCAAGTATGCTATTCAACACTCGCCTTAACTCCGAAGGTGCACAGGAGCCCATCCCGAATCGAAGCAGCGGTGAAAATGTCGACCCACCACAACCTGCTCTTGTCGCCGCTTCTCAACCACGGAGTTCGGGTTTACTCTAACGAAACCGCCCAAATTCACACCTGAGCTTTTCTCCCGGTGGAAAGCTCGCATGAAGATGTTTATGGTTTGCCATGATCATCTTATGTGGCCATGTCTTCATCAGGAGATTCCAATTCCGATGACTATCGGAGAACATGGCGTAAGGAGGCCAAAGAGCGATCTTGAACTTACCAACGATGAAAGAGCCTGGCAGTGCGCTAGTGAAAAGGCTCGGCTTATGTTACATCGTCTTTGGATTCCGAGGCTTTCACGGACGTCCAAGGCCGCACGACGGCAAAAAGTCTGTTTGGGACAAACCGACAATCCTCTATGAGGGGAGTCGGTCCCAGGATGCAGAATGTGATCTGTACTCTCGAAAGAACTTTGAGAGTTTTAATCATAAACCGGGCGAATCACTTGAAAGCATCTATCGGAGATTCGGCAAGCTCATACTTGAAGCGAAGACTGTCAATGAGCATTACTCTCAATCCTAGATCAATGACAAGTTCTTTCGCTCCTTGCCGGATCACTACTACTCCAAACAACTCCGGATGCAATCAGACAAAAACTGCGTATGTTCCCCTTGAAGAACTATATGGAGAGCTGCGGACTCACGAAGTCAGGTTTAAGTACTCGACGAGAGATGAGAAAATAGCTCGGAAAGAAAAGGAGGTAGCTCTCAAAGCTACGAATGTCTAAACATACCGAGGAATGATGATACGGACGTATCCGACAATTCCCGATTCGACGAGGAGGAGGAGATAGCCCTTCTTGTCAAATCCTTTGAGCGATTCCTACGGAAAAGCGAAAAGGGATCGGAAGATGCTCATCATCATTGTTCCAACGGAAGGAGCGACCGGAGTCAAGTTCCCAGGAATGTTTCAACCGTGGGAAAACCGGTCACTGGGCCAAGGAATGCAGGTCCAAAGCAAAGGTGGCCGAGAAAAGTGACAAGGTAAATCCTCGCCGCTCCACCTCGGATAACAGCAAGAGCAAGAGAAAGGCGCTCGTGACAAAATACATGAGTGGCTCGGAAGAAGAGGAGGAATCCTCGGATGATGAGCCGACCATTAAGCCGAACGTCCGCCTCATGGCAAATCCTGAGGTACTTTCTATCTCTGAGCTCCTGAGTAAATTAGAATCTCTTACTATTGCATGTGATCATGAAAAGAATGAGAGACTAATAATTACTCAAATGTACAAAGATATGGAAAGTCGGAATAAACGTCTCGAATTTACTATTAATAGACTCGAAAAGGACGTCGGCGACTTCAGAGGAAAGGAAGCTTGGTATCATGATCTAAGAGCCGAAAATCATTTGTTAAATACCAATCTCTCAGGCCTAAAAGTTATAGTGAAAAGACTCGAAAATGAGCTGGAACAGGAAAAGGAAATAAATCGTAAGTGGCTAAAATCCGGGGAAATAGCCTCTACCTTTAGGACCGACCCTGACGACATTCGAGTCAAACCTGGCCTAGGTTTCAACCATCAACCTCCATAGCTCAAGCTACCTGAGTGTCCTCCGGATTTCACTCCTAAACTAACCAACTTATATCCTGTTAGTACATCTAAACCGTTGGATGGTTTCATTTCAGGTGGCACCATAGTATATGATTGTGGAACGGAGGTCATTCTCGCACTTCCCGAAGCAGTAGCACCCGTAACTAAAGATGAAGGGAAGGCTGCTGCGGTTAAAGCCAAAACGTAGCACCCAAAAAGAAAGACAAGGCAAAGGCTGACGCATTTAGGGCCAAGAGCGCGTCACCCAAACGTAATGGATTAGGCCACAGGAACGAGTAGAAAAAGCGTAAAATCTAAGAGACTGTATCCCTGTTTGTACTTCACATTATAGTGTCTGTTCCATCTGTAGGGAAATGGGTCATTATCACTTATGAATGTTGGAGTCTATCGATAGCTGGCTTTGTAATCAATTTCAATCAAATAAAGATCAGTTTAATAAAAGGGGTTCTTCGAGCAAAACAAGATCTAAATCTAAAAGGAGTGTCTCTCCCAAGAAAACCCAAACAAAAGAAGCGAGCCGAAACTAACAAGTTAATGTCAACGTGGAAAGCTAAGAGTCCTAACAAAATCAAATCCGTAAATGTTGACAATATCTGCTGCTCACTCTAACCGCCTGAAACAAGTTTGGGCACCAAAAGTGTAAACCTGTTGTCTTTCAGGAGCATCTCTGGAATGAATTGCCGGATCACTTGAAGTTAAAGATCAATCAAAGCAAGTGGATCCTTGATAGTGGATGCTCCGGACATATGACGGGTGACCAGACTCGCTTGTAGAAGTTAATGATAAACAAGGTCTATCCGTTTCATATGGCGACAATGACAAAGGTAAGACATCGGGTATGGCACTTTAACTAACAAGTGGTGTATCAATCACTAAAGTTGCACTAGTCGAAGGTTTAAAGCATAATTTGCTAAGTGTCGGTAAACTATGTGACAAAGGATTTCTTGTTTCCTTTTTTGTCCAACACCATGACAAGAAGAGAAAACTTATCCCGGAGATGTTAAGTTATCCGGATCAAGAGATGGGGACATATATTCAGGTGGTCTTAAGAAATAATTCTTCGACCTGTATGCTTCCTCACGAAAGCAACGAGATGAAGATAGTTGGTTATGGCACAAGCGATGCGCACATTTAAATTTTAAGACTTTGTCTAAATTGGCGTCACTTGATCTTGTCACTGGTCTACCCAAACTCAAGTTCTCCAGAGACACTCTCGTCGAGAATGCCAACTTGGTAAACGGACCAAACACGGCTTTAAGAGCAAATCGGTTAACTCAATAATCTGCTCCTCTGCAACTTCTTCATATGGACCTATGTGGTCCTATATCTGTTTCATCACTAGCTGGTGCGAGATATACTCTTGTGGTTATCGATGATTACACCAGATACACATGGGTGATGTTCCTGAAATCAAAGGATCAAACTTTTGAACATCTTGTAGATCTCTTCAACTGGATAAGCAACTCACAAGGGATCGAGCATTAAATGCATCAGGAGTGATCATGGTCTGAATTTGACTTTTCGAGAAATGAGATCATATTGTTCGAAACAGGGCATATGACATGACTTCTCTGCTCCCGAACCCCACAATAAAATGGGGTAGTTGAGCGCAAGAATCGAACTTTAGTTGAAGCTGGTAGATCCATGTTAGCCAGGGGCAACGCTTTCCTCTCGGTCCATGGGGTAAGCTGTGTCCACCCCTGCTATGTTCGGAACGGAACTCTAATAAATAAATCTACCATGAAAACACCCTATGAGATGTGGAGAGGACGAAAACCTTCAATTTCACATTTCAGAGCCTTTGGGTGTACTTGCTATATACTGATAAATGGCAAAGAGACCCGGAATAAATTTGAACCAAAATCTGATGATGGGATCTTTGTCGGGTACTCACTTCATAGCAAGGCTTATCGGGTCTTCAATAGAAAACTTTTTAAAGTTGAAGAATCTATCCATGTAACCTTTGATGAAGCTAATCTTGTTTGGTCAAAAGTCGGTCCTTCAAGTTCCAATATGCAGGTCATGGACAGCAACGTCGATTACTCGAAGTTTATGAATATTCCTGTTACACATCCTGACTGGTATTCTGACCAACCACGTGGCATCAGCGAAACACAACGAAATTTTATGGATGATGCTACGGATGACTCTGACTCCGGACTACCATTTAGCTCCGGACAAACTCCTACGGATACACAAAATTCCGGAGCACCTTCAAGTCCGTCCGGACTAGTTAACACTGGAAGGAACAGTGTTGCAGAACCAACTAGTTCATCCGTACCTCTAATTACGGGCGAAGCTCAATCAGTTGATACAACTGAACCACCCAATCTGGAAGAGCTTCAAATTGTTCAAGATCAACCAACACATGCACAGAATTATAGATGGACCCGAAACCATCCCTCGGATCAAGTGATTGGTGATCCCACCGTTGGTGTAAGAACAAGAGCGGCCACCTCAAACATGAGTCTTTACTCATGCTTTCTATCTCAAATAGAACCAAAGGTGGTAGATGAAGCTCTTCAAGATTCAAACTGGATAGAGGCCATGCAGAAGAAGAGTGAATCAATTTAAGAGAAATAATGTGTGGACCTTAGTACCAAGGCCTAAGTCTCAACAAGTCATTGGCGTTAAATGGGTGTTCGGAACAAGCTTGATACGGATGGAATAGTAATCCGGAACAAAGCCGGACTGGTAGCCAAAGGATATCGTCAAGAAGAAGGAATAGATTATGATGAAACCTTTGCTCCGGTCGCAAGACTTGAGGCAATCCGAATGTTTCTGGCGTATGCTTCATATGAAAACTTCATAGTTTATCAAATGGACGTCAAGAGCGCATTCCTGAATGGAGACCTTCAAGAGGAGGTGTATGTTGAACAACCTCCAGGCTTCATTGAACCTAAGGCAGGACATCTTGTCTACAAACTTTTGAAAGCTCTATATGGTTTGAAGCAAGCTCCAAGAGCCTGGTACGACACCTCGTCGAATTCCTACTTGCTCATAACTTCCAAAAAGGGAAGATAGACACCACCCTATTTCTACGACAAGAGAAAGGACACACTCGATCGTACAAATATACGTGGACGATATCATTTTCGGATCAACGAATCCGAAGCTTTGTGAAGAGTTTGCTAAGTTGATGACAGGCAAGTTTGAAATGAGCATGATGGGAGAACTGTCCTACTTCCTTGGAATTGAAGTCAAACAATTAAAGGAAGGAATCTTTATCAATCAGGCTAAGTACACTCGCGATCTTATTAAGAAGTTTGGTATGGAAGGTTCATCTCCCGTCAAAACTCCAATGCTGTCGGTGCCAAGTTAGATCCGGATGTGGACGGCATATCGATAAATGTGATGACTACGAGAGGATGATCGGATCCTTGCTTTATCTTACGACAAGTCGCCCGGACATTATGTTTGCAACTTGCATTTGTGCACGATATCGAGGCAAATCCCAAGGAGTCACATATGCTTCATGTAAAACGGATATTAAGGTATCTCAAAGGGACGATGGATTTGGGCCTCTGGTACCCAAAGGAGTCCAACTTCACCTTATCCAGGGTACTCGATGCCGACCCATTTGGATGTCGCATCGACAGGAAAAGCACAAGCGGTACGTGTCGGTTTCTTGGAAATAGATTGATCTCATGGTTCGAAGAAGAGAATTCCGTATCAACTTCTACTGCTTGAGGCGGAATATATAGGCTGCTTGGAAGTTTGCTCGCACGCTACTTTGGATGCAAAGTCAACTTACCGACTACGGATTCACCATGTCCTCTATTCCACTTTACTGTGACAACACTAGTGCAATTGCCATCAGCAACAATCCTGTCATGCATCCTAAGACGAAGCACATTGAGGTCCGGTATCACTTCATACGCGATCATGTTCTCAAAAACCATATTTCACTGGAACATGTTGCCACTGAAGATCAATTAGCAGACATATTTACAAAGCCTCTACCTGATGCGAGGTTTTCTGAACTACTCTTCCGATTAGGTATGCTCGACTTCTCTGCATAGTTTCTCATTTGAGTTACCCAACAGTATATTTACTCACAGACCATGCATTGTATGTTTACTGAAAGTAGTAGAAACTCTCTGCCTGTATTGCTGATCATACTTCATTGTTCAACGGTTTCATGCTTCGATATTAATCTCAACCTCATTTCTGGGAGGATGCTTGCGTTTCCCGACTGAAGTCGTTTAAAGCTAACATAGTTACAGTTTATATGATTTACCTCAGTCGGATTCATGATCTTCATATCCATTAATCACCACATGACCAAAGCATGTTCATTTAGATTACTCTATTAACGTGCATAGTTGAAGAAGTGAAATGGGCTACCTTGGAATGCCTGGTGGATGAATACACAAACGCATTCTGATCAGCTTCTGAAGTATAGTTTTCTAATAAGATAGACAGTCTTTGAACTACAAATTGGAACGGTCAACCGAGAGGATTGCACAATCTACGGGGAGAAAATGCTTTATATTTTATTGATAATACCCCCCGTATATGTCTCATGACCTTTTTCCTTGACTGTCTATCTGAGGGGGAGCTTTTCATTGAGAGGATTAAATGATCTACGGGGGAGCAACAATGAACCCCTAATAAGTCTCGGATTCTCCCTCCTCTAAGTTTTTACTTCCGGATCTGACTGGACATGCTATTGTAAATCGGAAAAGTGGCATGTTTGGATGTATTTTCTTTCTTCAACCATGCATTTTAATCGAATAATCATCTGCCTTCTTTTGACATGTGTTCACTTTATCATTACTCACTCATGAATCCTAATGAAGCCAAATCATATGATCTTTAATTAATCTTAGCTACGCTGTTCAGCAAGACGGTTTCGCTCTGTTGACCTATATGAACTGTGTATTCTTTATCGACATATGCCCTGCTTCAGTAATATTGATCACTTTCACGTTGCATACGTCTACTATATTCTTAGCCATGCATAAGTTCTGTTTCTTATTAGTTCGGATTGTGTTGTTTTTCACTGATTATCTTCTCTAATCCGTACTAATCCTTGCCTGTTAAGCTTTTGTATTTTCAGTCTATCTTTATTTAGCTACAGGTTCAGATTTTCTTTGCAACCATATTGATAAATCCAGTCCATAGTCTCGGATTTGAAGTGTTGTGGTACTTCTCTTCTCTTCGACTTATTGACTGCAAAGGGATCTACTCTCCATTCTCACCAAACTCTGTTTATGACGGACGAGGTCTATTATTCATCCGGATACTCTTTCACGAATATTATTAACTCCGGATGAGTGTCGGCTCTTTCCTCCGGACTCCTGACTTTGTTCAATTGTGACAATTCACGTATACTCTTATGTCGCATGCTTTTGAGGAGGAATAATGATGATTCATTAAATGCCTATCTCGGGTTGCACACATACTTCTCTGGATGGCAACCAGTTGTAATCTCTACTTGGTCATGCGGTCTCCACGACATCGTTTTATTCGGAGACGCCTCGATATCCGGACAAATGACATCGGCATGTCGCACGGGTCCCCACCTCACTCCCACATTCCTAGACCCGGCGACATTTGCGGACTCGGTCTTATATGTTCTGATCATTCCTGCGAAGCACGAGTATTGCTCATTTCAAATCCCTAACCCTCTCGTTGCTCCTTCACTGTTAAGACCTCACCTTTCCTCTTTTCCTTCCCATCAAATCTGCCATGGTACCCAGAATCTTTCTTTCCGGCGTTACTCCTGGCCATCTAGTTGATTGGAATCTTGTTTCCGATCCTCCGGATTGGTTTCTCCAGCTTCGCCCTCTTCTTGAAGCCTCGCACATACTCAACCTGGTCTCCAATCCCATCGATCTTCTTATCGATGACATTCTTGAGTATTACCAACGGATTAGCCGCACCAAAGATTCCATAACCTCTTATGTCCGCGGTGAATCCATCGTCATCACTCCGGCTGTTCTCCTCGCTGCTCTCCACCTTCCTCTTGGTGAACCACAGCGTCCGGATGCCGATCCGATGGCGGCTTCTATGGGGTGCACGAACAAGGGGAAGGAATACAAGGTGAAATCCTTCCAGGGTCGCTATCGATGTATGGCGACTATTCTAAGTCGATGCCTGCGGCTCGCACATCAACCCTGGACTCGGTTCCGTATGATCTTCTACCTGGCCATGTACGGCGTCTTTGAAGGTCTTCCAATGGATTGGGGGATGTTCTTATTTCGCTTGCTACGGAATGGTCACAAAAACCATTCCTTCGGGCGCATCCTCGGCATTGTCTTCCGGCATCTTCGTCCGGACCATTTCGCCCGAGTTGATCTTGTCTCGTTTCCCTCGGCTCTTTACCTTCGTCACCTTACGCCGGACGGAAACATGACCGCCCGCCGACCCACTGTAGCTCTCCGCTCTCTCTGCCCCGGAACAACAAGGCGGCTCTGTTGGTGACCCCTCCGACGGCCAAGCCCACGAGGTCGATTCCGCACACCGATCCTCCGGATTCGGTCCGTTGCTGCGCCCTCCCACTCACGGGCCTCCCAGCCAAGCATCCGTGCTGAACCGTCCGAGGTTGCGGGGCCCTCTCAGCACAGTGCGTCTAAAGCTGTTTCCTCAGCCCCCTCTGCTGCTGGTGTCCCCACTCCCTCCACATCCGCTATAGCTGCTGCGGTTGATACCGTTGTTGCCGTCGCCACCGCTGATGTCCCGGCTGCTTCTCCGGAAGCCCCCTTGCCTCCTCTACCTCAACCCCGAGATTACCTTGACCATCTCTCCGCCGTCACCTTAACGGACCTCGGCTCCGTTTCACCCTAGCCCACACCTCTTCCATTCCCGACACCGATCTCCGAGTGTTTTACACCCGCAATACCCAATCCCCGGAGACTATGATCATCTGGAATCTGGACCACGGCTTTCTTACGCCGGCTGCCATTCCCGATGTGTCGTTCCCTACACCCTCCGGCCCAGTCCTGCTACCCGAAGTCCTCTCTCGCTCAGCTGGACCCTCTTCTCCTGTTGCCGCGATTCCCGTGGTTGACTTGTCTGGTCAAAGCGGGTCTCTTGCTCCGGATGCCTCCAATGCTCCGGATGCCTCCGAAGCTCCGGATGCCTCGATGCTCCGGATGCTCCTGCTGCTTCTTCTTACTCCTGCGGACTCCTCTCGCCCACCGCACTCCCGCTCCTGTTCATGCGGGGGGAGTCCTCCAAAGCTCCAGAGTTAGCACTTGGGCGTGCCTCTTTTGGCACAGCCCACTCCGATCTTTGTCTTTCCGCTCAGTGGACCGCCATGCCCATGCTCAAAGCGCCCAAATTTCGCCATCGTTGTCAAAGTTGATGCCCTCGGCGCCCAACTACTCTCCGCCCTCACCGACTCCTCTACTTCTATTGAGCGAGAAAATGGATCTTGTCGCCACCTCCGTTCATTCACTATCTACTTCCTTCGCGGATCAGGCGCATACGATGCCTCGTCCTCCCGTTGCTTCCCGGCGATCCGCAAACCGGGGGAGAAAGTGTCATCCGATCCGTCTACTCCTTTCGCCCACAACCATCTTCCGGACCAAGAAGCGGCCCGCCACTCGGTGCTTCGGGGAGTTCAAATTCCCAAACGAAGCCGCTTCTCTCAACCAAGCTCCTCTACGGCACCTCGAGCTCCTCCTCCATCCTCCTCATCCATGGTGATACCTTCCTCCCATCCTATGTGGAGTTTGACCCGTCGATGTGGATGGAAGCTGCGCAAGGCAATGAAAGCCTATCTTGCGTCTTCTTGAGAGAAGATGTCTTTCGGAAATGTATCCTTTCTCTCCGGCTGACATTCGGACTCTTTGTTCGGAGAAAGGACTCTTTACTACGGAAGACATTGACAACTTCTCGAGGGCTGCTAAGATGGAGATGAAAGTTGTTTCCATCTCTTTACGAAGATGGGCACTTGTTTGAAGTTCTGCCATGTTGGAATGAGGGCTATCTTCCCAGGTGTGGAGTTAATTCAGACTTACATTGACGGAACGCCGAGGATAGCAAGCCATGGAAAACTCTCTCAACCATCCTCATTCCGTCCGGATCATGTCGCCACACTTCATGATGGCTGTCTTCATGATTCGATCCAAGCGAGATGATTCTCATCGATTCTCATCAGGTTGTGGAGCACTTCGTTAGGAAGAATCAATGGGAACCTCTCGTGTCTCGGACTAACCGAAGCCGTGAAGAAAGCCGGATTATATGAAGAGTTGGGTATCACACCCCTGCGTTCGACCGAGAAACTCAAGGCGACATTCCAGGGCAAGAAGCAAGTGCCACAAAGGCCCAGGATGGAGATAGGCTCGGAGCCTTTGTTTGTCATTTCATCAAATCGTTCTTAATTGTGGACAAACATTGGAGCCAACACTCCACCTTTACGATGCAGCCAGACAATGGAGCTAAGAGAGAAGGCAAGAACTATGATCTTCAAGTATAGTAAGCCTTATGTACCTTAGTGAAAAATCTGTATTAAGGCTGATTTGTATTTAGTTGCTGATTAATGAAATTGGTTGTGTTACGTATTCTGTATGATATTCTTTTGCATCGCTTACCGGATCAGATTACAAAGGGTTTGGGCATATCCATAATTGGGGGGAGATTGTTGGATCAAACCCAGAATTTGGATAATCTTGATAAAGCCTTATGTAATTTGATCCGAGATCTTTTGTGTTTATTTGATCATTGCGAAGGTATGTCACTAATCCAAAGATGCACTCGTGAGAGCAAAGCTAAGGACAGGATACATAATCCTGATCCAGGACAAGAGTTAGTGTCGTCAAACACTTGGTAAATAACCAAGTAACAAATACATACGGAATAAGGAACAATCCTACGGACTAAGAACTTAAAGGATAAGTGCAGAGTAAGGAAAATAAGTGCGGAGTAAGGAAAATAGATGCGGAGTAAAGAAACCAGATGCGGAGTAAGGAATCCGGACTTATTACTCGCCTGGAGTAAGGAACTTACATACGGAGTAAGGAACTTACATGCGGAGTAAGGAACTTACATACGGAGTAAGGAACTTACATGCGGAGTAAGGAACCTACATGCGGAGTAAGGAACTTACATGCGGAGTAAGGAAGCACGACACGGACTAAGGATTCCAGATCTGAATAGATACGGAGTAAGCAACCAACGACACGGAGTAAGGTTCCGAGCTTCATTAACTACGGAGTAAGGAAAATTACACCGGACCAAGAAGACACTGCTCCAACAAAACCGCATTTAAAGTTATCGGCTCGTGCTTTGTCCCGATGTAAGACGAATGCATTTAGAACAAGAAGAATCTTACACGTGGATCATCCGGATATGTGGACACAACCTTAATTGTATCTCGGAACTCACAAAGACACTTATACTCTTCAAATCCAAGATCTTGAGCTCCACAATCCGCAGCAGTCAAGGCAGACAGATTACCGAGGGATAGTTAGTGCGGAACGCATTCCGGAACTTCAAGTTCCAAGGTTGTCTCTTAGGAATGTTTTGTATAAATATTCATACTTATACTTCATGTAAATCAGTGCTAAGGAGAGCAAAAAAAATAAAAAAAGGAACTTGGCTAGTGTGTGAGTTAATTGTTGTAAACAGAGTGTAAAAGAGTGTTTGCTTCTATTTTGTTGTAATCACCTTGTGATAATAAAACAAAATACTTCCACTATCTGGTTATCTTCCGCAGTGATTCTATCACTTAAACTAGATAAGTCTTTGTGTCTTGAGAGAAAAGAAAGAGTTCGAATAAGAGCCTATTCACCCCCCCCTTTAGGCTCCAAGGGACCATCACACTTGTCACATGCACCTCCCAAAAGTTCCCTCTTGGGCTCATCTCGTACCTCAAACTTGTGCACCAACATCCAAGGTGTTTGTGGTTAACTTCTTACACACGGGTCATTACATGTCTACTGTGAAGAATGACTTGATGAAGTAATAGACAAATGCCCCGCAGCTATCTCCATCCGGCTGTTGTGGCACTTGCTTCTTGCCCCGGAATGTCGCCTTCAGCTTTTCAGTTGGAGTCAGGGGAGTGATGCCCAACTCTTCATATAATCCAGCTTTTCTTCCTGACTTGATCGGCACGAGACACAGTGGTTCCCGTTGATTCTTTCTTACAAAATGCTCCACAATCTGATGAGAATCAATCAGAATCATTTGCTTGGACTGAATCATGAAGACAGCTGTCATGAAATGTGGCGACATGATCCGGTACGGAATGAGGATAATTGAGAGAGTTTTCCATGGCTTGCTATCCTCAGCAGTTCCATCGATGAAGGACTGAATGAGATCCACACTGGGAAGATAGCCTTCATTCCAGCACGGTAGAACTTCAAACAGGTGCCCATCCTTGTATAGAGATGGAAATAGCCTCATCTCCATTTTAGCAGCCCTGGAGAAGTTGTCAATGTCTCCTGTTGTAAAGAGTCCTTTTTCCGAACAAAGGGTCCGAATGTCGTCCGGGGAAAAAAGGTACATATCAGAGAGACATCTTCTCTCGGCAGAAGACACAGCATAGGACTTCATTGCCTTACGCACGCTTCCATCCGCATCAGAAGGGTCACACGCCGCGTATGATGGGAGGAAGGTGTCAGCTGCGGATGGAGAGGATGGAGGAAGAGCTGCACTCGAGGAGCTTGGCTGAGAGAAACGGCTACGTTTGGGAATTTGAACTCCCGGAAGCAATGAAGAGGCAGACCGCTTCTCAGCACGAGTGGATGGTTGTGGTGCAGAAGGAGCAAGATCAGATGACACTCTCTCCCCCGGTTTGGCAGATCGCCAGGAAGCAACGGGAGGGCGAGCCATCGTGTGTGCCAGGTCCGCGAAGGAAGTAGACAAGGAATGGACGGACGAGACGACGAGATCCATTTTCTGCTCCATAGAAGTGGAGGAGTCAGTGAGAGCGGAGAGGAGTTGGGCGCCGAGTGCATCAACGTTGGCGGCGATGGCGGATATTTGGGCGCTGTGAGCCTGAGCGTGGCGGTCCAGCTGGGCGGAGAGCACAACGTCGGAGTGGACCGTGCCAAAAGAGGCACGCCCAAGAACCAACTCCGGAGCTTTGGAGGACTCCCCCGCATGAACAGGAGCAGGAGTGCGCTGGGTAGAGGAGTCCCAGAGGAGTATCGCAGCAGCGACGAAGGGGCATCCGGAGCATCGGAGGCATCCGACGGTGACTGCTTTGACCAGATAGGTCAACCACGGGAATGGCGGCAGCAGGAGAAGAGGGGCCAGCTTTTGCAGGGGAAGGACCTCGGGTGGAAGGGACTGGGCTGGAGGGGGAGGGAATGGCACATCTGGAATGGAGGCCGGCGTAAGAAAGCCGTGATCCAAGTTCCAGATGATCATGGTCTCCGGGGACTGGGTATGGCGTGTGTAAAACACCCGGAGATCGTTGTCAGGAATGGAGGCAGTGTAGGTAAGGCTGAAACGGAGCCATAGGTCCGTTAAGGTGTCGGCGGAGAGATGGTCAAGGTAATCTCGGAGCTGAGGTAGGGGCGGAAAAGGAGCTTCAGGAGTACATTCCGGGACATCAGCAATGACGGCAAGAACGAGATCAACCGCGACAACGAGCGGAGGTGGAGGGAGTGGGGACATGCACAGCAGAGGGGGCTGAGGAAACAACTTTAGGGGCGCTACGCTGAGATGGCCCCGCAACCTCGGACGGTTCGGCACAGGCGCTGTGCTGGGAGGCCCGAGAAAGGGAGGGTGCTGCAATGGACCGAAACCGGGAGGATCGGGGAGCAGAACTGATGTCGGGGGCTTGGGCGTCGGAGGGTCACCACCAGAAGCGCCTTGTTGTTCCGAGGCGGGGAGAATGCGGAGAGGCCGCGAGGGACGGCGGGCCGTCATGTTCCCATCCGGCGTAAGGTAACGGAGGTAATAAGCCGAGGGAAATGGAAGAGCATCATAGCGGGCGAAATGGTCCGGATTAAGATGCCGGAAGACGATGCTGAGTATGCGCCCGAAGGAATGGTTCTTGGGACCATTCTGCAGCAGTCGAAAAAAGAACATCCCCCAGTCCATCGGAAGACCTTCAAAAACGCCGTACATGGCCAGGAGAAGATCGTAAGGAACCGAGTCCAGAGCTGAAGTGCGAGCCAGTAAACAGCGACTTAGTATGGTCGCCATACAGCGATAGCGACCTTGGAAGGATTTCACCTTGTATTCCTTGCCTTTGTGGGTGCATCCCATAGAAGCGGCCATAGGATCGGCATCTGGGCGCTGTGGTTCACTGAGGGGTAAGTGGAGAGCAGTGCGGAGAACGGCGGGAGTGATGATGATGGATTCACCGCGAACATATGAGATGATGGAGTCGGTGGTACAGCGAATCCTTTGGTAATACTCATTAATGTCGTCGATAAGAAGATCGACAGGATTGGAGATCAAGGTGAGTATATGCGAGGCTTCGGGGAGAGGGCGAAGTTGGAAAAACCAATCCGGAGGGTTAGAGACGGCACTCCAATCGACCAGATGGCCAGGATTAACGCCGAAGAGAGAGATTCTGGGTGCCATTGTAGATGAAGGATTGAAGGACAAGAGTAAAGGTGAGGTCTTGGGTATCAAAGGAGTAACGAGAGGTTTAGGGATTTGGAATGAGCAATACTCGTGCTTCGCATGAATGACCAGAATATATAAGACCGAGTCCGTAAATGTCAGCGGGTCTAGGAATTTGGCGAGTGAAACAGGGAACCGCTTGACGGGCTGATGTCATTAGTCTGGATATCGATGCGCCTCCGAATGAAACGATGTCGTGGAGACCGCGTGACCAAGTAAAGGTAACAGCTGTTTGCCATCCGGAGAAATGTGTGCATCCCGAGATTTGCATTTAATGAATCATCATGATTCCTCCTCAAAAGCACGCAATATAAGAGAGGACATGGATTATCGCAATGTGACAGTGTCTGGAGTCTGGAGGAATGAACCGACAATCATCCGGAATTAACGATAGTCACGTGATGAGTATCCAGATGAAAAGTAGACCGTTTCCGTAGTAACAAAGTGCGGTGAGAGAGAAATAGATTCCTTTGCTTGTCAAAAAGTCGAAGAGAAGAGAAGTACCACAACACTTCAAATCCAAGACGATGGACTAGATTTACCGATAAGGTTGCAAAGAGAATCGAACTCGTAGCTTAAAACAAGATAAACTAAAAAATACAAAAGCTTAACAGGTAAGGATTAGTACGGATAAGAGAAAGTAGGCTGTGAAGAACGACATAACCCGAACTAATGAGAAACAGAACTTATGCATGACAAAGAATGTAATAGACATATACATACAAGAGAATGATCATATTACTGAATCAGGGCATATGTCAGATAAAAATACACAAGTTCATATAGGTCAACATAGCGAAACCGTCCTGCTGAACGACGTAGCTAAGATTAATTAAAAATCATATGATTTGGCCAAATTAGGATTCATGAGTGAAAGATGAGTAAGCGGACACATGTCAAAAGTAAGCAGGTGATTATCCGATTAAAATGCATGGTTGAAGAAGGAAAATACATCCAAGCATGCCACTATTCCGATTCAAAATAGCATGTCCAGTTAGATCCGAAAGTAAAGGTTTAGAGGAGGGAGTTTCCGAGACATATTAGGGGGTCATTACTGATATAATAGATGAAATTTAAGCTCCCCCGTAGATCATTTGATCCTCTCAGTGAAAAGCTCCCCCTCAAATAGACAGCCAGGAAAGAAGTCATGAGACATATACGGGGGGTCTTAGTCGAATAATATATTAAGCATTTTCTCTCCCGTAGATTGTGCAATCCTCTCGGTTGACCTTTCCGGTTTGTAGAAATTCAGCACTTGTCTATTTTATTAGAAAACTATACTTCAGAAGCTGATCAGACTGCGATTGAGTATTCATCCACCAGGCATTCTGGGCTAACCCATTTCATTTCTTCAACTATACATGTTAATAGAGTAATCTAAATGAACATGCTTTTGTCATGTGGTCATCAGTGGAAATTAAGATCATGAAACCAGAAAGAGGTGAATCATATAAACTTTAATCATGTTTGCTTAAATGCCTTCAGTCGGGAAACGCAAGCATCCTCCCATTATGAAGTTGAGATTAATATCAGAAATATGAGACCGTTAATCAGTAAGTATGATCAGCATTAAAGTCAGTATGTATCTTCTACTTTCAATAAAAGCACAATGTATGTTCTGATAGTAAGTATACTGTTGGGTAATTTAAATGTGAAGCTATGCAGAGAAGTCAAGCATACCTAATCGGAAGAGTAGTTTAGAGAATCTTACATCAGGTAGGGGCTTTGTAAGTATGTCTGCTAATTGATCTTCAGTAGCAACATGTTCCAAGGAAATGTGATTTTTGAGAACATGATCGCGTATGAAGTGATACCTGACCTCAATATGCTTTGTCTTAGGGTGCATGACAGGATTGTTGCTGATAGCAATTGCACTATTGTTGTGCGATGAGAGTGGAATAGATGACATGTTGAAACCGTAGTCGGTAAGTTGACTTTGCATCCGAGTAGTGTGTGCGCAGCAACTCCCAAGCAGCTATATATTCCGCCTCGGCAAGTAGAGGTTGATACGGAATTCTGCTTCTTACTGAACCATGAGATTAATCTATTTCCAAGAAACTGACACGTACCACTTGTGCTCTTCCTGTCGATGCGACATCCAGCGAAGTCGGCATCAGAGTATCCGAATGAGGTGAAGTTGGACTCCTTTGGGTACCAGAGTCCCAAATTCATCGTTCCCTTGAGATACCTTAATTGTAAGGACCCGTACCTTGAGTTAGTCAGTTTTGCCTCCTGAGTAGAGTTTTTCTAGATTTTGACCTAGTAAATGGACTCCAATGAATTCACGTGCAAAAGGAAAGATACTTAGAATGATGTCCTCTATCTACCACAGAAGTTTCAGGCCAAATGGACATGTATGTGAGGTGCACGTGATATGGGTCCAATTCACGTGCAAGTGTGGTTGTCTTCTAAATGATGCAAGGAGGCTAGGGGTGAAGTTTGAGAGCATTTGGAGTGCATATGGAGTTGCACGTGAATTGGGGAATTCACGTGCAAATTGGCATGCAGGCATATTTTTGCATGGTTCCCTTGGTTTTGACATTCTAAGGAACTTTCTCCAAAGGACCATGTTGAAATTCTGAGTATTTTGGCCTATATGGGTGCGGAAAGGTGTTAACTTGTGTGATCAAAACTACGTCGTTTTGATCCCTGAGTTTCACTTAATCAAAACTATGTCGTTTTGATAGTGGAAGGCCTATATAAGGATGAGAAGACTCCTTGTTCTAGGGTTAGGGGTTTTTCAGCCCCTCTGCGGCCGTCGTGGAGAGAGAGAGAGCTAGAGAGAGGGAAAGGGGGGGAGAACTGCTGGTTCTTGCTGGGAGCATCTTGCGTGGGGAGGACGGCATCTAACGCGGGAGCAAGGAGGATCTTCTTTAAGGTAGGGGTTCTGTTTTCTTATACCTGATCCGGGGTTAGGCCCTGTGGTGAATTACCCGTTGGATATTGTCCTTGTTATCATACTATTTATATGTAAATTCATATAGGTGTGATCTCCTATATGAATGTTGGCCTTCAATGGCGTGTTGTTTGGATATATGTATATATGCCTGCCAAGTGTTTGACATAATGCCTGTGAGGCTGTGCATGTTATGTGTTTGAGGTAATGCCTGTGAGGCTGTGAATGTTGTGTGTTTGAGGTAATGCCTGTGAGGCCACGCACGTCCAGTGTGTTAGATTATGTCTGTGTGGCTGGGTTTATGAGCTTGTGGATATATGCATGCTAAGTGTTCGATGTTATTCCTGTGTGACTAAGCATACTAAGTGTTTAATGTTATGCCTGTATGGCCATGTGTGCTGCGTGTTTGCTTGTACACCCGGTGGCTGTGGAAGCCCGGGACTGTTTTGTGGAACCCGGTGGCTGTGGAAGCCGGTGGCTGTGGAAGCTCGGGACTGTTTTGTGGAACCCGGTGGCTGTGGAAGCCCGGGACTGTTTTGTGGGACCCGGTGGCTGTGGAAGCCCGGGACTGTTCTTGAAACCCGGTGGCTGTGGAAGCCCGGGAGTATTTATGTACCAGCCCATGTATGATTGTGTTTGCTGTTATAGCCTGTAACTATATCTGGTGGAATAATTGTATCACGACACAACACTTGTACACAAGGCATGTAGATATTAGGTGCATGGGATGGGTTGGGGAGACATGATCCCTACCTGGCGTGGTTGCTCACCCCTCCTACCATGTTGTTTTCTTTCCAGGAACCTACGGGCGTTAGGTGGGACCCCAAGGTGGAAGACCTTATTTATTTTATTGTTTATGTTATTTTATTATGGGAACCGATGTAACCCCAATGGGGATGGATTGAAAAGAAGACTTTGTATTAAAGAGCGATTTGGTTTGTGGACTGCTTGATGGACTTTATTTTTCTTGAATGTGTTGTGAATGTTTAAAATGTTCAGTTCTTGGTTTGTATCCTAACCCCTTTGCCCTCCGTGTGGGTAAAAAGGGGAGTCACGTACCGGTTTCCTCGGGTTGGAAATCCGGGGCGTGACAATATGGTATCAGAGCATGGTCTAGTTGGCCTAGGGTAGTGGGCGGACTTGGTTATCTTGAGTCCTTTGGAGGAGCCTGGAGGGACATGCCTGATCAACATGGTCCTCTTTGAGCCTCCAAGGTGTACTTAGGGTAGTCCAGTCTTGTGGTAAGATTTGCATGCATTGGCATTAGGGCACTAGTTGCATTTGTTGTCATGTGTGAAGGATGTGCATAACATGATCATGTGTGAACTGTGCAACTCTGAATATTCTTGGAATGCCTTGGGTATGATTACAATGTGGATTGTGCTGTGTGCAATATTGGTTGATGCAATGGTTAAAATGTGTGTAATGCCATGTACGGCTTGACTTGATAATGAGGTAGAGGTAGTCAACTTGTTAGTAGTCAAACGCGTTCTGACGTTTGTGCATCTTACTTCATGTAGTAAGAATGCCACCGAGGAGAGTGACACGTGCGTCCGGGGCGGTGGCCGATGAGTCATCTCGCCCATGAGGGTCCGGGTGCGGGACCATCCGTTGGAGGGCATGCGTTGTTCCGGCACAGCTACAAGAAGGCATCCGGTGGAGGTACGAGAGCTACGGGAGGGACTCCGGCAGGACGTTCGGGAGGAGGTGCGCCGTGAGATGGCAAGCACAGCGGGTGGTGCCACCACCACCACCACCAAGTAGGAGAGCCGCCTCGTGAGCGTGAGAGTTCGCCGGGTGGTGTACCGACCCGTGCGAGAGGATGACGTGGTGACACGGTTCCGAAAGGAACAACCTCCGCGATTTAAGGGGGGAGAAGACCTGTGTTAGCCGAGCAGTGGTTGAGGCAGATTGAGCATTTGTTCTCCTTTCTCCTGCCCAGGGAGGGAGGATAAGGTGCGCCGCAGTCGGCAAGTGGAGGGGGATGCTTTGGAGTGGTGGACGAGTGTTGCGGGGAGCCGTGCGGTGCAACTCATGTTTTGGGAGGAATTCTTGCAACTCTTCCATGATGAGTTCTTCCGGAATCGGTGAGATGGCAGAAGAGGGAGGAATTTGGCAGCTGAAGCAAGGATCAAAGACGGTGCCCGAGTATGAGCGGGAGTTCCGGAGCTGAGTAGGTTTGCCCCCCGAGACGGTGGCAAAGGAGGACCTGAAGGCCCACAAGTTCACTCGGGTCTTAGGCCAGCCCTTAGGGAGAGGGTGGCGATTCTACGCTTGAGGACCTATGCCGAGGCCGTGGAGACGGCCCGTATAGGCGAGAGAGAGCTGGATGGTGGGAGGCAGGCCCATCGGGGTCGCCGGTTGCGAGTGGGCCTGATCGAGATGTAGGGTCCAAGAGGCTCAAGACGGAGGAGAGGGATAGCGGTTCCTTCCGCAGCAGGGGACAGACATTGGTGAACCCAGGGAGGTCTAGTTTTGGCGGTGGCGACACGGGCGGTCCAGAGGGGGTCTCCCCGGCGGTTGTTCTGCTTTGTGGGGAGCAAGGCCACTTGAGAAAGGAGTGTCCAAAGAGGGACCGGAAATGCCATAGATGTGGACGAGAGGGCCATCCGAGCCGGGTTTGCCGGAGTGGCAACAGGGGAGTTGGAGGCATGACATCCAAGACAAGGAGTGATGCCGGTTTCGTGCACCAGCGAGAGAGACCAGCTCGTCGGTGGCCGGCTAGTCAGGCAGGATCGAATCGGACCCGACCTCGGGGGAGGCCGGAGCGGCAGACGGCACAGGCTGGAGGCGGCCTTGGCGGGAAGCGCCCAGTGAGTGAGCCGACCGGTGGCACGGGCCAAGGGGAGGGTGTTTGCCTGGAGGCGACGTGCACTGGAGGAGGTTGAGCTACCACCCCCACCAGTGAGGGTGGAGCAGGACCATCGGTGGTTAGAGGTACCCTCTTGATCTCCCGTACATTAGCTTCGTACTTTTCGATACGGGTGCATCATGTTCGTTTGTTCTTGAGCTTGTAATAGACGGCTTGGGGTTAGCTTGTGTGGAGGCCGCGAGGCCCCTAGTTGTGGAGTCTCCCGGTAGGAGGCATGATTGAAGTATGGCGAGTGTGTCGTGTTGCGTGTTAACCATAGGCGAGGTGGAGTTGAGTTTTGACTTGCATGTGATGCCTTTGAGAACGTTTGACCTAATCTTGGGTATGGATTGGCTTATGGCTTTCCAGGCCAAGATAGATTGTTATCGGCGGCGTGTGACCTTCGTGACACTGCGGGGACCTCTTGCACCCTGCAGGGGAGTGGGATTGTGAGGCGAGTCGGGCCGGGCCAGTGTTGGACCGGTGGGGTGCCATTACCCACAGGTTAGCAGCCCTGACCTTTCTTTGAGGAGGGTAAGGTGGAAAGGAGGGTGTGGCCCGTTGTTGTGGACCAATTTCAGGATGTTTTTCCTGAGCGGTTGAGGAGTTTACCACCTAAGAGGAGTGTGGAGTTCACCATTGAGTTGGTGCCGGGGACGGGTCCGATTTCCCAAGTAGCGTATCGTATGGGGCCAGTGAGTTGAGGGAGCTTCGAGAGGCAAATCGAGGAGTTGGTGGGTCAGGGGTATATCGGGACCGAGTACCTCACCTTGGGGTGCTCGGTGCTCTTTGCGAAGAAGGCCGATGGTACACTACGTCTCTGCATCGACTACGGGAAGGTGAATCGATGTGAGTGAAGAACAAGTACCCGTTGCCTCGGATAGATGACTGTTTGACCAATTGAGTGGGGCCCAAGTGGTTTTCCAAAATAGATTTACGGTCGGGGTATCACCGGCTCGGGGTTAGGGAGGAGGACATCCCTAAGACGGCTTTTCGGTGCAGGTATGGGCATTATGAGTGGGTAGTGATGCCTTTCGGGCTCACTAATGCGCCAACAGTGTTCATGCATTTGATGAACCAAGTCTTTGCCCCCTACTTAGACTCGTTCGTGGTGGTGTTTATCGACGATATCTTGGTGTATTCCAAGACTGAGAGGGAGCATGTGGAGCACTTGGCAACAAGTGTTGCAAACCTTGAGGGACCAGCAGTTGTTTGCTAAGTTTAGCAAGTGTGAGTTTTGGCTGCAGGAGGTTCACTTTCTTGGCCATGTGGTGTCAGTGAGGGAGTTAGGGTGGACCCGGCCAAGATTGAGGCCGTGGCATCGTGGGCGAGGCCAACCAACGTTTTTGAGATCCGTAGTTTTCTTGGCTTGGCGGGGTACTATCGTCGTTTTGTAGAGGGGTTCTCCCGCTTAGCGGCTCCTATGACAGCGTTGACTCGGAAGGGCGTGAAGTTTGATTGGATTGACAAGTGTCAGCAGGCGTTTGAGACTCTCAAAACCCGTTTGACCACTGCACCTGTGTTGAGGTTGCCTAGGGAGGATATTCCATATGAGGTGTATTGTGATGCGTCCGGGGTTGGTTTAGGGTGTGTGCTTATGCGGGAGCACGGTGTGGTAGCTTATGGGTCAAGGCAAGTGAAGCCTCATGAGCAGAATTATCCTACTCATGACCTTGAGTTAGCGCCTGTCATCTTCGCCCTAAAGAGTTGGCAGCACTACCTCTTGGGGGAAAAGTTTGTGGTGTTCTCGGATCACAAGAGCCTTCAGACATCTTTACTCGAAGGACTTGAATTTGAGGCAAAGGAGATGGGTGGAGTATTTGCGGACCTTTGACTTTACTCTTGCCTATACCCCGGGCAAGGGTAATGTTGTGGCCGATGCATTGGCGAGAAAAGGGAAAGGCGAGGTGGCCGTGAGAGAGTGGAAGGCGATGGAGCGGTTGGCGATGTTGCGGCTGCGGCCTGTTGTTCGTGATGATGGGGCAATCCTGAGTCCTTTGGTGGTAGTGCCTGAGTTGTACCGGCGCGTCCGGGAGGAACAGTGGGTGACATTGAGTGCGAGGTTCTCCGTGCCCGTATTGAGACCGGGGGAGCTATCCTGGGGGACTGGACGGAGGGTCCTGAGCATGAGTTGTCATTTCGGGGGTGGTTGGTAGTGGCTTCTTCCCTCGGGGATGAGGTGATGAGGGCGTTTCACCAATCTAGAGTTCTTGTGCATCCAGGGGGGTACGAAGATGTACCATGCGCTTCGCGGACATTTTTGGTGGCCTGGGATGAAACGCGATGTAGCTGCCTTTGTTTCGCGGTGCCTCACGTGTCGGCGGGTGAAGGCTGAGCATCGGCGGCCGGCGGGCATGTTACGGCCCTTGCCCATAGCGAGTGGAAGTGGGACCATATCGCGATGGATTTTGTGGACCGGTCTTCCACCCACCACTTGGGAGGAAGGATATGATTTGGGTGATTGTGGATCGACTTACAAAGTCGGCCCATTTCCTTCTTGTTCGCGAGCGGGACTCTATTGGGACCTTGAGTCAGTTGTACATGAATGAGATTGTGAGACCGCATGGAGTACCATCATCGGTTGTCTCGGCACCGGGATTCGAGGTTCACTTCCCGTTTTTGGGCAGGTTTGCGGGGAGGCTATGGGGACCAAGCTTCATTTGAGTACAGCCTTTCACCCTGAGACCGACGGCGGACAGGAGAGGACGAATCGGACGTTGGAGGACATGTTACGGGCTGTGTGTTAGATTTCGGGGGTTCGTGGGCAACTCACCTTCCTTTGGTGGAGTTTGCCTACAACAACAGTTATCAGGCATCCATTGGGATGGCTCCTTTTGAGGCGTTGTATGGACGGCCGTGTCGATCCCCTTTGTGTTGGACCGAGGGGGGGGAGACGACTCTCTTGGGACCGCAGATTGGTTCAAGAGGCTACTGAGAAGGTCAAGTTGATTCGTCAGCGTTTGTTGTCAGCTCAGAGTCGGCAGAAATCTTATGCGGATCAGCGGCGGCGACCTTTGGAGTTTTCTGTTGGTGATCATGTGTTCCTTCGTGTCTCTCCACGACGTGGTCATCGACGGTTTGGGCGCGGTTCCAAGCTATCTCCGCGGTTTATTGGTCCTTTTGAGATTCTGGATCGTGTAGGGCCTGTGGCCTACCGGTTAGCGTTACCACCGCGGCTGAGTCGAGTGCACAACGTGTTTCACGTGTCCCAGTTGCGGAAGTATCACCCTGACTCCACTCATGTGATTGATTGGGGGACGTTGGACATTGAGGATGACATGTCCGTCATTGAGGCCCCTATCCGTATCCTAGATCGGCGAGAGAAGCTTTTGCGTGGTCGTGCTTTATTCCTTTGGTTCGCGTCTTGTGGCAGCACCGTGGCATTGAGGAGGAGACATGGGAACGTGAGTCCGTGATGCGTGAGCAGCACCCAGACTTGTTCGAGGACGAACAATCTTAAGCATGGGAGGTGGCTGTTGGCCAAAGGATGGATAGTGATGTTTTCTTGTGATGTGTTTTCTTGTATTAGTTGATGTATTTGTATTGTCTTTTAAAGGCATGTGTTCTTATTTGTGATGTGCCTTGAGATGTGTATTCGTGCCATGTGGACATGTGTTATGTGCATTATTATGGTTATGGATTATGGTGGTACTTGTTATGTCTTTGTTGTCTTGTGTGTGGTGTATGACCCATTTGGGTGTTGTGGCTCGCCGTGTGGCAAATGGGTAGCTTGTGTTTGTTTTCCTCTTATGTCATTTCTTTTCGAGGACGAAAAGTCTTAGGGGGAGAGGATGTAAGGACCCGTACCTTGAGTTAGTCGG
Organism: Taxillus chinensis; assembly: GCA_023512835.1. Lineage (NCBI taxonomy): Eukaryota > Viridiplantae > Streptophyta > Magnoliopsida > Santalales > Loranthaceae > Taxillus > Taxillus chinensis. Next base: position 54,413,300 of record CM042090.1, on the reverse strand, counting down.
TTTTGCCTCCTGAGTAGAGTTTTTCTAGATTTTGACCTAGTAAATGGACTCCAATGAATTCACGTGCAAAAGGAAAGATGCTTAGAATGATGTCCTCTATCTACCACAGAAGTTTCAGGCCAAATGGACATGTATGTGAGGTGCACGTGATATGGGTCCAATTCACGTGCAAGTGTGGTTGTCTTCTAAATGATGCAAGGAGGCTAGGGGTGAAGTTTGAGAGCATTTGGAGTGCATATGGAGTTGCACGTGAATTGGGGAATTCACGTGCAAATTGGCGTGCGAGCATATTTTTGCATGGTTCCCTTGGTTTTGACATTCTAAGGAACTTTCTCCAAAGGACCATGTTGAAATTCTGAGTATTTTGGCCTATATGGGTGCGGAAAGGTGCTAACTTGTGTGATCAAAACTACATCATTTTGATCCTGAGTTTCACTTAATCAAAACTACGTCGTTTTGATAGTGGAAGGCCTATATAAGGATGAGGAGACTCCTTGTTCTAGGGTTAGGGGTTTTTCAGCCACTGCAGCCGTCGTGGAGAGAGAGAGAGCTAGAGAGAGGGAAAGGGGGAGAAGCTTGGTTCTTCGCCTGGAGCATCTTGCGTGGGGAGGACGGCATCTAACGCGGGAGCAAGGAGGATCTTCTTTAAGGTAGGGGTTCTGTTTTCTTATACCTGATCCGGGGTTAGGCCCTGTGGTGAATTACCCGTTGGATATTGTCCTTGTTATCATACTATTTATATGTAAATTCATATAGGTGTGATCTCCTATATGAATGTTGGCCTTCAATGGCGTGTTGTTTGGATATATGTATATATGCCTGCCAAGTGTTTGACATAATGCCTGTGAGGCTGTGCATGTTATGTGTTTGAGGTAATGCCTGTGAGGCTGTGCATGTTGTGTGTTTGAGGTAATGCCTGTGAGGCCACGCACGTCCAAGTGTGTTAGATTATGTCTGTGTGGCCGGGTTTATGAGCTTGTGGATATATGCATGCTAAGTGTTCGATGTTATTCCTGTGTGACTAAGCATACTAAGTGTTTGATGTTATGCCTGTATGGCCATGTGTGCCGCGTGTTTGCTTGTACACCCGGTGGTGTGGAAGCCTGGGACTGTTTTGTGGAACCCGGTGGTGTGGAAGCCCAGGGATGTTTGTGGAACCCGGTGGCCTGGAAGCCGGGACTGTTTTTGTGGAACCCGGTGGTTGTGGAAGCCCGGGACTGTTTTGTGGAACCCGGTGGCTGTGGAAGCCCTGGGACCGTTTTGTGGAACCCGGTGGCTGTGGAAGCCGGGATTGTTTTGTGGGACCCGGTGGTTGTGGAAGCCCGGGATGTTCTTGAAACCCGGTGGGCTGTGGAAGCCGGGAGTATTTATGTACCAGCCCATGTATGATTGTGTTTCTTTGTTATAGCCTGTAACTATATCTGGTGGAATAATTGTATCACGACACAACACTTGTACACAAGGCATGTAGATATTAGGTGCATGGGATGGGTTGGGGAGACATGATCCCTCTTGGTTGTGGTTGCTCACCCCTCCTACCATGTTGTTTTCTTTACAGGAACCTACAGGCATTAGGTGGGACCCCAAGGTGGAAGACCTTATTTATTTTATTGTTTATGTTATTTTATTATGGGAAGCTGATGTAACCCCAATGGGGATGGATTGAAAAGAAGACTTTGTATTAAAGACTGATTTGGTTTGTGGACTGCTTGATGGACTTTATTTTTCTTGAATGTGTTGTGAATGTTTAAAATGTTCAGTTCTTGGTTTGTATCCTAACCCCTTTGCCCTCCGTGTGGGTAAAAAGGGGAGTCACGTACCGGTTTCCTCGGGTTGGAAATCCGGGGCGTGACATTAATATCCGTTTAACATGAAGCATATGTGACTCCTTGGGATTCGCCTGATATCGTGCACAGATGCAAGTTGCAAACATAATGTACAGGCGACTTGTTGTAAGATACAAAGAAGGATCCTATCATCCCTCTCGTAGTCGGTCACATTTACCGATATGCCGTCCACATCAGGATCTAACTTGGCACTGACAGGCATGGGAGTTTTGACGGGAGATGAACCTTCCATACCAAACTTCTTAATAAGATCGCGAGTGTACTTAGCTTGACTAATGAAGATTCCTTCCTTCAATTGTTTAACTTCTATTCCGAGGAAGTAGGACAGTTCTCCCATCATGCTCATCTCAAACTTTCCTGTCATCAACTTAGCAAACTCTTCACAAAGCTTCGGATTCGTTGATCCGAAAATGATATCATCCACGTATATCTGTACGATTAGAGCGTGTCCTTTCTCTTTTCGTAGAAATAAGGTGGTGTCAATCTTCCCTTTTTGGAAGTTGTGAGCAAGTAGGAATTTTGACAGTGTGTCATACCAGGCTCTTGGAGCTTGCTTCAAACCATATAAAGCTTTCCAAAGCTTATAGACTAGATGTCCTGCTTTAGGTTCAATGAAACCGGGAGGTTGTTCTACGTAAACCTCCTCTTGAAGATCTCCCTCCAGGAATGCGCTCTTGACGTCCATTTGATAAACTATGAAGTTTTCATATGAAGCATACGCCAGAAACATCCGGATTGCCTCAAGTCTTGCTACTGGAGCAAAGGTCTCATCATAGTCTATTCCTTCTTATTGACGATATCCTTTGGCTACCAGTCTGGCTTTGTTCCGGATTACTATACATTCCGTATCAAGCTTGTTCTGGAACACCCATTTAATGCCAATGACTTGCTGAGACTTAGGCCTTGGTACTAAGGTCCACACATTATTTCTCTTAAATTGATTCAGCTCTTCTTGCATGGCTTCTATCCAATTCGAATCCTGAAGAGCTTCATCTACCACCTTTGGTTCTATTTGTGATAGAAAACACAAGTAAAGACTCATGTTGGAGGTGGCTGCTCTTGTTCTTACACCAACAGTAGGATCACCAATCACTTGATCTGAGGGATGGTTTCGGGTCCATCTGTAATTCTGTGCATGTGATGGTTGATCGTGAATAATTTGAAGCTGCGCGATTTGGTGGTTCACGTATATCTGCTGGTTGAGCTTCTTCCGAACCAGGATGTTTCCGTATTAGAAGATATGGTAGAACTAGATGGTTCTTCAACACTATTTCTGTCAGTGTTAACTAGTCCGGACGGACTTGAAGGTGCTCCGGAATTTTGGGTATCCGTAGGAGTATGTCCGGAGCTAAACGGTAGTCCAGAGTCCGAGTCATCCGTAGCATCATCCATATCATTTCTTTGTGCTCCTCTGGTGCCGCTTGGTTGGTCAGATGTATAACAGAACAGTCATAAACTTTGAATAGTCAATGTTGTTGTCTTGAACATGCGTTAGAACTTGAAGAAGCAACTTTTGACCAATCAAGATTAGTTTCATCAAAGGTCACATGGATAGATTCTTCAACTTTAAAAAGTTTTCTATTGAAGACCCGATAAGCTTTGCTATGTAATGAGTACCCGACAAAGATCCCATCATCAGATTTCGGTTCAAATTTATTCCGGGTCTCTTTGCCATTTATCAATATATAGCAAGTACACCCAAAAGCTCTGAAATGTGAAATTGAAGGCTTTCGTCTTCTCCACATCTCATAGGGTGTTTTCATGGTAGATTTATTTATTAGAGTTCTGTTTTGAACATAGCAGGCAGTGGACACAGCTTCAGCCCATAGACTGAGAGGAAGCATTGCCCCTGCTAACATAGATCTGTCAGCCTCGACTAAAGTACGATTCTTGCACTCAGCTACCCCATTTTGTTGTGGAGTTCTGGGCGCAGAGAAGTCATGCTGAATGCCCTGTTCTGAACAATATGATCTCATTTCTGAAAATTCAAATTCTGTACCATGATCACTTCTGATGCACTTTATGCTCAGTCCTTGTGAGTTGCTTATCCAGTTGAAAAGATCTACAAGATGCTCAAAGGTTTGATCCTTTGATTTCAGGAACATCACCCATGTGTACCTGGTGAAATCATCGATAACCACAAGGGTATATTTCACACCAGCCAGTGACGGAACAGAAATAGGACCACAGAGGTCCATATGAAGAAGTTGTAGATGAGCAGTTATTGAATTAACTGATTTGCTCTTAAAGCTATGTTTGGTCTGCTTGCCCAGTTGGCATTCTCGATAGAGAGTGTCTCTAGAGAACTTGAGTTTAGGTAGACCAGTGACAAGATCAAGTGACGCTAATTTAGACAAAGTTTTAAAGTTTAAATGTGCGCATCGCTTGTGCCATAGCCAACTATCTTCATCTGATGCTTTAGTGAGGAAGCATATAGGGTCAGAAGAATTATTTCTTAAGACCAATGAGTATGTGTCCCCATCTCTTGATCCGGATAACTTCACATCTCCGGAGAAGTGTTCCCTTACTGTACAGGTGTTGGACATAAAGGAAACAGTAAATCCTTTGTCATATAAATTACTGACACTTAGCAAATTTTGCTTCAAACCTTCGACTAGTGCAACTGTAGTGATTGATACACAGTCGTTAGTTAAAGTGTCATACCCGACAGTCTTACCTTTGTTGTTGTCACCATATGAAACGGATGGACCTCGTTTTTCATTAACTTCTACAAGTAGAGTCTGATCACTCGTCATATGTCCGGAGCATCCACTATCGAGGATCCACTTGCTTTGATTCATCTTTAGCTTCAAGTGATCCGGCAATGCATTCCAGAGATGCTCCTGAAAGACAACAATTTACACTTTTGGTGCCCAAACTTGTTTCGGGTGGTTAGAGAGAGCAGCAGTAATGTCAACGATTCTGGATTTGATTTTGCTAGGACTTTTAGCTCTCCAAGTTGACTTTAACTTGTTAGTTTCAGCTGCCTCTTTTATTTGGGTCTTCTTGGGAGAGATATTCCTTTGAGGTTTAGATTTTGTTTTGCTCAAAGAACCCTTTTTATTTAACTGATCTTTATTGGTATGAAATTGATTACAAAGCCAGTTATCAGATAAACTCCAACATTCATAGTGATAATGACCTATTTCCCTACAGATGGAACAGACACTATAATGTGAAGTACAAACAGGGGATACAGATCTCTTAGATTTTACAGACTTTCTACTCTGTTCCCTGTGGCCTAATCCATTGCGTTTGGGTGACGCGCTCTTGGCCCTAGATGCGTCAGCCTTAGCCTTTCCTTTCTTTTTGGGTGCTACAGTTTTGGCTTTAACTGCAGCAGCCTTCTCTTCATCATTAGTTACGGGTGCTACTACTTCGGGAAGTGCAGTAACAGCCTCTGCTCCACAGTCATAAACTATGGTGCCACCTGAAATGAAACCATCCAACGGTTTAGATGTACTAACAGGATATAAGTTGGTTAGTTTCGGAGTGAAATCCGGAGGGCACTCAGTAGCTTGAGCTATGGAAGTCGATGGTTCGGAACCTAGGCCAGGTTTGACTCGGATGTTGTCAGGATCAGTTCTAAAGGTAGAGGCTATTTCCCCGGATTTTAGCCACTTACGATTTATTTCCCTTTCCTGTTCTAGTTCATTTTCGAGTCGTTTCACAATAACTTTTAGGCCCGTTAGGTTGGTATTTAACAGATGATTTTCAGCTCTTAGATCATGATACCAAGCCTCTTTTCCTCTGAAGTCAGCTATGTCCTTTTCAAGTCTAGTGATAGTAAATTCAAGGCATTTATTCTGACTTTCCACATCTTTGTACATTTGAGTAATTATTTGTCTCTCATTCTTTTCATGATCACGTTCACTAATAAGAGATTCTAATTGACTCATGATCTCAGAGATAGAAGGTACCTCAGTATTTGCCATGAGGCAGACGTTCGGCTTAGGAGTTGGCTCATCATCCGAGGATTCCTCCTCTTCTTCCGAGCCACTGATGTACTTTGTCACGAACGCCTTCCTCTTGTTCTTGCTGTTGTCTGAGGTGGAGCGGCGAGGAGTTACCTTGTCACTTTTCTCGGCCACTTTTGATTTGGATCTACATTCCTTGGCCCAATGACCGGTTTTCCCACAGTTGTAGCATTCTTGGGAACTGGACTCCGGTCTCTCCTTCCTTTGGAAAGATGATGATGAGCATCTCCTGAATCCTTTTCTGCTTTTCCGTAGGAATCGCTCAAAGGATTTGACGAGAAGAGCTATCTCCTCCTCCTCGTCAGAGTCAGAATTCTCGGACACATCCATATAATCATTCCTCAGTATGTTTAAACATTCCGTAGCTTTGAGAGCTACCCCCTTTTCAAACCGAGCTATTTTCTCATCCCGGTCAGAGTACTTAAACTTGACTTCGTGAGTCCGCAGCTCTCCATATAGTTCTTCAAGGGGAGCATACTGCTAGTTTTTGTCTGTTTGCATCTGGAGTTGTTTGGAGTAGTATCGATCCGGCAAGGAGCGAAAGAACTTGTCATTGATCTGAGATTGAGAATAATGCTCATTGACAGTCTTCAGCTCAAGAATGAGCTTGCCGAATCTCCGATAGATGCTTTCGAGTGATTCGCCTGGTTTATGATTGAAACTCTCAAAGTTCTGCCGGAGAGTACATATCACATTTTGCATTTGGGACTGACTCCCCTCATAGAGGATTGTCAGTTTATCCCAAATAGCTTTTGCTATCGTGCAACCCTGGACGTCCGTGAAAGCCTCGGAATCCAAAGATGATGTAACATAAGCCAGAGCCTTTTCACTGGCGCACTGCCAGGCTCTTTCATCGTTGGTAAGTTCAGCATCCGTCTTTGGCCTCCTAACTCAATATTCTCCGATAGTCATCGGAATTGGAATCTCCTGATGAAGACATGGCCACATGAGATGATCATGGCATACCATAAACATCTTCATGCGAGCTTTCCACTGGGAGAAAAGCTCAGGTGTGAATTTGGGCGGTTTCGTCGAGTAAAACCGGAACTCCGTGGTTGAGGAGCGGCAGCAAACGAGGTTGAGGTGGGTCGACGTTTTCACGGCTTGCTTCGATTTGGGATGGGCTCTTATGCACCTCCGGAGTTAAGGCGAGTGTTGAATAGCATACTGCTTTCTTCGGCCATTGCTTAGAGTAAAAGAGTGGGATCTCTACTTTTGAACAAATAGACTGCTCTGATACCACTTGATGGTCCCTTGGAGCCTAGAGGGGGGGGGTGAATAGGCTCTTATCGAAACTCTTTTGATCTCTAAAGGCACTACACTAATCTAGTCAAGTGATAGAATCACTGCGGAAGATAACCAGATAGTGGAAGTATTTTATTTTATTATCAAGAGATAAATACAACAAAATAGAAGCAAGACTCTCTTACACTCTGTTTACAAAGGGATTCACACACTAGCCTAGATTATCTCTTTGAGCTCTTGTGCATACACAGGTTATTCAGGCTCGTTCGCACATGTACACACACTTTTTTTCACAAATGTACAAGTATGAATATTTATACAAACATTCCTAAGAGACAACCTTGGAACTTGAAGTCCCGGAATACGTTCAGCACTAACTATTCCTCGGTAATCTCTCTGCCTTGACTGCTGCGATTTGTGGAGCTCAAGATCTTGGGTTTGAAGAGTATAAGTGCCTTTGTGAGTTCCCAAATATACTTAAGGTTGTGTCCACATATCCGGGTGATCCACGTGTAAGATTCTTCAGGTTCTCAATGAGTTTGTCTTACATCAGGACGCCACAAGATGATAGCCTTAAATGCGGTGAATTGAAGTAGCAACTTCTTGGTCCATTGTAATTTTCTTTACTCCGTTGCTAATGAAGCTCGGAACCTTACTCCGTGTCAGTGGTTGCTTACTTCGTATCTATTTGGTACTTGTTGGATCAAACCCAGAATTTGGATAATGCTGATAAAGCCTTATGTAATTTGATCTGAGATCTTTTGTGTTTATTTGATCATTGCAGAAGGTATGTCACTAATCCAAAGATGCACTCGTGAGAGCAAAGCTAAGGACAGGATACATAATCCTGATCCGGACAAGAGTTAGTGTCGTCAAACACTTGGTAAATAACCAAGTAACAAATACATACGGAATAAGGAACAATCCTACGGACTAAGAACTTAAAGGATAAGTGCGGAGTAAGGAAAATAAGTGCGGAGTAAGGAAAATAGATGCGGAGTAAAGAAACCAGATGCGGAGTAAGGAATCCGGACTTATTACTCGCCCGGAGTAAGGAACTTACATACGGAGTAAGGAACTTACATGCGGAGTAAGGAACTTACATACGGAGTAAGGAACTTACATGCGGAGTAAGGAACCTACATGCGGAGTAAGGAACTTACATGCGGAGTAAGGAAGCGCTGACACGGACTAAGGATTCCAGTACTGAATAGATACGGAGTAAGCAACCACTGACACGGAGTAAGGTTTCGAGCTTCATTAACTACGGAGTAAGGAAAATTACACCGGACCAAGAAGACACTGCTCCAACAAAACCGCATTTAAAGTTATCAGCTCGTGCTGTCCCGATGTAAGACGAATGCATTTAGAACAAGAAGAATCTTACACGTGGATCATCCGGATATGTGGACACAACCTTAATTGTATCTCGGAACTCACAAAGACACTTATACTCTTCAAATCCAAGATCTTGAGCTCCACAATCCGCAGCAGTCAAGCAAGCAGATTACCGAGGGATAGTTAGTGCGGAACGCATTCCGGAACTTCAAGTTCCAAGGTTGTCTCTTAGGAATGTTTTGTATAAATATTCATACTTATACTTCATGTACAGGTGTGCTCAGGAGGGCAAAAATAGAAAAGGAACTTGGCTAGTGTGTGAGTTCATTGTTGTAAACAGAGTGTAAGAGAGTGTTTGCTTCTATTTTGTTGTAATCACCTTGTGATAATAAAACAAAATACTTCCACTATCTGGTTATCTTCTGGTGATTCTATCACTTAAACTAGATAAGTCTTTGTGTCTTGAGAGAAAAGAAAGAGTTCGAATAAGAGCCTATTCACCCCCCCCCCCTTTAGGCTCCAAGGGACCATCAAGTGGTATCAAAGCAAGTTCTACTTCGTTCTAAGTAGAGATCCCACTCTTTCAATCTCAGAAATGGCCAAAGAAAGCGATATGCTATTCAACACTCGCCTTAACTCCGGAGGTGCACAGAGCCCATCCCGAATCGAAGCAAGCAGTGAAAATGTCGACCCACCACAACTGCTGCTGCCGCCGCTTCTGAACCACGGAGTTCTGGGTTTACTCTAACGAAACCGCCCAAATTCACACCTGAGCTTTTCTCCCAGTGGAAAGCTCGCATGAAGATGTTTATGGTTTGCCATGATCATCTTATGTGGCCATGTCTTCATCAGGAGATTCCAATTCCGATGACTATCGGAGAACATGGCGTAAGGAGGCCAAAGACCGATGCCGAACTTACCAACGATGAAAGAGCCTGGCGGTGCGCTAGTGAAAAGGCTCGGCTTATGTTACATTGTCTTTGGATTCCGAGGCTTTCCACGGACGTCCAGGGGCCGCACGACAAAGAAAAGCTGTTTGGGACAAACCGACAATCCTCTATGAGGGGAGTCAGTCCCAGATGCGAATGTGATCTGTACTCTCGCAGAACTTTGAGAGTTTTAATCATAAACCGGGCGAATCACTTGAAAGCATCTATCGGAGATTCGGCAAGCTCATACTTGAACCGAAGACTGTCAATGAGCATTACTCTCAATCCCGGATCAATGACAAGTTCTTTCGCTCCTTGCCGGATCGCTACTACTCCAAACAACTCCAGATGCAATCGACAAAAACTGGCAGTATGTTCCCCTTGAAGAACTATATGGAGGCTGTGGACTCACGAAGTCAGGTTTAAGTACTCTGACAGAGATGAGAAAATAGCTCGGAAAGAAAAAGGGGTAGCTCTCAAAGCTACGGAATGTCTAAACATACCGAGGAATGATGATACGGACGTATCCGACAATTCGATTTCGACGAGGAGGAGGAGATAGCCCTTCTTGTCAAATCCTTTGAGCGATTCCTACGGAAAAGGAAAAGGGATCGGAAGATGCTCATCAACATTGTTCCAACGGAAGGAGCGACCGGAGTCAAGTTCCCAGGAATGTTTCAACTGTGGGAAAACCGGTCACTGGGCCAAGGAATCGAGTCCAAAGCAAAGGTGGCCGAGAAAAGTGACAAGGTAAATCCTCGCCGCTCCACCTCGGATAACAGCAAGAGCAAGAGAAAGGCGCTCGTGACAAAATACATGAGTGGCTCGGAAGAAGAGGAGGAATCCTCGGATGATGAGCCGACCATTAAGCCGAACGTCCGCCTCATGGCAAATGCCGAGGTACCTTCTATCTTCGAGCTCCTGAGTAAATTAGAATCTCTTACTATTGCATGTGATCATGAAAAGAATGAGAGACTAATAATTACTCAAATGTACAAAGATATGGAAAGTCGGAATAAACGTCTCGAATTTACTATTAATAGACTCGAAAAGGACGTCGCGACTTCAGAGGAAAGGAAGCTTGGTATCATGATCTAAGAGCTGAAAATCATTTGTTAAATACCAATCTCTCAGGCCTAAAAGTTATAGTGAAAAGACTCAAAAATGAACTGGAACAGGAAAAGGAAATAAATCGTAAGTGGCTAAAATCCGGGGGAAATAGCCTCTACCTTTAGGACCGACCTGACGACATTCGAGTCAAACCTGGCCTAGGTTCTGAACCATCAACCTCCATAGCTCAAGCTACCGAGTGTCCTCCGGATTTCACTCCTAAACTAACCAACTTATATCCTGTTAGTACATCTAAACCGTTGGATGGTTTCATTTCAGGTGGCACCATAGTATATGATTGTGGAAAGGAGGTACATCGCACTTCCCGAAGCAGAAGCACCCGTAACTAAAGATGAAGGGAAAGTCTGCTGAGTTAAAGCCAAAACCGTAGCACCCAAAAAGAAAGACAAGGCAAAGGCCGACGCATTTAGGGCCAAGAGCGCGTCACCCAAACGTAATGGATTAGGCCACGGGAAAAGTAGAAAAACCTGTAAAATCTAAGAGACCGTATCCCCTGTTTGTACTTCACATTATAGTGTCTGTTCCATCCGTAGGAAATGGGTCATTATCACTATGAATGTTGGAGTCTATCCGATAGCTGGCTTTGTAATCAATTTCAATCAAATAAAGATCAGTTTAATAAAAGGGGTTCTTCGAGCAAAACAAGATCTAAATCTAAAAGGAGTGTCTCTCCCAAGAAAACCCAAACAAAAGAAGAAAACCCGAAACTAACAAGTTAATGTCAACGTGGAAAGCTAAGAGTCCTAACAAAATCAAATCCAGTAAATGTTGACAATATCGCTGCTCACTCTAACCGCCCGAAACAAGTTTGGGCACCAAAAGTGTAAACTGTTGTCTTTCAGGAGCATCTCTGGAATGAATTGCCGGATCACTTGAAGTTAAAGATCAATCAAAGCAAGTGGATCCTTGATAGTGGATGCTCCGGACATATGACGGGTGACCAGACTCGCTTGTAGAAGTTAATGATAAACAAGGTCCATCCGTTTCATATGGCGACAACAAACAAAGGTAAGACTGTCGGGTATGGCACTTTAACTAACGGCTGTGTATCAATCACTAAAGTTGCACTAGTCGAAGGTTTAAAGCATAATTTGCTACGTGTCGGTAAACTATGTGACAAAGGATTTTTCTTTCCTTTTTGTCCAACACCTGTACAAGAAGAGAAAACTTATCCGGAGATGTTAAGTTATCCGGATCAAGAGATGGGGACATATATTCAGGTGGTCTTAAGAAATAATTCTTTGACCTGTATGCTTCCTCACGAAAGCAACAGATGAAGATAGTTGGTTATGGCACAAGCGATGCGCACATTTAAATTTTAAGACTTTGTCTAAATTGGCGTCACTTGATCTTGTCACCGGTCTACCCAAACTCAAGTTCTCCAGAGACACTCTCGTCGAGAATGCCAACTTGGTAAAACGGACCAAACACAGCTTTAAGAGCAAATCGGTTAACTCAATAATCGCTCCTCTGCAACTTCTTCATATGGACCTATGTGGTCCTATATCTCGTTTCATCACTAGCCGGTGCGAGATATACTCTTATGGTTATCGATGATTACACCAGATACACATGGGTGATGTTCCTGAAATCAAAGGATCAAACTTTTGAACATCTTGTAGATCTCTTCAACTGGATAAGCAACTCACAAGGACCGAGCATTAAATGCATCAGGAGTGATCATGGTATGTAATTTGACTTTTCGTAAATGAGATCATATTGTTCGAAACAGGGCATACAAAGATGACTTCTCTGCTCCCCGAACCCCACAACAAAATGGGGTAAACGAGCGCAAGAATCGAACTTTAGTTGAAGCTGGTAGATCCATGTTAGCAGGGGCAACGCTTCCTCTCGCCTATGGGCTGAAGCTGTGTCCACCGCCCGCTATGTTCAGAACGGAACTCTAATAAATAAATCTACCATGAAAACACCCTATGAGATGTGGAGAGGACGAAAACCTTCAATTTCACATTTAGAGCCTTTGGGTGTACTTGCTATATACTCGATAAATGGCAAAGACACCCGGAATAAATTTGAACCAAAAATCGATGATGGGATCTTTGTCAGGTACTCACTTCATAGCAAGGCTTATCGGGTCTTCAATAGAAAACTTTTTAAAGTTGAAGAATCTATCCATGTAACCTTTGATGAAGCTAATCTTGTTTGGTCAAAAGTCGGTCCTTCAAGTTCCAATATGCAGGTCATGGACAGCAACGTCGATTACTCGAAGTTTATGAATATTCCTGTTACACATCCCGACCGGTATTCGACCAACCACGTGGCATCAGCGAAACACAACGAAATTTTATGGATGATGCTACGGATGACTCTGACTCCGGACTACCATTTAGCTCCGGACAAACTCCTACGGATACACAAAATTCCGGAGCACCTTCAAGTCCGTCCGGACTAGTTAACACTGGAAGGAACAGTGTTGCAGAACCAACTAGTTCATCCGTACCTCTAATTACGGGCGAAGCTCAATCAGTTGATACAACTGAACCACCCAATCTGGAAGAGCTTCAAATTGTTCAAGATCAACCAACACATGCACAGAATTATAGATGGACCCGAAACCATCCCTCAGATCAAGTGATTGGTGATCCTACTGTTGGTGTAAGAACAAGAGCAGCCACCTCAAACATGAGTCTTTACTCATGCTTTCTATCTCAAATAGAACCAAAGGTGGTAGATGAAGCTCTTCAAGATTCAAACTGGATAGAGGCCATGCAAGAAGAGCTGAATCAATTTAAGAGAAATAATGTGTGGACCTTAGTACCAAGGCCTAAGTCTCAGCAAGTCATTGGCGTTAAATGGGTGTTCCGGAACAAGCTTGATACGGATGGAATAGTAATCCGGAACAAAGCCAGACTGGTAGCCAAAGGATATCGTCAAGAAGAAGGAATAGATTATGATGAAACCTTTGCTCCGGTCGCAAGACTTGAGGCAATCCGAATGTTTCTGGCGTATGCTTCATATGAAAACTTCATAGTTTATCAAATGGACGTCAAGAGCGCATTCCTGAATGGAGACCTTCAAGAGGAGGTGTATGTTGAACAACCTCCCGGCTTCATTGAACCTAAGGCAGGACATCTTGTCTACAAACTTCGTAAAGCTCTATATGGTTTGAAGCAAGCTCCAAGAGCCTGGTACGACACATCGTCGAATTCCTACTTGCTCATAACTTCCAAAAAAGGGAAGATAGACACCACCCTATTTCTACGACAAGAGAAAGGACACACTCGATCGTACAAATATACGTGGACGATATCATTTTCGGATCAACGAATCCGAAGCTTTGTGAAGAGTTTGCTAAGTTGATGACAGGCAAGTTTGAAATGAGCATGATGGGAGAACCGTCCCTACTTCCTTGGAATTGAAGTCAAACAATTAAAGGAAGGAATCTTTATCAATCAGGCTAAGTACACTCGCGATCTTATTAAGAAGTTTGGTATGGAAGGTTCATCTCCGTCAAAACTCCAATGCCTGTCGGTGCCAAGTTAGATCCGGATGTGGACGGCATATCAAGAAATGTGACCGACTACGAGAGGATGATCGGATCCTTGCTTTATCTTACAGACAAGTCGCCCCAGACATTATGTTTGCAACTTGCATTTGTGCACGATATCAGGCAAATCCCAAGGAGTCACATATGCTTCATGTAAAACGGATATTAAGGTATCTCAAAGGGACGATGGATTTGGGCCTCCTGGTACCCAAAGGAGTCCAACTTCACCTTATCCGGGTACTCGATGCCGACTTGCTGGATGTCGCATCGACAGGAAAAGCACAAGCGGTACGTGTCGGTTTCTTGGAAATAGATTGATCTCATGGTTCAGGAAGAAGCGGAATTCGTATCAACTTCTACTGCCGAGGCGGAATATATAGTCTGCTGGAAGTTCCCAGCCACAGCTACTTTGGATGCAAAGTCAACTTACCGACTACGGATTCACCATGTCCTCTATTCCACTTTACCGTGACAACACTAGTGCAATTGCCATCAGCAACAATCCTGTCATGCATCCTAAGACGAAGCACATTGAGGGCCGGTATCACTTCATACGCGATCATGTTCTCAAAAACCATATTTCACTGGAACATGTTGCCACCGAAGATCAATTAGCAGACATATTTACAAAGCCTCTACCTGATGCGAGGTTTTCGAACTACTCTTCCGATTAGGTATGCTCGACTTCTCTCGCATAGTTTCTCATTTGAGTTACCCAACAAGTATATTTACTCACAGACCATGCATTGTATGTTTACCGAAAGTAGTAGAAACTCTCTGCCTGTATTGCCGATCATACTTCTTGTTCAACGGTTTCATGCTCCGATATTAATCTCAACCTCATTCGGGAGGATGCTTGCGTTTCCCGACTGAAGTCGTTTAAAGCTAACATAATTACAGTTTATATGATTTACCTCGATCGGATTCATGATCTTCACATCCATTAATCACCACATGACCAAAGCATGTTCATTTAGATTACTCTATTAACGTGCATAGTTGAAGAAGTGAAATGGGCTACCTTGGAATGCCTGGTGGATGACTAGACAAACGCATCTGATCAGCTTCAAGTATAGTTTTCTAATAAGATAGGACGGGCTTTGAACTACAAATTGGAACGGTCAACCGAGAGGATTGCACAATCTACGGGGGAGAAAATGCTTTATATTTTATTCAAGAATACCCCCTGTATATGTCTCATGACCTTTTTCCTTGATGTCTATCCGAGGGGGAGCTTTTCATTGAGAGGATTAAATGATCTACGGGGGAGCAGCAATGAACCCCTAATATGTCTCGGATTCTCCCTCCTCTACGCTGTTACTTCCGGATCTGACTGGACATGCTGTTTTAAATCGGAAAAGTGGCATGTGTGGATGTACTTTCTTTCTTCAACCATGCATTTTAATCGACTAATCATCTGCTTTCTTTTGACATGTGTTCACCTTATCATTTCACACTCATGAATCCTAATGCAGCCAAATCATATGATCTTTAATTAATCTTAGCTACGCTGTTCAGCAAGACGGTTTCGCTATGTTGACCTATATGAACCTGTGTATTGCTATCTGACATATGCCCTGACTCAGTAATATTGATCACTTTCACGTTGCGTACGTCTACTACATTCTTAGCCATGCATGAGTTCTGTTTCTTATTAGTTCGGATTATGTTGTTTTTCACTGATTATCTTCTCTAATCCGTACTAATCCTTGCCTGTTAAGCTTTTGTATTTTCAAGTATATCTTTATTTAGCTACAGGTTCAGATTTTCTTTGCAACCATATTGATAAATCCAGTCCATAGTCTCGGATTTGAAGTGTTGTGGTACTTCTCTTCTCTTCGACTTATTGATCGCAAAGGGATCTACTCTACATTCTCACCAAACTCGTTTATGACGGACGAGGTCTATTATTCATCCGGATACTCTTTCACGAATATTATTAACTCCGGATGAGTGTCGGCTCTTTCCTCCGGACTCGACTTTGTTCAATTGTGACAATTCACGTATACTCTTATGTCGCATGCTTTTGAGGAGGAATAATGATGATTCATTAAATGCATATCTCGGGTTGCACACACACTTCTCTGGATGGCAACCAGTTGTAATCTCTACTTGGTCATGAGGTCTCCACGACATCGTTTTATTCGGAGACGCCTCGATATCCAGACAAATGACATCAGCATGTCGCGCGGGTCCCCACCTCACTCCCACATTCCTAGACCTGCCGACATTTGCGGACTCGGTCTTATATGTTACGATCATTCTGCGAAGCACGAGTATTGCTCATTTCAAATCCCTAACCCTCTCGTTGCTCCTTTACCGTCAAGACCTCACCTTTCTTCTTTTCCTTCCCATCAAATCTGCAATGGCACCCAGAATCTTTCTTTCCGGCGTTACTCCTGGCCATCTAGTTGATTGGAATGCTGTTTCTGATCCTCCGGATTGGTTTCTCCAGCTTTGCCCTCTTCTTGAAGCTTCGCACATACTCAACCTGGTCTCCAATCCCATCGATCTTCTTATCGATGACATTCTTGAGTATTACCAACGGATTCGCCGCACCAAAGATTCCATAACCTCTTATGTCCGCGGTGAATCCATCGTCATCACTCCGTTGTTCTCGCGCCGCTCTCCACCTTCCTCTTGGTGAACCACAACGTCCGGATGCCGAACCGATGGCGGCTTCTATGGGGTGCACGACCAAAGGGAAGGAATACAAGGTGAAATCCTTCCAGGGTCGCTATCGATGTATGGCGACTATTCTAAGTCGATGCTCACTGGCTCGCACATCCGCCCTGGACTCGGTTCCGTACGATCTTCTACCTGGCCATGTACGGCGTCTTTGAAGGTCTTCCAATGGATTGGGGGATGTTCTTATTTCGTTTGCTACAAAATGGTCTCAAAAACCATTCCTTCGGGCGCATCCTCAGCATGGTCTTCCGGCATCTTCGTCCGGACCATTTCGCCCAAGTTGATGGTGTCTCGTTTCCCTCGGCTCTTTACCTTTGTCATCTTACGCCGGACGGGAGCATGACCACTCGCCGACCCAATGTAGCACTCCGCGTTCTCCCTGCCCCCGGAACAACAAGGCAGCTCGTTGGTGACCCCTCCGACGCCCAAGCCCACGAGGTCAGTTTCGCACACCGATCCTCCCGGATTCGGTCCGTTGTTGCGCCCTCCCACTCACGTGCCCTCCCGCCCAAGCGTCCGTGTCGAACCGTCCGAGGTTGCAGGGCCCTCTCGGCGCCAGTGCGTCTAAAGTCGTTTCCTCGGCCCCTCGCTGCCGATGTCCCCACTCCCTCCACATCCGCTATAGCTGCTGCGGTTGATATCGTCGTTGCCGTCGCCACCACCGATGTCCCGGCCGCTTCTCCGGAAGCCCCCTTGCCTCCTCTACCTCAACCCCGAGATTACCTTGACCATCTCTCCGCCGTCACCTTAACGGACCTCTGGCTCCGTTTCAGCCTAGCCCACACCTCTTCCATTCCCTGACACCGATCTCCGGGTGTTTTACACCCGCAATACCCAATCCCCGGAGACTATGATCATCTGGAATCTGGACCACGGCTTTCTTACGCCGGCCGCCATTCCCGATGTGTCGTTCCCTACACCCTTCGGCCCGGTCCCCCGCTACCCGAAGTCCCTCTACCGCTAAGGCTGGACCCTTTTCTCCTGCCGCCGCGATTCCCGTGGTTGACTTGTCTGGTCAAAGCGGGTCTCTTGCTCCGGATGCCTCCAATGCTCCGGATGCCTCCGACACTCCGGATGCCTCGATGCTCCAGGATGCTCCTGCTGCTTGCCGCTACTCCTGCGGACTCCTCCGCCCACCGCACTCCTGCTCCCCGTTCTGCGGGGGGAATCCTCCAAAGCTCCGAGTTAGCACTTGGGCGTGCCTCTTTTGGCACGGCCCACTCGATGCTGTGCTTTCCGCTCGCTGGACCGCCATGCCCACGCTCAAAGCGCCCAAATCTCCGCCATCGCCGCCAAAGTTGATGCCCTCGGCGCCCAACTACTCTCCGCCCTCAATGACTCCTCCACTTCCATTGAGCAGAAAATGGATCTTGTCGCCACCTCCGTTCATTCACTATCTACTTCCTTCGCGGATCCGGCGCATACGATGGCTCGTCCTCCCGTTGCTTCCCGGCGATCCGCCAAACCGGGGGAGAAAGTGTCATCCGATCCGTCTACTCCTTCTGCCCCACAACCATCTTCCCGGACCGAGAAGCGGCCTCGCCACTTCGGTGCTTCAGGGAGTTCAAATTCCCAAACGAAGCCGCTTCTCTCAACCAAGCTCCTCTATCGCACCTCGAGCTCCTCCTCCATTCTCCTCATCCGCAGCTGATACCTTCCTCCCATCCTATGCGGAGTTTGACCCGTCCCGATGCGGATAGAAGCTTGTGCAAGGCAATGAAAGCCTATCTTTGCGTCTTCGTCGAGAGAAGATGTCTTTTCGAAATGTATCCTTTCTCTCCGGCCGACATTCGGACTCTTTGTTCGGAGAAAGGACTCTTTACTACGTAAGACATTGACAACTTCTCGAGGGCCGTTAAGATGGAGATGAGGCCGTTTCCATCTCTTTACGAAGATGGGCACTTGTTTGAAGTTCTGCCATGTTGGAATGAGGGCTATCTTCCCAGTGTGGAGTTAATTCAGACTTACATTGACGGAACCGCCGAGGATAGCAAGCCATGGAAAACTCTCTCAACCATCCTCATTCCGCACCTGGATCATGTCGCCACACTTCATGATGGTCGTCTTCATGATTCGGTCCAAGCGGATGATTCTCATCGATTCTCATCGAGTTGTGGAGCACTTCGTTAGGAAGAATCAATGGGAACCTCTGTGTCTCGGACTAACCGAAGCCGTGAAGAAAGCCGGATTATATGAAGAGTTGGGTATCACACCCCTGCGTTCGATCGAGAAACTCAAGGCGACATTCTGGGGGCAAGAAGCAAGTGCCACAACGACCGGATGGAGATAGGCATGGAGCCTTTGTTTGTCATTTCATCAAATCGTTCTTAACCGTGGACAAACATTGGAGCCAACACTCCACCTTTACGATGCAGCAGACAATGGAGCTAAGAGAGAAGGCAGCAACTATGATCTTCAAGTATAGTAAGCCTTATGTACCTTAGTGAAAAATCAGTATTAAGGCTGATTTGTATTTAGTTGCTGATTAATGAAATTGGTTGTGCTGCGTATTCTATATGATATTCTTTTGCATCGCTACCAGGATCGATTACAAAGGGTTTGGGCATATCCATAATTGGGGGAGATTGTTGGATCAAACCCGAATTTGGATAATGCTGATAAAGCCTTATGTAATTTGATCTGAGATCTTTTGTGTTTATTTGATCATTGCAGAAGGTATGTCACTAATCCAAAGATGCACTCGTGAGAGCAAAGCTAAGGACAGGATACATAATCCTGATCCGGACAAGAGTTAAGTGTCGTCAAACACTTGGTAAATAACCAAGTAACAAATACATACGGAATAAGGAACAATCCTACGGACTAAGAACTTAAAGGATAAGTGCGGAGTAAGGAAAATAAGTGCGGAGTAAGGAAAATAGATGCGGAGTAAAGAAACCAGATGCGGAGTAAGGAATCCGGACTTATTACTCGCCCGGAGTAAGGAACTTACATACGGAGTAAGGAACTTACATGCGGAGTAAGGAACTTACATACGGAGTAAGGAACTTACATGCGGAGTAAGGAACCTACATGCGGAGTAAGGAACTTACATGCGGAGTAAGGAAGCGCCGACACGGACTAAGGATTCCAAGATCGAATAGATACGGAGTAAGCAACCACCGACACGGAGTAAGGTTTCGAGCTTCATTAACTACGGAGTAAGGAAAATTACACCGGACCAAGAAGACACCGCTCCAACAAAACCGCATTTAAAGTTATCGGCTCGTGCTGTCCCGATGTAAGACGAATGCATTTAGAACAAGAAGAATCTTACACGTGGATCATCCGGATATGTGGACACAACCTTAATTGTATCTCGGAACTCACAAAGACACTTATACTCTTCAAATCCAAGATCTTGAGCTCCACAATCCGCAGCAGTCAAGGCAGACAGATTACCGAGGGATAGTTAGTGCGGAACGCATTCCGGAACTTCAAGTTCCAAGGTTGTCTCTTAGGAATGTTTTGTATAAATATTCATACTTATACTTCATGTACAGGTGTGCTCAGGAGGGCAAAAATAGAAAAGGAACTTGGCTAGTGTGTGAGTTCATTGTTGTAAACGAGTGTAAGAGAGTGTTTGCTTTATTTTGTTGTAATCACCTTGTGATAATAAAACAAAATACTTCCACTATCCTGGTTATCTTCCATGATGATTCTATCACTTAAACTAGATAAGTCTTTGTGTCTTGAGAGAAAAGAAAGAGTTCGAATAAGAGCCTATTCACCCCCCCCCCTTTAGGCTCCAAGGGACCATCAGTACTGGAATCCTTAGTCCGTGTCAGCGCTTCCTTACTCCGCATGTAAGTTCCTTACTCCGTATGTAAGTTGCTTACTCCGGGCAAGTCTAAGGGATCTGAGTGCTTACTCCGTACTAGCGCTTCCTTACTCCGTATGTAAGTTCCTTACTCCGTGCGTAAGTTCCTTACTCCGTATGAGTGAGTGGCCCGGATTCCTTACTCCGTGCGTAAGTTCCTTACTCCGTATGAGTGAGTGGCCCGGATTCCTTACTCCGCATCTAATTTCCTTACTCCATGTCTAATTTCCTTACTCCGTGCGAATAAAGACTCGGGTCCTTATTCCGCATCAATATTTCTTTACTCCGTATGTATGAAAGACTTGGATGCCTTACTCCGTGTCTTCTTCACTTTAGTTCGCTTGAGACACTAGGAACATATTCCGCAATCCGTAGCTTTTAAGTTCTTAGTCCGCACGAATGTTCCTTATTCCGTATGTATTGGTGACTTGGTTATTTACCAAGTGTTTGACGACACTCACTCTTGTCCGGATCAGGATTATGTATCCTGTCCTTAGCTTTGCTCTCACGAGTGTATCTCCGGATTAATAACATATCTTCTGCAACGATCAAAGAAATACAAAAGATCTCAGATCAAATTATATAAGGCTTTATCAGCATTATCCAAATTCTGGGCTTGATCCAACAGTACCCAAGTGCAGTTAAAGTTGTGTTCACATATCCATGTGATCCACGTGTAAGATGCTTTAGGTTATCAATGAGTTTGTCTTACATCGGGACACAGTGAGCTAGTGACTTTGAATGCAAAGAGATAAGTTGAAACAACGTCTTCTTAATCCGTCGTAAAGTTCCTTACTCCCTGTTAATGAAGCTCAGATCCTTACTCCGTATCATTGGTTGCTTACTCCGTGTTAGTTTGGTACTGAGGTCTTTATTCCATGTCAGCGCTTCCATACTCAATATGAATGAGAAGGTCGGAAAGCTTACTCCGTATCAGCGCTTCCTTACTTTGCAAGAGTTCCTTACTCCGCATGAGCTGAAGGATCAGATGGCTTACTCCGTGTCAGCACATCCTTACTCCGCATGAGTAATTGGTTCGGATTCCTTACTCTGTATCTAGTTTTCTTACTTCGTGCAAACAAAGAACTCTATTCCTTATTCCGCACAAGTACTTCCTTACTCCGCATCTATGTATGTACTAGAGCTCATTGAGATTATAGAGGCTAGTGTGTGAGTCATTTTGTAAACAGAGTGTAAGAGAGTCTTACAATAGATCTAAAGGCTTTACAAGCTTTAATTTGCTTCTATTTTGTTGTACTTATCCTTTGATAATAAAGCAAAATACTTCCACTATTTGGTTATCTTCCGCATTGATTCTATCTCTTAACCAGATAAGTGTAGTGCCAAAGAATGAGAAAAGAGTTTTCGATAAGAGCCTATTCACCCCCCTCTAGGCTCCCAGGGACCAACAAGTGGTATCAGAGCAAGTTCTACCTGCTCAAAGTAGAGATCCCACTCTTTCTCTCTCAACAATGGCCGAAGAAAGCAGTATGTTATTCAACACTCGCCTAAACTCTGGAGGTGCACAAGAGCCCCTCCCCAATCAAAGCAGCAGTGAAAATGTCAATCCACCTCAACCTGCTACTGCTACTGCTCCACAACCACGAAGTTCTAGTTTCACTCTAACCAAACCGCCAAAATTCACACCTGAGCTTTTCTCCCGGATCCTTATTCAGTGTCTTCTTATCCTTAGTTTGGTTGAGTGGAAAACTTAGCTTTTTATTCCGCGAAGACTTTCTCTTACTTCTTACGAGTTGAAGACTTGAATTCTTATTCTGCATCTATTTAGAATTAGTTCGTTTAGCTAGGGTTAAGCATATTTCTCACTTCGATCTTCATCATTGAAACATGTTAAACCACCCTTGGATGACGTCCAAGTGTTTTCCAGTACTTAGCGTACTTAAAACCACTGCCTGGGTAACAACTTACTTAAACGATGAACTTCAGCGCATTTTGCTCCTTCGCAGCGTGCTCCATTCCTTTCACTAGCAATAGCCTCAAAGATATTGCCTCATTGCATTTTTACAAGTCTATGAGTCTTCATCTTCGACTCTTTGAGTCTGAGTCTTCGAACCAAGGGCATTGATCTTCTAATTCTTTTGCTCTCTAGCTTCGAAACCAGGTCAGAACCAGTGCTTAACTGACATCTCATTCTACGAGCCTTTGAGCTCTATGAGTCTTCGAGTCAGTGACAGCTGCATTCTGCCTCGGCTGATTAACTGATCACGGGTCTTCGCAACGGGTCCCTCAATTTACGACCCTACGAGCTTCAATCTACGACCCTGCGAGCTTTGACTCTATAACCCTGCATGTTGTGACTCTACGAGTCTTTGCTTCGAGTCTGCGAGATGCGGCTCTTCACCTATCTGCTCCTTGGGTCTGTGAAACTACGACCCTTTGACCTTGTGGGCCTTCGAGGCTTCGACCCTATGTCTCTTCAAAGCTTCGACCCTATGGTCCTTTGAGGGTGCTTCGAGCCCCATGGTCTGATGGTTTACGACCTGCGACCTTCAAGTCGCCTAGTCTACGACCTTCGACCTTCGAGTTGTCTGGTCTACGACCTTTGAGTTTTCGACTGTACTGGCTACGAGTCTACTGATCTTCGAATTAAGGACATATATAGGTAGACTCCCTTTACGAGTTCACTCTAAGAGATCACTCTACGAAGTTATCCAACCAAGTACGGATCTTCGACCCAGACCTTCAACCATGCGAGTTCGCTTCGCATAATGTTGACAATAATGACAGCTCAACCTCATAGGAACAACACTTTTTTATCCTTTTGAGAAGTCTACAGGCAGTTCCCCTGCACCTATCCCACCTTTCCTTTTCATTCTTTCAGGAAGTCCACTGACAAGTCCCCGGTACCTATCCTTAGTCTTTAAATTTACTTTTAGGAAGTCCGTAGGCACTTCTCCTGCACCTATCTCACCTTCTTTGTTTTATTCTTTCAGGAAGTCCACCGGCAGTTCTCCGGTACCTATCCTCAGTTGTTAAATTTAATTTCGGAAAGTCTGCAGACAGTTCCCCTGCAACTATCCCACATTTTCTTTTCAATTTCAAGTAAGTCCGTAGGTGGTTTCCCTACGCTTATCCTTTTCATTTTCTCCGTTTGGGAAGTCTCTGAGCAATTTCCCTGCACTTATCCCACCTTTACTTTTCAATTTCTGTCGGCCCTAGATGTTTTTTTAATTCTTGTTAACCATAGAAGCCTTTGAAAGTTCTGACACCTTTTTGCCCTTTTTAATTCCTGTTGGCCCTAGACGCTTCTTAAATTTTCATTTGTTTTAAAAGCCTCCTGCCCAACCATGACGTTTTACCTTCACTACAAGAAATCTAGCCTACGGTAACATCAAACGATAACACTATTGAAAACGTGATATGATAGGTAGGTAAAGGGAAAAAAATTGGGGCGGCAACTTAGATTGGGCTTTGTAGGATACTTTTGGTGCGTGGTATTGGACAAATGTTATAATAAATCTAAAAAAAACACAGTGGGAAGTTTAGGCGTGATATTTTCAGAAAGTGTTACTGCTCACATTTCCCAGGATTCATAACAAAAAAAAAAGAACTCTCATACTTTATCCCTCGCTCATTATTCAAGGAAAACTCTTAACCAGGGAGTTGATCTGCTGCCCCCCAGACACAAAGTTGTTGATGCCCTACACTTTCTCAATCTCGCTTCTCGTCAACGAGTATTGGTGTGTTAATATCCCTCTCATGAGCTTTGCTATTTTGGGGCGATTTATAGGTGATTTTCGGGTGGTTGTGTGTTCCATGATCCCACGGATCTGCTTCTTGCTTCCCTTTGTTGGTTGAATCATCTTCGGTCAGCGGGGGTATCCTTTAACGAGTTCCGTGTTTGGTAGCCACCCTAAACCTTACTTCGGGTGGGTTGGATGCTATCTCCCGCACACGCCAACTCCTTGTGGGCCGCGTTCTCACCATCTTTGGTGGCGGTTCGTCCTTCCTTGGCTCTCCCAGCAACCTGTGGTTGCTCCCTCGACTTGTTGCACCGTTTCCACATAAGATCTTTGACTCGGGCCGGCTGGTTCGCGTTGGATTGCCTTTCTTCCCACGGGCCACTCATGCTCGGCCGTCTGCTCCCCAATGGATGGATCCCCTCTCCTCGCGCTGTCTGGTCCACCAACGCTTCGTGACTCCCGTGGCGGTTTGTGGTGTCCGGCTCCTTGCTCGGCTCCCTCGGGCCACCCCGATGATCGATGGTCCCTTGGAGCCTAGAGGGGGGTGAATAGGCTCTTATCGAAACTCTTTTGATCTCTTAAGGCACCACACTAATCTAGTCAAGTGATAGAATCACTGCGGAAGATAACCAGATAGTGGAAGTATTTTGTTTTATTATCAAGAGATAAATACAAAAAAATAGAAGCAAGACTCTCTTATACTCTGTTTACAAAGGGATTCACACACTAGCCTAGATTATCTCTTTGAGCTCTTGTGCATACACAGGTTATTCAGGCTTGTTCGCACACTTTCACTCACAAATGTACAAGTATGAATATTTGATGGTCCCTTGGAGCCTAGAGGGGGGTGAATAGGCTCTTATCTAAACTCTTTCTATCTCTTAAGGCACTACACTAATCTAGTCAAGTGATAGAATCACTGCGGAAGATAACCAGATAGTGGAAGTATTTTGTTTTATTATCAAGAGATAAATACAACAAAATAGAAGCAAGACTCTCTTACACTCTGTTTACAAAGGGATTCACACACTAGCCTAAATTATTTCTTTGAGCTCTTGTGCATACACAGGTTATTCAGACTTATTCGCACACGTACACACCATTTACAAATATACAAGTATGAATATTTATACAAACATTCCTAAGAGACTACCTTGGAACTTGTAGTTCCGGAATGCGTTCAGCACAAACTATTCCTCGGTAATCTCTCTGTCTTGACTGCTGCGGTTTGTGGAGCTCGAGGTCTTGGGTTTGAAGAGTATAACTGCATTTGTGAGTTCCCAAATACAATTGAGGTTGTGTCCACATATCCGGATAATCCACGTGTAAGATTCTTCAATTTCTCAATAAGTTTGTTTTACATCGGGATGCCACGAGCTGATAACTTTAAATGCGGTGAGTTGAAGTAGTATCTTCTTGGTCCGGTGTAATTTTCCTTACTCCGTTGCTAATGAAGCTCGAAACCTTACTCCGTGTCAGTGGTTGCTTACTCCGTATCTGTTTAGTATTGGAATCCTTAGTCCGTGTCAGCGCTTCCTTACTCCGCATGTAAGTTCCTTATTCCGTATGTAAATTCCTTACTCCGTATGTAAGTTCCTTACTCCGGGCGAGTCTAAGGGTTCGGAATGCTTACTCCGTACTTGCCCTTCCTTACTCCGTATGAGTAAAGTTGTCCGGATTCCTTACTCCGAATCTAGTTTCCTTACTCCGTGCGAATAAAGACTCGGGTCCTTATTTCGCATTAATACTTCCTTACTCCGTATCAGTTTGACTTAGTCCGTTTGAGGCACTAGGAACATATTCCGTAATCCGTAGCTTTTAAGTTCTTAGTCCGCACGAATGTTCCTTATTCCGTATGTATTGATGACTTGGTTATTTACCAAGTGTTTGACGACACTCACTCGTGTCCGGATCAGGATTATGTATCATGTCCTTAGCTTTGCTCTCACGAGTGCATCTCCGGATTAATAACATATCTTCTGCAACGATCAAATAAAGACAAAAGATCTCAGATCAAATTATATAAGGCTTTATCAGCATTATCCAAATTCGGGTTTGATCCAACAATCTCCCCCAATTATGGATATGCCCAAACCCTTTGTAATCTGATCCGGTAGCGAGGCAAAAAGATAACATACAAAATACGCATCACAACCAATTTCATTTATCAGCAACTAAGTACAATTTAGCCTTAATACAAGATTTTCACTAAGGTACATAAGGCTTACTATACTTGAAGATCATAGTTGCTGCCTTCTCTCTAAGCTCCATTGTCTGCTTCATCGTATAAGTTGTGTGTTGGCTCCACGATTTGTCCACAGTCAAAAAGGACTTGATGAAGTAACAGACAAAGGCCCCGCAGCTATCTTCATCCGGCTGTTGTGGCACTTGCTTCTTGCCCCGGAATGGCACCTTCAGCTTCTCAGTTGGACCCAAGGGTGTGATGCCCAACTCTTCATATAAACCAGCTTTCTTCACAGCTTCAGTCAGCCTGAGACACAGTGGTCCCATTGATTCTTTCTTACAAAGTGCTCCACAATCTGATGAGAATCAATGAGAATCATTTGCTTGGACTGAATCATGAAGACAGCTATCATGAAGTGGGGCGACATCATCCGGTACGGAATGAGGATAGTTGAGAGAGTTTTCCATGGCTTGCTATCCTCAGCAGTTCCGTCGATGAAGGACTGAATGAGATCCACACTGGGAAGATAGCCTTCATTCCAGCACGGTAGAACTTCAAACAAGTGCCCGTCCTTGTATAGACATGGAAACTGCCTCATCTCCATTTTAATAGCCCTCGAGAAGTTGTCAATGTCTTCTATAGTAAAGAGTCCTTTCTCCAAACAAAGAGTCTAAATGTCGGCCGGGGAGAAAGGGTACATTTCAGAAAGACATCTTCTCTCAGCAGAAGACGCTGCATAGGACTTCATTGCTTTGCGAACGCATCCATCCGCATTAGAAGGGTCAAACGCCGCATATGATGGGAGGAAGGTGTCGACTGCGGATGAGGAGGATGGAGGAGGAGCTGGAGCTGCAGTAGAGGAGCTTGGCTGAGAGAAGCGGCTTCGTTTGGGAATTTGAACTCCCTGAAGCACTAAAGAGGCAGGCCGCTTCTCAGCCCGAGTAGATGGTTGTGGTGCAGAAGGAGCAGACGGATCAGATGACACTCTCTCCCCCGGTTTGGCAGATCGCCGGGAAGCAACGGGAGGACGAGCCATCGTGTGCGCTAGGTCCGCGAAGGAGGTAGACAATGAATGGACAGACGAGGCGACGAGATCCATTTTCTGCTCCATGGAGGTGGAGGAGTCAGTGAGAGCGGAGAGGAGTTGGGTGCCAAGTACATCAACCTTGGCGGCGATGGCGGAAATTTGGGTGCTGTGAGCCTGGGCGTGGCGGTCCAGCTGGGCAGAGAGCACAACGTCGGAGTGAACCATGCCAAAAGAATCACGCCCAAGGACCAACTCCGGAGCTTTGGAGGACTCCCCCGTATGAACAGGAGCAGGAGTGCGGCTGGCGCGAGGAGTCCGCGAGAGTATCGCGCAGCAGAAGGGGCATCTGGAGCATCGAGGCATCCGGAGCAGCTGACCCGCTTTGACCGAGAGAGGTCAACCATGGGAATGGCGGCAGCAGAGAAGAGGGGCCAGCCTTAGCGGGGGAAGGACCCCGGGCGGAAAGGATCGGGCCGGGAGGGGGTAGGGAACGGCACATCTGGAATGGAGGCCGGCGTAAGAAAGCTGTGATCCAAGTTCCAGATGATCATTGTCTCCGGGGATTGGGTATATCGTGTGTAAAACACCCTGAGATCGTTGTCAGGAATGGAGGCAGTGTGGGCAAGGCTAAAACGGAGCCATAGGTCCGTTAGAGTGTCGGCGGAGAGATGGTCTAGATAATCTCGGGGTTGAGGTAGGGGAGGCAAAGGAGCTTCAGGTTTAGATTCCAGGACATCAGCAGTGGCTGCAGCAACAGCGGTGTCAACCGCGGCAGCAATAGCGGAGGTGGAGGGAGTAGGGACATCCGCAACAAAGGGGACTGAAGAAACAGCTTTAGGGGCACTGCGCTGAGATGGCCCCGTAACCTCGGATGGGTCAGCACGAACGCTGAGCTGGGAGGCTCGAGAGTGGGAAGGTGCTGCAACGGACCGAATCCGGGAGGATCGGGGTGCAGAACTGACGTCGGGGGCTTGGCTGTCGGAGGGGTCACTAACAGAACTGCCTTGTTGTTCCGAGGCAAGGAGAATGCGGAGAGCTGCAGATGGTCGGCGGGCTGTCATGTTCCCATCTGGCGTAAGATAACGAAGGTAATAAGCCGAAGGAAATGGAACAACATCATATCGGGCGAAATGGTCCGGATTAAGATGCCGGAAGACAATGCTGAGGATGCGCTCGAAGGAACGATTCTTGGGACCATTCTGCAGCAATCGAAACAAGAACATCCCCCAATCCGTCGAAAGACCGTCAAAAACGCTGTACATGGCCAGGAGAAGGTCGTACAGAACGGAGTCCAAGGCGGATGTGCGAGCCAGTAGACATCGACCCAAGATGGTCGCCATACATCGATAGCGACCTTGGAAGGATTTCACCTTGTATTCCTTCCCTTTTTGTGTGCAACCCATAGAAGCCGCCATTGAATCGGCATCTGGGCGCTGAGGTTCATCGGAAGGTAGGTGGAGAGCAGCGCGGAGAACGGCCGGAGTGATGGTGATGGATTCACCGCGGACATAGGAGGTGATGGTGTCGGTGGTGCAGCGAATCCGTTGGTAATACTCAATGATGTCGTCGATAAGAAGATCGACGGGATTGGAGATCAGGTTGAGTAGATGCGAGGCTTCAAGGAGAGGGCGAAGTTGGAGAAACCAGTCTGGAGGATTAGATACAAGACAAAGAATCAACCCAGATGGCCAGGATTAACGCCGGAGAGAGAGATTCTGGGTGCCATTGCAGATGAAATTTGAAGGACAAGAGGAAAGGTGAGGTCTTGGCGATGGAAGGAGCAACGAGAGGTTTAGGGATTTGAAATGAGCAATACTCGTGCTTCGCAGGAATGACCAGAACATATAAGACCGAGACCGCAAATGTCAGCGGGTCTAGGAATTGGTGAGTGAAATAGGGACCCGCTTGACAGGCTGATGTCATTAGTCTGGATATCAATGCGCCTCCGAATGAAACGATGTCGTGGAGACCGCATGACCAAATAAGTGTAACAGCTGGTTGCCATCCAGAGTAGTGTGTGTGTGTGCATCCCGAGATTTGCATTTAATGAATCATCATGATTCCTCCTCAAAAGCATGCGACATATAGGAAGACTTGGATTGTCGCAATTAGATTGTGTCAGGAGTCCGGAGGAATGAACCGACAATCATCCGGAGTAAATAATAGTCGAGGAAGAGTATCCAGATGAAAAGTAGACCGTGTCCGTAGTAGACAGAGTTCAGTGAGAGAGTAAATTAGATTCCTTTGCAGTCAATAAGTCGAAGAGAAGAGAAGTACCCCAACACTTCAAATCCAAGACTATGGACTAGATTTATCGATACGATTGCAAAGAAAATCTGAACCTGTAGCTAAAAAAAATGAACTGAAAATACAAAAGCTTAACAGGCAAGGATTAGTACGGATTAGAGAAAATAATCAGTGAAAAACGACATAATCCGAACAAATGAGAAACAGAACTTATGTATTACAAAGCATGTAAGAGACATATACATACGTGAGAATGATCAATATTACTGAATCAGGGCATATGTCAGATAACAATACACAAGTTCATATAGGTCAACATAAATAAACCGTCTTGCTGAACAACGTAGCTAAGATTAATTAAAGATCATATGATTTGGTCAATTTAGGATTCATGAGTGAAAAATGAGGAAGCGAACACATGTCAAAAGTAAGTAGGTGATTAGTCGATTAAAATGCATGGTTGAAGAAAGAAAATATATCCAAGCATGCCACTTTTCTGATCCAAAACAGCATGTCCAGTCAGATCCGGAAGTAAAAGTTTAGAAGAGGGAGTATCCGAGACATATTAGGGGTTCATTACTGCTCCCCCGTAGATCATTTAATCCTCTCAATGAAAAGCTCCCCCTCAAATAGACAGCCTGGAAAGAGGTCATGAGACATATACGGGGGGTATTACTGAATAATATGTAAAGCGTTTTCTCCCCCGTAGATTGTGCAATCCTCTCGGTTGACCTTTCCTGTTTGTAGAAATTCAGCACTGTCTATCTTATTAGAAAACTATACTTCAGAAGCTGATTAGACTGCGATTGAGTATTCATCCACCAGGCATTCCAAGCTAACCCATTTCATTTCTTCAACTATACATGTTAATAGAGTAATCAAAATGAACATGCTGTTGTCATGTGGGGATCAGTGGAAATTAAGATCATGAAACCAGAAAGAGGTAAATCATATAAACTTTAGTCATGTTAGCTTAAACGATTTCAGTCAGGAAAGGCAAGCATCCTCCCATAATGAAGTTGATATTAATATCAGAAGCATAAAGCCATTAATCAGTAAGTATGATCAGCATTAAAGTCAGTATGTATCTTCTACTTTCAATAAAAGCACCATGCATGTTCTGATAGTAAGTATACTGTTGGGTAATGTAAATGTGAAGCTATGCAGAGAAGTCAAGCATACCTAATCGGATGAGTAGTTCAGAGAATCTTGCATCAGGTAGGGGCTTTGTAAGAATGTCTCACGGTTGATCTTCAGTAGCAACATGTTCCAAGGAAATGTGATTTTTGAGAACATGGTCGCGTATGAAGTGATACCTGACCTCAATATGCTTCGTCTTAGGATGCATGACAGGATTGTTGCTGATAGCAATTGCACTAGTGTTGTCACAGAGAGTGGAATAGATGACATGTTGAAACCGTAGTCGGAAGTTGACTTTGCATCCGGAGAGGTTGCGCAAGAACTCCCAAAGCTATATATTCCGCCTTCAGTAGAGGTTGATACGGAATCTCGCTTTCATCGAACCATGAGATTAATCTATTTCCAAGAAACCGACACATACCACTTGTGCTCTTCCTTGTCGATGCGACATCCAGCGAAGTCGGCATCGAGTATCCGGATAAGGTGAAGTTGGACTCCTTTGGGTACCAGGAGTCCCAAATTCATCGTTCCCTTAAGATACCTTAATATCCGTTTAACATGAAGCATATGTGACTCCTTGGGATTCGCCTTGATATCGTGCACGATGCAAGTTGCAAACATAATATCTGGGCGACTTGTTGTAAGATACAACAATGATCCTATCATCCCTCTATAGTCGATCACATTTACCGATATGCCATCCACATCAGGATCTAACTTGGCACCGACGAGGCATGGGAGTTTTGACAGAGATGAACCTTCCATACCAAACTTCTTAATAAGATCGCGTGTGTACTTAGCTTGATTAATGAATATTCCTTCTTCAATTGTTTAACTTCTATTCCAAGGAAGTAGGACAGTTCTCCCATCATGCTCATCTCAAACTTGCCTGTCATCAACTTAGCAAACTCTTCACAAAGCTTCGGATTCGTTGATCCGAAAATGATATCATCCACGTATATCTGTACGATTAGAGTGTGTCCTTTCTCTTTTCGTAGAAATAAGGTGGTGTCAATCTTCCCTTTTTGGAAGTTGTGAGCAAGTAGGAATTCTGACAGTGTGTCATACCAGGCTCTTGGAGCTTGCTTCAAACCGTATAAAGATTTCTGAAGTTTGTAGACCAGATGTCCTGCTTTAGGTTCAATGAAACCGGGAGGTTGTTCTACGTAAACCTCCTCTTGAAGATCTCCATTCAGGAATGCGCTCTTGACGTCCATTTGATAAACTATGAAGTTTTCATATGAAGCGTATGCCAGAAACATCCGAATTGCCTCAAGTCTTGCTACAGGAGCAAAGGTCTCATCAAAGTCTATTCCTTCTTCTTGACGATATCCTTTCGCTACCAGTTTGGCTTTGTTTCGGATTATTATTCCATCCGTATCAAGCTTGTTCCGGAACACCCATTTAACTCCAATGACTTGCTGAGACTTAGGCCTCGGTACTAAGGTCCACACATTGTTCCTCTTAAATTGATTCAGCTCTTTTTGCATGGCTTCTATCCAATTTGAATCCTGAAGAGCTTCATCTACCACCTTTGGTTCTATTTGAGATAGAAAACACGAGTAAAGACTCATGTTTGAGGTGGCTGCTCTTGTCCTTACACCAACAGTAGGATCACCAATCACTTGATCTCGAAGGATGGTTTCGGGTCCATCTGTAATTCGTGCATGTGATGGTTGATCGTGAATAATTTGAAGCTCGCGATTTGGTGGTTCACGTATATCTGCTGGTTGAGCTTCTTCCGGACCAGATGTTTCCGTATTAGAAGGTACGGTTGAACTAGATGGTTCTTCAACACTGTTTCTGTCAGTGTTAACTAGTCCGGACGGACTTGAAGGTGCTCCGGAATTTTGGGTATCCGTAGGAGTATGTCCGGAGCTAAACGGTAGTCCAGAGTCCGAGTCATCCGTAGCATTGTCCATATCATTTCTTTGTGCTCCTCTGGTGCCGCTTGGTTGCTCAGTATGTATAACAGGAACAGTCATAAACTTTGAATAGTTGATGTTGTTGTCTTGAACCTGTACGTTAGAACTTGAAGAAGCAACTTTTGACCAATCAAGATTAGTTTCATCAAAGGTCACATGTGTCACGCCCCCAAATCCCAGAAGGACCGGAACTAAGAGTGTGACTTCCCCATGCCCGCACCCAAAGGGTCAAGGGGTTGGTGACTAGCACCGATATGGACTACACATTGGTGTTGTCCGAGATAAACCTGTACATTCATACATCAAGGGTATTCATGTACATTCTCACATGCTATGAAGTTAAGAAAAATAATTTATTAATAACAGAGTCATGCTATAATTTCAATACAACTTCCACGGACCCTCGTCCGAATATTCAAATAATAAAAACAATCATGTTTTACAAAATCCATAAACCAAGTTATTACAAAATTTAAAACAAACAAAAACTAGCTTCGGACCAGCCTCTAGCGAATGAGTTGATACCTGAAACATGTCAACAAAGTAGGGGTGAGCACAAATGCCCAGTAGGTGATCTCCATCTCCTCACCATCCTATAACATGAATTCCTAAGTCTACATGATCGGTGTATGCTTATGCCAGTGTAGTGTCCTATTTTATCACAATAAGCTTACATTTAATTACAAAATATAATATCACACATTACATTTCATTTATCAAAGGTTCACACCAGCAATTCCACCATCCGTGGGATCCCCGTTATCAACTCCAAGAATCCAAAGCATTACCAAACAGCCATATGTGGGACCCGCGGTGTCCCTAACAACAACCTGCCACATATGGGACCTAGGTTAACCAGCCACGTAAGGGACCTGCGGCCTCTTGCCGGCCCTACATGGGACCTGCAGTTAACCCAACCAGCTCCACCACCAATTCCACACATACGATCAATAGACAGAATATTCCAACTTACTAGTATTCAATACACAACTTAACAAAACATTTTAATCCAACTAGTAATAATGTACCACAAATGATATATATATATAATTATATATTATCAAATCGATAATGTTAAGCCACAAATAATATTTCTAATGACAAATTAATAAAAGCATACGACAAATAATATTTATATAATTTACACTATAATATATATTAAGCCTAACAATATTTATATTAAACTACAATCTCCGCCCAAACGATGTTTATTTAATTAACTACGAAATCAAGCTTAAGCAATATCTCGTATTAATAACTAACAATATCGGCCTAAAAATCTTTAAATTATTAAACTAATATTAACAGACCCAAATAGAATTTATAACATCTTAGACTAGTAATGTCAACCTCGTATATATATATATATATATATATATATATATATATATATATATATGTATTTATAATATTAACCAAACAAAATTCATTATATATATATTTTAAAAACAAATGAAACCCATTACTTTTGGGTCAAAGAAGCCATGGCGGGACAAATCCCAAAGGTCAAGAGAAATAGGCGTCATTATGATTGGTGGGGTCTACAATTTTAATGCAGATTAAAACATGCCTTCAGTGGCATTATGTCAATAGCTATAGAATGATTTCTAATCATGCGAACAGGAGACGCCTCCTCCACGTCAAATGTGCTCTATAAAATGTAGTTAATTAATAATATAAAATGTCAATAGCTAGAAAATGCAGTTTATTTGTAGTCCAGTGGCGTGATATGGACAGGAACCCTGTCGCTGACTGACCAGACTGTCGCATGACAGTCTGGTATTGCATGGAAGGCCAGGCCGACTGGCCTGGCATTATACCGAATAATAATAATAAATAAATAATAGGTAGAATTTTCAGAAGGAGATTAAGTGCACGAGATGTGAAGCCGTGCAACCACCTTCTCCCGACCGAGCGTGTATGCTCTCGTTAGGTGCAGGAGCGTGAAGTCGCGAGTCCGTCTGGAGTCGACCGAGCACGAACAAGTTTATATATATATATACACATATATATATATATATATACCGAATGATAATTATAAATACAACTATGTATACATATATAATCGATTGCTTCCATCTCATTGCTTCCCGAGGACGAACGTAATCACGTCGCACCAAAACCCAACGACCGGGTGATAGATACTACATATTTGCATACTATTAAAAACGAACAAACATGGATCTCTTTCGCATTCATGCAACAAGATAACGCGGAATCAAGGATCACCTACCTAGATTCAAACTGGAGAGATGAAAAACACGACGGCTTCAAACACAGCGTTTCTCCCTTGCCAAGCTCTGCGCACGCACAACTGACCTAGGGTTTCTAACCCAAGCTCTCCTTTTATACTTATCAATATATCTTATTTGATTTAATAATAAGAATAATAATAATGATAATAATTTAATTAATAATAATAATAACAACATGATTAGTAATTATAATTATAATAATCACCTCAATAATTACATAAATAATAATAACAGTAATAATATTAATTATCATCACAATGATTATAATGGCCTCAAATATTAAAATGATCATATTGGTAATATTACCATTATAATAACAGGACATATTAAAATAATTATTTTAATAATCATAATCATAATCAATAATAAACTCAAAATATTAAAATGTCCTCGCGGAACCTCAGGCTCCAAACTAAACTCACTTACAGCCAAAACGCTCACGTCAACAATTACATCGCCTTTTAAATATTATCATCCTCAATAATAAATCAGCTTACAATGTCACTCAAATACGAGTTCTTACATCCTCCCCATCTTAGAACTTTTCGTCCTCGAAAAGACCAAAGTGCTCAGAAATACTACCCCTACACACAGCTACGCATATCCAATATCTAACATATTACCCACATGAATGAACGCAATTGTTTTCACTAGCATATTTCTCACACAGCCTATCATATTTTATACATAAGCAACACATAGCAACAACCATACATCATGCCCCTCACAAAACCACCACATGTACAGGAGTACTCATTTTAACATACATATCATAGTAAACTTGCTCCCACCACTGAGAAAAATCCTCACATTCTCCCCTTCTTAAGACTTTTCGTCCCCGAAAAGACAAACCAACTAACAATCCGAATGAGAAAGGTCTTTAACCGCATTGATAGGATCAAGAGACCCACCTAGCCATTAACCAGCGGTGTTGTTAAGGCAACACTTGCTCCCGTAACCAGTAACTAGCATAACGCTCGAGGATATACCTTTTACTATTGTGAAGCTATGATACATGCAGCGATTCACATTCCCGTGAACTTACAACACATGTACGAACCAGTCAGTATACTGAGGGGGGGGGGGGGTATCAGCCTCTGTAAATTATTTATGATCGCTTGCCAACGCTATAAAACTGAGATATTCGGGTAACACATTCTTAGTTAAGTCACTTGGAACGCAGAACAAACTCGCCCAACTCCAGTGGTAACTCGAGACTACGGTTAACCAGGGTTACAATAATAAGGTTGAATGGACACCTCAACATAAATCACCAAATCATAGTTGATACGATCACTAATCAAAATTCAAGAACCAATCAAATCAACAAATTTCACCACACACGACCACTACACGCCCAATACCCAATATCGGACCACTACAAGTAACCCCTTATAATTAATCCACCAAATAACCATCATAATGAATCGTTAAAGAAACAACACCATACCAACAACTCCACAACTAACCATATACTACCTTAAAATTCATCCAATTAGTACCAACATCACCATCAAAACTAAGCAATCTAATCGAACCCAAAACAATAAGGATCAACACTAGAACCCAAAAATTAATCAAAGCATTATCAGCTCAAGTCAATATGATAAACTCACCTCCAAAAGTAAACATTGCATAACCAAGGTCCAACAACTTACTCCCAATTAACTAATAGCCCGCAACAAGTGCAACAAAGAAACATTACCTCACAAATCATGATTATATATTAGAAACAATATATCAGTCAGAGAAGAATCACAAACAAAGTACAAAACAAAACAACATCAAAATATCAACAATCATGCGAATATCCACTCCCGTACATGGGAGGAAGGCCACACCCGAGTAGGCTCCACAGCCACAGCCACACAGGCTACCATAACCACAGCCACACAGCACACTTTCAAGCACAACACAATAATTTGCATTCACATTACATCAAATAACACATGTAGTCGTATTACACAACTATACCCCAAAACAGGGCAAAAGTCCACAACATGTCATTTGCACGCCATATCATATGAAGAATATCCAAACAATCATACAGTATGGTAATCCACATTGACATCAGTCGACATGAATCACAATAATATTTAACACAGAGTCGATCATCATTATGTATTCATTTATTTACTATTGTTACCAGTGTTGTAAGTATATTATTTATGATTATTATTATTATTATTATTAGTTTTATTATACATTTACCATTCTTATTAATAACTGGTTACACGCGTCAACAGAGTCCACTACAAGCCAACACCACAAAGGTACATGCAACCAATAACAAGCAAGGACTCACAAACAAGCAGGCCAACAGCCTACCAATATTTACTGGGCAAATTAATGCAATTATAAAATTACAATTTAGCTAAGGGATCAACATCATCCTAACTCATTAGCAATCAACCAAGAATCCATATCACATTCAACCAGCAAAGGAAAATAACCTAATCAACATAAAACCAACAACACAACCAACATACAGCAACGGGAAAATCAACACAATCATATTCACAAGTTAACAAGGAAGTGAATATTTCAAACATCCATCCACCAACATCAACCAACCTCAAGGGATCTTGATTTTTCCCCAAATAGCCATATGTGAGACCCACGGTGTCCCTGTTGACAACCAGCCACATATGGGACCTGAGTTAACCAGCCACCTAGGGGACCTGTGGCCTCTTGCCAGCCCTATGTGGGACCTGTGGTTGACCCAACAATCTCCACATCCAAAACACCACCAATTCGCATACGTAAAATTAACAAACTAGAAATGTTAAATTCAATGGCCAATATATAAAGCATTTCAGAGTATTTAAATCATGAAACCAATGATAACGTGTCAAAAATGACAATCACAACACCAACAAGTAGTAACAACCAGACGATATCTATAATATAACACTACAATATCAAGCTAAAGTAACACCCTTCTTTTATTTATTTATTTATTATTTCAAATCTAGAATTATAATCTTTATTTAGTATTATATTTTATTATTATTATGTATATATATATATATTTTCATTTTATAACACACAGAGTTAACTTTCAACTGTATTTTAAAGACATCATCACTTGTTTAACAAGTTACACAATTCAAATCTAAGGGAAAAAAAGTATTCTTACTTTCCTCATGTGGTGTTCCTCCAAGACCATTTCCAAAACCTCTTATAAAGTTATAAGAAATATCCTCCATTTGATTCTCAAATTGCTTAATCATCTTCTAAATCGTTTACTCACTAACATTTTGAAAAGACAAATTATTAAAATATGTTATCCAATGAAAATAAATTCTTCATCCCCATTCCAAAATACTATGTCATTACTATCTTCCCCACTAGTTGACACTTGAAACATTTTGATTACCTTCAAACGAAAATAAATCATTATTGAATATACCAAATTTATCATTGTCTTATCATAATATTAAAGCCTAATATCTGATAAATATATATTGTTAGCCATAACACTTCCTAGTTTTACTACATTATTAAATTCATTGTACTATTTAATTCTTGAATACTTTATCTCATCTTTTACCGTTGTTTTACCTTATTCTTTACTTTTATTAAATCTTTTTTTTTTCAACCACCCAATACCTTTTTGCAAAAACATTTATGACCCTTAAGTTCACAACAAACAAACAAGAGAGCTCTAACACTGTTCTTAAGAAATAATCACATGCGACATTACCTCACTCTTGACCCATAAGCTTACACCCAATAGAACTCATGACTCCCAACAGTCATCCATGGGACATTGCCCCTCACCTATACACTTCCATTAAGCAATGAACCATAACAAGCATGACCCAATAGGTCCTCATCAAATCACAGTGGGGTCCATTTTCCCCTGAACTCCATCACAATCACCCAATCATTTAACTGGCTACCCAAGCCATCGAACAATTGGTAGGGTTCATATTTCCCCTACCACAACATCATAATAATATAAAGCGAAAAGTAATACTCTAACATATAGTACTTGAATCAGCTCAAAACAATACAAGTCTATCCAAAACAATGTTAGTTATTAACAAGCAACTACGCAAATCATTCCAGGCAATTTCAAGAATTTTCACAACTATAAAGTCAAACTATCACCAGAGTACCAAGCACAACCAATTCTAGTATCTATAATGTGCAATGTATGCACCCATCCCAATGCATCCTAAGATGATCTAACTGACACTAAGGTAACCAAGGACACTATTAAGGACTGCGTTGATCAGGCGCCCTCCCTAATGTCTCCCAAGCTCCAAAGTCTCAATCAATCACCCTACTACGCTAGGTCCACTAAACCGACGGCTCTGATACCAACTTGTCACGCCCCCAAATCCCAGAAGGACCGGAACTAAGAGTGTGACTTCCCCATGCCCGCACCCAAAGGGTCAAGGGGTTGGTGACTAGCACCGATATGGACTACACATTGGTGTTGTCCGAGATAAACCTGTACATTCATACATCAAGGGTATTCATGTACATTCTCACATGCTATGAAGTTAAGAAAAATAATTTATTAATAACAGAGTCATGCTATAATTTCAATACAACTTCCACGGACCCTCGTCCGAATATTCAAATAATAAAAACAATCATGTTTTACAAAATCCATAAACCAAGTTATTACAAAATTTAAAACAAACAAAAACTAGCTTCGGACCAGCCTCTAGCGAATGAGTTGATACCTGAAACATGTCAACAAAGTAGGGGTGAGCACAAATGCCCAGTAGGTGATCTCCATCTCCTCACCATCCTATAACATGAATTCCTAAGTCTACATGATCGGTGTATGCTTATGCCTAGTGTAGTGTCCTATTTTATCACAATAAGCTTACATTTAATTACAAAATATAATATCACACACATTACATTTCATTTATCAAAGGTTCACACCAGCAATTCCACCATCCGTGGGATCCCCGTTATCAACTCCAAGAATCCAAAGCATTACCAAACAGCCATATGTGGGACCCGCGGTGTCCCTAACAACAACCTGCCACATATGGGACCTAGGTTAACCAGCCACGTAAGGGACCTGCGGCCTCTTGCCGGCCCTACATGGGACCTGCAGTTAACCCAACCAGCTCCACCACCAATTCCACACATACGATCAATAGACAGAATATTCCAACTTACTAGTATTCAATACACAACTTAACAAAACATTTTAATCCAACTAGTAATAATGTACCACAAATGATATATATATATATAATTATATATTATCAAATCGATAATGTTAAGCCACAAATAATATTTCTAATGACAAATTAATAAAAGCATACGACAAATAATATTTATATAATTTACACTATAATATATATTAAGCCTAACAATATTTATATTAAACTACAATCTCCAGCCCAAACGATGTTTATTTAATTAACTACGAAATCAAGCTTAAGCAATATCTGTATTAATAACTAACAATATCGGCCTAAAAATCTTTAAATTATTAAACTAATATTAACAGA
The DNA here is from genome assembly GCA_023512835.1 of Taxillus chinensis. Lineage (NCBI taxonomy): Eukaryota > Viridiplantae > Streptophyta > Magnoliopsida > Santalales > Loranthaceae > Taxillus > Taxillus chinensis. The sequence goes on along the minus strand of CM042090.1, from coordinate 54,372,845 downwards.
CCCAAATAGAATTTATAACATCTTAGACCAGTAATGTCAACCTTCGTACAGTCTATATATATATATATATATATATATATATATATATATATATGTATTTATAATATTAACCAAACAAAATTCATTATATATATATTTTAAAAACAAATGAAACCCATTACTTTTGGGTCAAAGAAGCCATGGCGGGACAAATCCCAAAGGTCAAGAGAAATAGGCGTCATTATGATTGGTGGGGTCTACAATTTTAATGCAGATTAAAACATGCCTTCAGTGGCATTATGTCAATAGCTATAGAATGATTTCTAATCATGCGAACAGGAGACGCCTCCTCCACGTCAAATGTGCTCTATAAAATGTAGTTAATTAATAATATAAAATGTCAATAGCTAGAAAATGCAGTTTATTTGTAGTCCAGTGGCGTGATATGGACAGGAACCCTGTCGCTGACTGACCAGACTGTCGCATGACAGTCTGGTATTGCGTGGAAGGCCAGGCCGACTGGCCTGGCATTATACCGATAATAATAATAAATAAATAATAGGTAGAATTTTCAGAAGGAGATTAAGTGCACGAGATGTGAAGCCGTGCAACCACCTTCTCCCGACCGAGCGTGTATGCTCTCGTTAGGTGCAGGAGCGTGAAGTCGTGAGTCCGTCTGGAGTCGACCGAGCACGAACAAGTTTATATATATATATATACACATTATATATATATATATACACCGAATGATAATTATAAATACAACTATGTATACATATATAATCGATTGCTTCCATCTCATTGCTTCCCGAGGACGAACGTAATCACGTCGCACCAAAACCCAACGACCGGGTGATAGATACTACATATTTGCATACTATTAAAAACGAACAAACATGGATCTCTTTCGCATTCATGCAACAAGATAACGCGGAATCAAGGATCACCTACCTAGATTCAAACTGGAGAGATGAAAAACACGACGGCTTCAAACACAGCGTTTCTCCCTTGCCAAGCTCTGCGCACGCACAACTGACCTAGGGTTTCTAACCCAAGCTCTCCTTTTATACTTATCAATATATCTTATTTGATTTAATAATAAGAATAATAATAATGATAATAATTTAATTAATAATAATAATAACAACATGATTAGTAATTATAATTATAATAATCACCTCAATAATTACATAAATAATAATAATAAAAGTAATAATATTAATTATCATCACAATGATTATAATGGCCTCAAATATTAAAATGATCATATTGGTAATATTACCATTATAATAACAGGACATATTAAAATAATTATTTTAATAATCATAATCATAATCAATAATAAACTCAAAATATTAAAATGTCCTCGCGGAACCTCAGGCTCCAAACTAAACTCACTTACAGCCAAAACGCTCACGTCAACAATTACATCGCCTTTTAAATATTATCATCCTCAATAATAAATCAGCTTACAATGTCACTCAAATACGAGTTCTTACAACATAGATAGATTCTTTAACTTTAAAAAGTTTTCTATTGAAGACCCGATAAGCCTTGCTATGTAGTGAGTACCCGAGAAAAATCCCATCATCAGATTTTGGTTCAAATTTATTTCGGGTCTCTTTGCCATTTATCAATATATAGCAAGTACACCCAAAAGCTCTGAAATGTGAAATTGAAGGTTTTCGTCCTCTCCACATCTCAAAGGGTGTTTTCATGGTAGATTTATTTATTAGAGTTCTATTTTGAACATAGCAGGGCGGTGGACACACTCCCATTTATGGGCGAGAGGAAGTGTTGCCCCTGCTAACATGGATCTACCAGCTTCAACTAAAGTACGATTCTTGCGCTCAGCTACGCCATTTTGTTATGGAGTTCTGGGAGAAGAGAAGTCATGCAGTATGCCCTGTTCAGAACAATATGATCTCATTTCTGAAAAATCAAATTCTGTACCATGATCACTCCTGATGCACTTTATGCTCAGTCCTTGTGAGTTGCTTATCCAGTTGAAAAGATCTACTAGATGTTCAAAAGTTTTATCCTTTGATTTCAGGAACATCACCCAAGTGTATCTGGTGAAATCATCGATAACCACAAGTGTATATCTCGCACTGACAGGAGACGGAACGAGAAAGAGGACCACGGAGGTCCATATGAAGAAGTTGTAGAGGAGCAGTTATTGAATTAACTGATTTACTCTTAAAGCTATGTTTGGTCTGTTTGCCCAGTTGGCATTCTCGACAGAGAGTGTCTCTGGAGAATTTGAGTTTAGGTAGACCAGTGACAAGATCAAGTGACGCTAACTTAGACAATGTCTTAAAGTTTAAATGTGCGCATCGCTTGTGCCATAACCAACTATCTTCATCTGAAGCTTTAGTGAGGAAGCATACAGTGGTCGAAGAATTATTTCTTAAGACCACTGAGTATATGTCCCCATCTCTTGATCCATATAACTTAATATCTCCGGATAAGTTTTCTCTTACTGTACAGGAGTTGGACATAAAGGAAACAGTAAATCCTTTGTCACATAAATTACTGACACTTAGCAAATTATGCTTTAAACCTTCGACTAATGCAACTCTAGTGATTGATACACAGCCGTTAGTTAAAGTGCCATACCCGACAGTCTTACCTTTGCTATTGTCACCATATGAAACGGATGGACCTCGTTTTTCATTAACTTCTACGAGCAGAGTCTGATCACCCGTCATATGTCCGGAGCATCCACTATCGAGGATCCACTTGCTTTGATTGATCTTTAACTTCAAGTGATCCGGCAATGCATTCTAGAGATGCTCCTGAAAGACAACAGTTTACACTTTTGGTGCCCAAACTTGTTTCGGGCGGTTAGAGAGAGTAGCAGTATTGTCAACAGTTCCGGATTTGATTTTGCTAGGACTTTTAGCTCTTCGAGTTGACTTTAACTTGTTAGTTTCAACTGCTTCTTTTATTTGGGTTTTCTTAGGAGAGACACTCCTTTGAGGTTTAGATTTTGTTTTGCTCGAAGAAACCCTTTTATTAAACTGATCTTTATTGGATTGAATTTGATTACAAAGCCAGTTATCAGATAAACTCCAACATTCATAGTGATAATGACCCATTTCCCTACAGATGGAACAGACACTATAATGTGAAGTACAAACAGGGGATACAGGTCTCTTAGATTTTACAGACTTTCTACTCTGTTCCCTGTGGCCTAATCCTTTGCGTTTCGGTGACACGCTCTTGGCCCTAGATGCGTTAGCCTTAGCCTTTCCTTTCTTTTTGGGTGCTACAGTTTTGGCTTTAACTGCAGCAGCCTTCCCTTCATCATTAGTTACGGGTGCTACTGCTTCGGGAAGTGAAGTAACAGCCTCAACTCCACAGTCATAAACTATGGTGCCACCTGAAATGAAACCATCCAACGGTTTAGATGTACTAACAGGATATAAGTTGGTTAGTTTAGGAGTGAAATCCGGAGGGCACTCAGTAGCTTGAGCTATGGAAGTCGATGGTTCTAAACCTAGGCCAGGTTTGACTCGGATATTGTCAGGATCAGTCCTAAAGGTAGAGGCTATTTCCCCGGATTTTAGCCACTTACGATTTATTTCCCTTTCCTGTTCCAGTTCATTTTTGAGTCGTTTCACAATAACTTTTAGGCCCGTTAGGTTGGTATTTAACAGATGATTTTCAGCTCTTAGATCATGATACCAAGCCTCTTTTCCTCCAAGTCGACTATGTCCTTTTCAAGTCTAGTGATAGTAAATTCAAGGCGTTTATTCGACTTTCCACATCTTTGTACATTTGAGTAATTATTTGTCTCTCATTCTTTTCATGATCACGTTCACTAATAAGAGATTCTAATTGGTGATGAGCTCAAGAGATAGAAGGTACCTCAGTATTTGCCATGAGGCAGACGTTCGGCTTAGGAGTTGGCTCATCATCTGAGAATTCTTCCTCTTCTTCCGAGCCACTGACGTACTTTGTCACGAACGCCTTCCTCTTGTTCTTGCTGTTGTTCGAGGTGGAATGGTGAGGAGTTACCTTGTCACTTTTCTCGGCCACTTTTGATTTGGATCTGCATTCCTTGGCCCAATGACCGGGTTTCCCACAGTTGAAGCATTCTTGGGAGCTCGACTCCGATTGTTCCTTCCTTCTGGATGATGAGGTGCCTCTTCTGAATCCTTTTCTACTTTTCTGAAGGAATCGTTCAAAGGATTTGACAAGAAGAGCTATTTCCTCTTCTGCGTCTGAGTCAGAATTCTCTGACTCATCCGTATCACCCTCTTGATGATTACTGGAGCATTTCGTAGCTTTGAGAGCTACCCCTTTTTCTTTCCGAGCTATCTTCTCATCACAGTCAGTGTATTTGAATCTGACCTCATGAGTCCGAAGCTCTCCATATATTTCTTCAAGGGCAATGAATGGCCAGTTTTTGTCAGCTTGCATCTGGAGCTGCTTGGAGTAGTATCGATCAGGCAAGGATCGAAAGAACTTGTCATTTATTTGAGACTGAGTGTAGTGCTCATTAACAATTTTTAGCTCTAGAATGAGCTTGCCAAATCTCCGATAGATGCTTTCAAGGGATTCGCCAGGTTTGTGATTGAAACTCTCAAAATTCTTTCTGAGAGCACATATCACATTTTGCATTTGGGATTGACTCCCCTCATAGAGGATTGTCAGTTTATCCCAAACGACTTTCTTGTCGTGCAGCCCTGGACGTCCGTGAAAGCCTCGGAATCCAAAGATGATGTAACATAAGCCGAGCCTTTTCACTAGCACACCGCCAGGCTCTTTCATCGTTGGTAAGTTCAGCATCCGTTTTTGGCCTCCTAACTCCATGTTCTCCGATAGTCATCGGATTTGGAATCTCCTGATGAAGACATGGCCACATGAGATGATCATGGCACACCAGAAACATCTTCATGCGAGCTTTCCACTGGGAGAAAAGCTCAGGTGTGAATTTGGGCGGTTTCGTCAGAGTAAAACCAGAACTCCATGGTTGAGGAGCGGCGGCAGCAGCAGGTTGAGGTGGGTCGACGTTTTCACTGCTGCTTCGATTTGGGATGGGCTCTTGTGCACCTCCGGAGTTAAGGCGAGTGTTGAATAGCATACTGCTTTGTTCAGCCATTGCTTAGAGTAAAAGAGTGGGATCTCTACTTTTGAACAAATAGACTTGCTCTGATACCACTTGATGGTCCCTTGGAGCCTAGAGGGGGATGAATAGGCTCTTATCTAAACTCTTTCTATCTCTTAAGGCACTACACTAATCTAGTCAAGTGATAGAATCATCATGGAAGATAACCAGATAGTGGAAGTATTTTGTTTTATTATCAAGAGATAAATACAACAAAATAGAAGCAAGACTCTCTTACACTCTGTTTACAAAGGGATTCACACACTAGCCTAGATTTTTTCTTTGAGCTCTTGTGCATACACAGGTTATTTAGACTTATTCGCACACGTAGACACCATTTACAAATATACAAGTATGAATATTTATACAAACATTCCTAAGAGACAACCTTGGAACTTGTAGTTCCGGAATGCGTTCAGCACAAACTATTCCTCGGTAATCTCTCTGTCTTGACTGCTGCGGTTTGTGGAGCTCAAGGTCTTGGGTTTGAAGAGTATAAGTGCATTTGTGAGTTCCCAAATACAATTGAGGTTGTGTCCACATATCCGGATAATCCACGTGTAAGATTCTTCAGTTTCTCAATAAGTTTGTCTTACATTGGGGCGCCACGAGCTGATAACTTTAAATGCGGTGAGTTGAAGTAGTATCTTCTTGGTCCGGTGTAATTTTCCTTACTCCGTTGCTAATGAAGCTCGAAACCTTACTCCGTGTCAGTGGTTGCTTACTCCGTATCTGTTTAGTACTGGAATCCTTAGTCCGTGTCAGCACTTCCTTACTCCGCATGTAAGTTCCTTACTCCGCATGTAAATTGCTTACTCCGTATGTAAGTTCCTTACTCCGTATGTAAGTTCCTTATTCCGTATGTAAATTCCTTACTCCGTATGTAAGTTCCTTACTCCGGGCGAGTCTAAGGGTTCGGAATGCTTACTCCGTACTTGCGCTTCCTTACTCCGTATGAGTAAAGTTGTCCGGATTCCTTACTCCGCATCTAGTTTCCTTACTCTGTGCGAATAAAGACTCGGGTCCTTATTCCGCATTAATACTTCCTTACTCCGTATCAGTTTGACTTAGTCCGTTTGAGGCACTAGGAACATATTCCGTAATCCGTAGCTTTTAAGTTCTTAGTCCGCACGAATGTTCCTTATTCCGTATGTATTGATAACTTGGTTATTTACCAAGTGTTTGACGACACTCACTCTTGTCCGGATCAGGATTACGTATCCTGTCCTTAGCTTTGCTCTCACGAGTGCATCTCTGGATTAATAACATATCTTCTGCAACGATCAAATAAAGACAAAAGATCTCAGATCAAATTACATAAGGCTTTATCAGCATTATCCAAATTCTGGGTTTGATCCAACAATATTTATATAAACATTCCTAAAAGACAACCTTGGAACTTGTAGTTCCGGAATGCGTTTAGCACTAACTATTCCTCGGTAATCTCTCTGTCTTGACTGCTGCGGTTTGTGGAGCTCAAGATCTTGGGTTTGAAGAGTATAAGTGCCTTTGTGAGTTCCCAAATATACTTAAGGTTGTGTCCACATATCTGGGTGATCCACGTGTAAGATTCTTCAGGTTCTCAATGAGTTTGTCTTACATCGGGATGCCACGAGATGATAGCCTTAAATGCTGTGAATTGAAGTAGCATCTTCTTGGTCCGGTGTAATTTTCTTTACTCCATTGCTAATGAAGCTCGGAACCTTACTCCATGTAAGTGGTTGCTTACTCCGTATCTATTTGGTACTGGAATCCTTAGTCCATGTCAGCGCTTCCTTACTCCGCATGTAAGTTCCTTACTCCGCATGTAAGTTCCTTACTCCGTATGTAAGTTCCTTACTCCGTATGTAAGTTCCTTACTCCGGGCGAGTCTAAGGGATCTGAGTGCTTACTCTGTACTAGCGCTTCCTTACTCTGTATGTAAGTTCCTTACTCCGTATGTAAGTTCCTTACTCCGTATGAGTAAAGTTGTCCGGATTCCTTACTCCGCATCTAGTTTCCTTACTTCGTGCGAATAAAGACTCGGGTCCTTATTCCGCATTAATACTTCCTTACTCCGTATGTATGAAAGACTCGGATGCCTTACTCCGTGTCTTCTTCACTTTAGTTCACTTGAGGGACTAGGAACATATTCCGCAATCCGTAGCTTTTAAGTTCTTAGTTTGCACGAATGTTCCTTATTCCGTATGTATTGGTGACTTGGTTATTTACCAAGTGTTTGACGACACTCACTCTTGTCCGGATCAGGATTATGTATCCTGTCCTTAGCTTTGCTCTCACGAGTGTATCTCCGGATTAATAACATATCTTCTGCAACGATGAAAGAAACACAAAAGATCTCAGATCAAATTACATAAGGCTTTATCAGCATTATCCAAATTCTGGGCTTGATCCAACAATCTCCCCCAATTATGGATATGCCCAAACCCTTTGTAATCTGATCTGGTAAGCAGTGCAAAAAGATAACATACAGAATACGCATCACAACCAATTTTCATTAATCAGCAACAAAATACAATACAGCCTTAATACAAGATTTTCACTAAGGTACATAAGGCTTACTATACTTGAAGATCATAGTTGCTGCTTTCTCTTTAAGCTCCATTGTCTGCTTCATCGTATAAGTAGTGTGTTGGCTCCAAGATTTGTCCACAGTCAAGAATGACTTGATGAAGTAACAGACAAAGGCCCCGCAGCTATCTCCATCCGGCTGTTGTGGCACTTGCTTCTTGCCCCGAGATTTCGCCTTCAACTTCTCAGTTGGACTCAAGGGTGTGATGCCTAACTCTTTATATAATCCAGCTTTCTTCACAGCTTCAGTCAGCCTGAGACACAGTGGTTCCGATTGATTCTTTCTTACAAAATGTTCCACAATCTGATGAGAATCAATCAGAATCATTTGCTTGGACTGAATCATGAAGACAGTCATCATGAAATGTGGCAACATGATCCGGTACGGAATGAGGATAGTTGAGAGAGTTTTCCATGGCTTGCTATCCTCGCGTTCCTGTCGATGAAGGACTGAATGAGATCCACGCTGGGAAGATAGCCTTCATTCCAGCACGGCAGAACTTCAAACAAGTGCCCATCCTTGTATAGAGATGGAAACAGCCTCATCTCCATTTTAGCTGCCCTAGAGAAGTCGTCAATGTCTTCTATTGTAAAGAGTCCTTTCTCTGAACAAAGGGTCTAAATGTCGGACGGGGAGAAAGGGTACAGGTCAGAAAGACATCTTCTCTCAGCAGAAGACGCAGCATATGACTTTATTGCCTTGCGCACACTTCCATCCGCATCAGAAGGGTCAAATGCCGCATATGATGGGAGGAAGGTGTCAGCTACGGATGAGGAGGATGGAGGAGGAGCTGCAGTAGAGGAGCTTGGCTGAGAGAAACGGCTACGTTTGGGAATTTGAACTCCCGGAAGCAATGAAGAGGCAGACCGCTTCTCAGCACGAGTGGATGGTTGTGGTGCAGAAGGAGCAGGATCAGATGACACTCTCTCCCCCGGTTTGGCAGATCACCGGGAAGCAACGGGAGGGTGAGCCATCGTGTGCGCTAGGTCCGCCAAGGAAGTAGACAAGGATTGGACGGACGAGACGACGAGATCCATTTTCTGCTCCATAGAAGTGGAGGAGTCAGTGAGAGCGAAAAGGAGTTGGGCGCCGAGTGCATCAACCTTGTCGGCGATGGCGGATATTTGGGCGATGTGAGCCTGAGTGTGGCGGTCCAGCTGGGTGAAGAGCACAGCGTCGGAGTGGACCGTGCCAAAAGAGGCACGCCCAAGGACCAACTCTGGAGCTTTGGAGGACTCCCCCGCATGAATAGGAGCAGGAGTGCGCTGGGCAGAGGAGTTCGCAGGAGTATCAGCAGCAGCAGCAGAAGGGGCATCCGGGAGCAGTGACCCGCTTTGACCAGATAGGTCAACCACGGGAATGGCGTCAGCAGGAGAAGAGGGGCCAGCTTTAGCAGGGGAAGGACCCCGGGCGGAAAGGACTGGGCTGGAGGGGGTAGGGAACGGCACATCTGGAATGGAGGCCGGCGTAAGAAAGCCGTGATCCAAGTTCCAGATGATCATGGTCTCCGGGGATTGGGTATGGCATGTGAAAAACACCCGGAGATCGTTGTCAGGGATGGAGGAAGTGTTGGCAAGGCTGAAACGGAGTCAAAGGTCCGTTAAGGTGTCGGCGGAGAGATGGTCAAGGTAATCTCGGGGTTGAGGTAGGGGAGGCAAAGGGGCTTCCGGAGAAGATGCCGGGACATCAGCAGTGGCTGCAGCAACAGCGGTGTCAACCGCGGCAGCAATAGCGGAGGTAGAGGGAGTAGGGACATCCGCAGTAGAGGGGGCTGAGGAAACATCTTTAAGGGCACTACATTGAGTTGGCCCCGCAACCTCGGACGGGTCGGCACGAACGCTGTGCTGGGAGGCCCGAGAAAGAGAAGGTGCTACAACAGACCGAATCCGGGAGGATCGGGGTGCAGAACTGACGTCAGGGACTTGGCTGTCGGAGGGGTCACCACCGTAATCGCCTTGTTGCTCCGAGGCAGGGAGAATGCGGAGAGCTGCAGAGGGACGGCGGGCTGTCATGTTCCCATCCGGCGTAAGATAACGGAGGTAATAAGCCGAGGGAAATGGAACAGCATCATAGCGGGCGAAAATGGTCCGGATTAAGATGCCGGAAGACGATGCTGAGTATGCGCCCGAAGGAATGGTTCTTGGGACCATTCTGCAGCAGTCGAAACAAGAACATCCCCCAGTCCATCGGAAGACCTTGAAAAACGCCGTACATGGCCAGGAGAAGATTGTAAGGAACCGAGTCCAGAGCTGAAGTGCGAGCCAGTAAATAGCGACTCAGTATGGTCGCCATACAGCGATAGCGACCTTGGAAGGATTTCACCTTGTATTCCTTGCCTTTTTGGGTGCATCCCATAGAAGCGGCCATTGGATCGGCATCTGGGCGTTGTGGTTCACCGAGGGGTAAGTGGAGAGCAGCGCAGAGAACGGCGGGAGTGATGATGATGGATTCACCGCGAACATAGGAGATGATGGAGTCGGTGGTACAGCGAATCCTTTGGTAATACTCATTAATGTCGTCTCTAAGAAGATCGACAGGATTGGAGATCAAGTTAAGTATATGCGAGGCTTCGAGTAGAGGGCGAAGTTGGAAAAACCAGTCCGGAGGGTTAGAGACGGCACTCCAATCGACCAGATGGCCAGGATTAAGGCCGGATAGAGAGATTCTGGGTGCCATTGTAGATGAAGGATTGAAGGACGAGAGGAAAGGTGAGGTCTTGGGTATCAAAGGAGCAACGAGAGGTTTAGGGATTTGGAATGAGCAATACTCGTGCTTCGTAGGAATGACCAGAATATATAAGACCGAGTCCGTAAATGTCAACGGGTCTAGGAATTTGGCTAGTGGATATCGATGTCATTAGTATGGATAAAACAGGGAACCGCTTGACAGGCTGATGTCATTAGTCTGGATATCGATGCGCCTCCGAATGAAACGACGTCGTGGAGACCGCATGACCAAGTAAAGGTAACAGCTGTTTGCCAGCCGGAGAAATGTGTGCATCCCGAGATTTGCATTTAATGAATCATCATGATTCCTCCTCAAAAGCACGCGATATAAGAGAGGACATGGATTATCGCAATGTGACAGTGTCTGGAGTCCGGAGGAATGAACCGACAATCATCCGGAATTAACGATAGTCGCGTGACGAGTATCCGGATGAAAAGTAGACCGTTTCCGTAGTAACAAAGTGCGGTGAGAGAGAAATAGATTCCTTTGCTTGTCAAAAAGTCAAAGAGAAGAGAAGTACCACAACACTTCAAATCCAAGACGATGGACTAGATTTTCCGATAAGGTTGCAAAGAGAATCTGAACCTGTAGCTTAAAACAAGATAAACTAAAAAAAACAAAAGCTTAACAGGTAAGGATTAGTACGGATGAGAGAAAGTAGGCTGTGAAGAACGACATAACCCGAACTAATGAGAAACAGAACTTATGCATGACAAAGAATATAATAGACATATACATACGAGAGAATGATCATATTACTGAATCAGGGCATATGTCAGATAAAAATACACAAGTTCATATAGGTCAACATAGCGAAACCGTCCTGCTGAACGACGTAGCTAAGATTAATTAAAAATCATATGATTTGGCCAAATTAGGATTCATGAGTGAAAGATGAGTAAGCGGACACATGTCAAAAGTAAGCAGGTGATTATCCGATTAAAATGCATGGTTGAAGAAGGAAAATACATCCAAGCATGCCACTATTCTGATTCAAAACAGCATGTCCAGTCAGATCCAGAAGTAAAGGTTTAGAGGATGGAGTTTCCGAGACATATTAGGGGGTCATTACTATTGTAATAGATGAAATTTAAGCTCCCCCGTAGATCATTTGATCCTCTCAGTGAAAAGCTCCCCCTCAAATAGACAGCCAGGAAAGAAGTCATGAGACATATACGGGGGTATTACTCGAATAATATATTAAGCATTTTCTCCCCCGTAGATTGTGCAATCCTCTCGGTTGACCTTTCCGGTTTGTAGAAATTCAGCACTTGTCTATTTTATTAGAAAACTATACTCTTAAGTTGATCGATCACGATTGAGTATTCATCCACCAGGCATTCCGAGCTTACCCATTTCATTTCTTCAACTATACATGTTAATAGAGTAATCAAAATGAACATGCTTTTGTCATGTGGTGATTAGTGGAAATTAAGATCATGAACCCAGAAAGAGGTGAATCATATAAACTTTAATCATGTTTGCTTTAACGACTTCAGTCGAGAAACGCAAGCATCCTTCCAATATGAAGTTGATATTAATATCAGAAGCATGAGACTGTTAATCAGTAAGTATGATCAGCATTAAAGTCAGTATGTATCTTCTACTTTCAATAAAAGCACAATGCATGTTCTGATAGTAAGTATACTATTGGGTAATTTAAATGTGAAGCTATGCAGAGAAGTCAAGCATACCTAATCGGATGAGTAGTTCAGAGAATCTTGCATCAGGTAGGGGCTTTGTAAGAATGTTCGGTTGATCTTCGGTAGCAACATGTTCCAAGGAAATGTGATTTTTGAGAACATGGTCGCGTATGAAGTGATACCTGACCTCAATATGCTTCGTCTTAGGATGCATGACAGGATTGTTGCTGATAGCAATTGCACTAGTGTTGTCGCTGTAGAGTGGAATAGATGATATGTTGAAACCGTAGTCAGTAAGTTGACTTTGCATCTAGAGTAGCTGTGCGCAGCAACTCCCAGTAGCTATATATTCCGCCTCAATAGTAGAGGTTGATACGGAATTCTGCTTCTTACTGAACCATGAGATTAATCTATTTCCAAGAAACTGACACGTACCACTTGTGCTCTTCCTATCGATGCGACATCCAGCGAAGTCGGCATCAGAGTATCCGGATAAGGTGAAGTTGGACTCCTTTGGGTACCAGAGTCCCAAATTCATCGTTCCCTTGAGATACCTTAATATCCGTTTAGCATGAAGCATATGTGACTCCTTGGGATTCGCCTGATATCGTGCACAGATGCAAGTTGCAAACATAATGTCTGGGCGACTTGATGTAAGATACAGCAAGGATCCTATCATCCCTCTGTAGTCAGTCACATTTACTGATATGCCGTCCACATCAGGATCTAACTTGGCACTGACAGGCATGGGAGTTTTGACGGGAGATGAACCTTCCATACCAAAGTTCTTAATAAGATCGCGAGTGTACTTAGCTTGACTAATGAAGATTCTTTCCTTCAATTGTTTAACTTCTATTCCGAGGAAGTAGGGCAGTTCTCCCATCATGCTCATCTCAAACTTGCCTGTCATTAACTTAGCAAAATCTTCACAAAGCTTCGGATTCATTGATCCGAAAATGATATCATCCACGTATATCTGTACGAGTAGAGCGTGTCCTTTCTCTTTTCGTAGAAATAAGGTGGTGTCAATCTTCCCTTTTTGGAAGTTGTGAGCAAGTAGGAATTCTGACAGTGTGTTGTACCAGGCTCTTGGAGCTTGCTTCAAACCATATAAAGCTTTTCGAAGCTTGTAGACTAGATGTCTTGCTTTAGGTTCAATGAAACCGGGAGGTTGTTCTACGTAAACCTCCTCTTGAAGATCTCCATTCAGGAATACACTCTTGACGTCCATTTGATAAACTATGAAGTTTTCATATGAAGCATACGCCAGAAATATCCGGATTGCCTCAAGTCTTGCTACTGGAGCAAAGGTCTCATCATAGTCTATTCCTTCTTCTTGACGATATCCTTGGCTACCAGTCTGGCTTTGTTCCGGATTACTATTCCTTCCGTATCAAGCTTGTTCCGGAACACCCAGTTAACACCAATGACTTGCTGAGACTTAGGCCTTGGTACTGAGGTCCACACATTATTTCTCTTAAATTGATTCAGCTATTCTTGCATGGCTTGTATCCAATTCGAATCTTGAAGAGCTTCATCTACCACTTTTGGTTCTATTTGAGATAGAAAACACGAGTAAAGACTCATGTTGGATGTGGCTGCTCTTGTTCTTACACCAACAGTAGGATCACCAATCACTTGATTTGAGGGATGGTTTCGGGTCCATTTGTAATTCTGTGCATGTGATGGTTGATCATGAATAATTTGAAGCTCTGCCAGATTTGGTGGTTCACGTATATCTGCTGGTTGAGCTTCTTCCGGACCAGATGTTTCCGTATTAGAAGGTACGGTAGAACTAGATGGTTCTTCAACACTGTTTCTGTCAGTGTTAACTAGTCCAGACGGACTTGAAGGTGCTCCAGAATTTTGGGTATCTGTAGGAGTATGTCCGAAGCTAAACGGTAGTCCAGAGTCCGAGTCATATCGTTCATATCATTTCTTTGTGCTCCTCTGATGCCGCTTAGTTGGTCAGTCTGTATAACAGGAACAGTCATAAACTTTGAATAGTCGATGTTGTTGTCTTGAACCTGTACGTTAGAACTTGAAGAAGCAACTTTTGACCAATCAAGATTAGTTTCATCAAAAGTCACATGGATAGATTCTTCAACTTTAAAAAGTTTTCTATTGAAGACCCGATAAGCTTTGCTATGTAATGAGTACCCGACAAAGATCCCATCATCAGATTTCGGTTCAAATTTATTCCGGGTCTCTTTGCCATTTATCAATATATAGCAAGTACACCCAAAAGCTCTGAAATGTGAAATTGAAGGTTTTCGTCCTCTCCACATCTCATAGGGTGTTTTCATAGTAGATTTATTTATTAGAGTTCTGTTTTGAACATAGCAGGCAGTGGGCACAGCTTCAGCCCATAGACTGAGAAGAAGCGTTGCCCCTGCTAACATGGATCTACCAGCCTCGACTAAAGTACGATTCTTGCGCTCAGCTACCCCATTTTGTTGTGGAGTTCTAGGCGCAGAGAAGTCATGCTAAATGCCCTGTTCTGAACAATATGATCTCATTTCTGAAAACTCAAATTCTGTACCATGATCACTCCTGATGCACTTTATGCTCAGTCCTTGTGAGTTGCTTATCCAGTTGAAAAGATCTACAAGATGCTCAAAGGTTTGATCCTTTGATTTCAGGAACATTACCCATGTGTACCTGGTGAAATCATCGATAACCACAAGGGTATATCTCGCACCAGCCAGTGATGGAACAGAAATAGGACCATAGAGGTCCATATGAAGAAGTTGTAGAGGAGCAGTTATTGAATTAACTGATTTGCTCTTAAAGCTATGTTTGGTCTGCTTGCCCAGTTGGCATTCTCGACAGAGAGTGTTTTTGGAGAATTTGAGTTTAGGTAGACCAGTGACAAGATCAATTGACGCTAATTTAGACAAAGTCTTAAATTTAAATGTGCGCATCGCTTGTGTCATAGCCAACTATCTTCATCTGATGCTTTAGTGAGGATGCATACAGGGTCAGAAGAATTATTTCTTAAGACCACTGAGTATATGTCCCCATCTCTTGATTCGGATAACTTAACATCTCCGGATAAGTTTTCTCTTACTGTACAGGTGTTGGACATAAAGGAAACAGTAAATTCTTTGTCACATAAATTACTGACACTTAGCAAATTATGCTTCAAACCTTCGACTAGTGCAACTCTAGTGATTGATACACAGCCGTTAGTTAAAGTGCCATACCCGACAGTCTTACCTTTGCTGTTGTCGCCATATGAAACGGATGGACCTTGTTTATCATTAACTTCTACAAGCAGAGTCTGGTCACCCGTCATATGTCCGGAGCATCCACTATCAAGGATCCACTTGCTTTGATTGATCTTTAACTTCAAGTGATCCGGCAATTCATTCCAGAGATGCTCCTGAAAGACAACAGTTTACACTTTTGGTGCCCAAACTTGTTTCGGGCGGTTAGAGTGAGCAGCAGTATTGTCAACATTTACGGATTTGATTTTGTTAGGACTCTTAGCTTTCCACGTTGACATTAACTTGTTAGTTTCGGCTGCTTCTTTTGTTTGGGTTTTCTTGGGAGAGACACTCCTTTTAGATTTAGATCTTGTTTTGCTCGAAGAACCCCTTTTATTAAATTCTATGAAACGGATGGACCTCGTTTTTTATTAACTTCTACAAGCAGAGTCTGATGACCCGTCATATGTCCGGAGCATCCACTATCGAGGATCCACTTGCTTTGATTGATCTTTAACTTCAAGTGATCTGGCAATGCATTCCAGTGATGCTCCTAAAAGACAATAGTGTACACTTTTGGTGCCCAAACTTGTTTCGGGCGGTTAGTAAGAGCAGCATTAATGTCAACAGTTCCGGATTTGATTTTGCTAGGACTTTTAGCTCTCCAAGTTGACTTTAGCTTGTTAGTTTCAACTGGCTCTTTTATTTGGGTTTTCTTGGGAGAGACACTCCTTTGTGGTTTAGATTTTGTTTTGCTCGAAGAAACCTTTTTATTAAATTGATCTTTATTGGTTCGAATTTGATTACCAAGCCAGTTATCAGATAAACTTCAACATTCATAGTGATAATGACCCGTTTCCCTACAGATGGAACAGACACTATAATGTGAAGTACAAATAGGGGATACAGGTCTCTTAGATTTTACAGACTTTCTACTCTGTTCCCTGTGGCCTAATCCATTGCGTTTGGGTGATGCGCTCTTGGCCCTAGATGCGTCAGCCTTAGCCTTTTCTTTCTTTTTGGGTGCTACAATTTTGGCTTTAACTGCAGCAGCCTTCCCTTCACCATTAGTTACGGGTGCTACTGCGTCGGGAAGTACAGTAACAGCCTCAACTCCACAGTCATAAACTATGGTGCCACCTGAAATGAAACCATCCAACGGTTTAGATGTACTAACAGGATATAAGTTGGTTAGTTTTGGAGTGAAATCCGGAGGACACTCAGTAGCTTGAGCATTGGAGTTTGATGATTTGGAGCCTAGGCCAGGTTTGACTCGAATATTATCCGGATCAGTCCTAAATGTAGAGGCTATTTCCCCGGATTTAAGCCACTTACGATTTATTTCCCTTTCCTGTTCAAGTTCATTTTTGAGTCTTTTTACTATAACTTTTAGGCTTGAAAGATTGGTATTTAACAGATGATTTTCAGCTCTTAGATCGTGATACCAAGCTTCTTTTCCTCTGAAGTCAGTGATGTCCTTTTCGAGTCTATTAATAGTAAATTCAAGACGTTTATTCTGACTTTCCATATCTTTGTACATTTGAGTAATTATTAGTCTCTCATTCTTTTCATGATCACATGCAGTATTAAGAGATTCTAATTTACTCAGGAGCTCAGAGATAGAAGGTACCTCAGTATTTGCCATAAGGCAGACGTTTGGCTTAGGAGTTGGCTCATCATCCGAGGATTCCTCCTCTTCTTCCAAGCCACTGATGTACTTTGTCACGAACGCCTTCCTCTTGTTCTTGCTGTTGTCTGAGGTGGAGCGGCGAGGAGTTACCTTTTCACTTTTCTCGGCCACTTTTGATTTGGATCTGCATTCCTTGGCCCAATGACTGGTTTTCCCACAGTTGTAGCATTCCTGGGAACTGGACTCCGGTCTCTCCTTCCTTTGAAAAGATGATGATGAGCGTCTCCTGAATCCTTTTCTGCTTTTCCGTAGGAATCGCTCAAAGGATTTGACGAGAAGAGCTATCTCCTCCTCCTCGTCAGAGTCAAAATTCTCGGACACGTCCGTATCATCATTCCTCAGTATGTTTAAACATTCCGTAGCTTTGAGAGCTACCCCCTTTTCTTTCCGAGCTATTTTCTCATCCCGGTCAGAGTACTTAAACCTGACTTCGTGAGTCCGCAGCTCTCCATATAGTTCTTCAAGGGGAACATACTGCCAGTTTTTGTCTGATTGCATCTGGAGTTATTTGGAGTAGTATCGATCCGGGAAGGAGTGAAAGAACTTGTCATTGATCTAAGATTGAGAATAATGCTCAATGACAGTCTTCAGCTCAAGAATGAGCTTGCCAAATCTCTGATAGATACTTTCAAGTGATTCACCTGGTTTATGATTGAAACTCTCAAAGTTTTGCCTGAGAGTACATATCACATTTTGCATTTGGGACTGACTCCCATCATAGAGGATTGTCAGTTTATCCCAAACAGCTTTTGCTGTCGTGCAGCCCTGGACGTCCGTGAAAGCCTCGGAATCCAAAGATGATGTAACATAAGCCAGAGCCTTTTCACTAGCGCATTGCCAGGCTCTTTCATCGTTGGTAAGTTCAGCATCCGTCTTTGGCCTCCTAACTCCATGTTCTCCGATAGTCATCGGAATTGGAATCTCCTGATGAAGACATGGCCACATGAGATGATCATGGCATACCATAAACATCTTCATGCGAGCTTTCCACTGGGAGAAAAGCTCAGGTGTGAATTTGGGCGGTTTCGTCAGAGTAAAACCAGAACTCCGTGGTTAAGGAGCGGCGGCAGCAGCAGGTTGAGGTGGGTCGACGTTTTCACTGCTGCTTCGATTTGGGATGGGCTCTTGTGCACCTCCGGAGTTAAGGCGAGTGTTGAATAGCATACTGCTTTCTTCGTCCATTGCTTAGAGTAAAAGAGTGGGATCTCTACTTTTGAACAAATAGACTACTCTGATACCACTTGATGGTCCCTTGGAGCCTAGAGGGGGGTGAATAGGCTCTTATCGAAACTCTTTTGATCTCTTAAGGCACCACACTAATCTAGTCAAGTGATAGAATCACTGCGGAAGATAACCAGATAGTGGAAGTATTTTGTTTTATTATCAAGAGATAAATACAACAAAATAGAAGCAAGACTCTCTTACACTCTGTTTACAAAGGGATTCACACACTAACCTAGATTATCTCTTTGAGTTCTTGTGCATACACAGGTTATTCAGGCTTGTTCGCACACTTTCACTCACAAATGTACAAGTATGAATATTTATACAAACATTCCTAAAAGACAACCTTGGAACTTGTAGTTCCGGAATGCGTTTAGCACTAACTATTCCTCGGTAATCTCTCTGTCTTGACTGCTGCGGTTTGTGGAGCTCAAGATCTTGGGTTTGAAGAGTATAAGTGCCTTTGTGAGTTCCCAAATATACTTAAGGTTGTGTCCACATATCCGGGTGATCCACGTGTAAGATTCTTCAGGTTCTCAATGAGTTTGTCTTACATCGGGACGCCACAAGCTGATAGCCTTAAATGCGGTGAATTGAAGTAGCATCTTCTTGGTCCGGTGTAATTTTCCTTACTCCGTTGCTAATGAAGCTCGGAACCTTACTCCGTGTCAGTGGTTGCTTACTCCGTATCTATTTCGTACTGGAATCCTTAGTCTATGTCAGCGCTTCCTTACTCCGCATGTAAGTTCCTTACTCCGGGCGAGTCTAAGGGATCTGAGTGCTTACTCCGTACTAGCGCTTCCTTACTCCGAATGTAAGTTCCTTACTCCGTATGAGTAAAGTTGTCCGGATTCCTTACTCCGCATCTAGTTTCCTTACTCCGTGCGAATAAAGACTCGGGTCCTTATTCCGCATTAATACTTCCTTACTCCGTATGTATGAAAGACTCGGATGCCTTACTCCGTGTCTTCTTCACTTTAGTTCGCTTGAGGGACTAGGAACATATTCCGTAATCCGTAGCTTTTAAGTTCTTAGTCTGCACGAATGTTTCTTATTCCGTATGTATTGGTGACTTTGTTATTTACCAAGTGTTTGATGACACTCACTCTTGTCCGGATCAGGATTATGTATCCTGTCCTTAGCTTTGCTCTCACGAGTGTATCTCCAGATTAATAACATATCTTCTGCAACGATCAAAGAAACACAAAAGATCTCAGATCAAATTACATAAGGCTTTATCAGCATTCTCCAAGTTCTGGGCTTGATCCAACAATGACCAACCCCCTTCCACCCGATATTGCGCACGACTTAGGTAAGATTTCTACCGCTGGTCTCTCGCTCAAGTGGTCTCTTGTTTCTTTTGGTTTTGTGGCACAGGTGAGTACTCCTCCTCAGTCCTCGGGCATCCCAGCGAAGATTTTGCTCTCTCTAGCCCGGTCCATGGCCAGTATTCAGCAAACTCTTTCTGTCGTTGTCCCCTCCCCCCTGCCGTCTTCAGTCAAGCCTTTGGCAGGCACCACTTCTCTCCATGCCCCTTTGGTCACGCAAGGTTTGTTATCAGCAGGTGATGTTGGCGTTTCAATGGTTCCTGACTGTTCTCTAGATACTCTAAATGTGGTTTCTGATCCGGCTCCCTCTTCTCGCCCTTCCATGGCTTCTCTTGCTATGATTAATGCATTGGATGTGGGTACTGGTGTTTCTTCACGCTCTCTCCCTGTTCTCTTTACTATGGTTGATTCGTTTGTTGATTTGGCTCTTGTTGAGTCTGGTATTAATTCTTTTGTCCCTCTGCATGATAATATTGCTTTGAGCCAGTTGGTAGGGTTAGGTCCTGCAGGTAATGATAACTGCATAATTTGTCATTAAATTTGCATTTAATTTGTGGGCTTTAATTTAATATTCTGTTGAATTAATACATTTTTATAATAGTTTTCCCCAATTTCAATTATTTACTCTTTTATAGATTTAATATTAATTTAGTGGTTTTTAATGTTAAATTAATCATTCAAACTTTAATATTAATTCTCTGGGCTTAATTGATTATTTTAATTGTTTTTGTTTAATGTTTTGTATTTTATTTATTATTATTATTTTTTTTTTATTGTTTGCTTGTTACCTAAGCAGGTAGTTACTTGATGTGCAAGCAGGAAGAAATTGGAAACCTTATATTGCACGGGATTTGGATTTATTTATTTATATATATGTGTGTGTGCAGGCCCTCTTACGATATCATCAACTCTCCTCCACGTCAGCCCTCCATCGTCTCCCATCCACCACGCACAGGCAGCGTCTTCGCGCAGCGAGCCTCCAAGACGCAGGCCCCGCGTCTTCTAGCATCTCTCACCTGCGCTTGCGCCGCCACACCATCCCATCCACCCATCATCCATCACACGCCAGCCCTTCACCCAGCGCACGCATCACCTCATCCTTTGACGCACGTCCCGCCAGTTTTCACGTCTCGCGCGCGCAAGCCCTCCATCGTCTTGCCAACATCATCCCACGTCAGCGCTCGTCCCATCATCATCTCTTCACGCACAGCCTTCATCAGCACAGCCTTCACACTGCGTCAATCCCTTCACGCGTAGCAGTACCCAGGCATGAACCATTCTGTTGCAGCAGTGTTTCAGGCAGGAAAGAAGATAGTGCAGCGAATATTGGAGATTCAGATCGAGTTCAAGATCGAGTGTTTAATTGTTTGCAGCCTATTTATTTTAATTCTGTTCTAATTCTGCTGTTTTAATTTTCCAAACAGATATGTGATTTTGCAACCCATGGAGGGGTAAGTATTTTGTAATCGGTTTAGCGTAGCACTTTGGATGCTTGTTTTGAATCCATGTTTTAATATTTAATTTGATATTTTATGTGCTATGATTTAATTCTCAACTCTGTGATTTGTTAATTTAATATCTCGGTTGAGTGTTAATTTAGCAATTCATTGTGCGTTATTATTCTATTTGAGTGGGAAGATTTGTTTCGTAGGGAATGGGCAGTCTTTCGAGAATTGATTCATAATTATTCTGGTTAGAATAAATTCATAATTTGATTGTATTCATGGTGTTTTGATGCCTTTGAATTATGAGGCCATAATTTATCTAATTAATCTTTTGGGATAGTGATAAATAGCATTCAGGTGTGAAGTCAAACCAGTTATATCTTTAATTAATTGATTTTCTTAGTTATTACTTTTCTTAGTTAAAATTCCTTGCTTTAATTAGTTTTCATTCAATCAAAAATTCCCCCCAATTTCATATTTTTTCTTTTTCATTAGTTTTTATTAAACAGGTAATTAAATAGATTAAATTGAATTTTATAAGTCCTCCGGTAGAGAACGATCTAGGTTAAGCCACTAGCTATACTTAGTTTAAATTTTATTTGGAGTGCGTGTGCGACAAACGCCCTTTTCAAATTGGCGCCGTTGTCGGGGAGGCATTAAATTTGATTTAATTTATTTTCTTACTTGTTTTATTATTTGTTTTGATTTTAATTTATTTATTATTTTGTTCAGACTTACCCGGTAATTTCTTGTCTTTGTTTTTGCAGGTTTCCTTTTCTAACAAGTTTCCTGTTTTGTTTTATTTTTGTTCTCATAGTTTTATTTTTTTTTTGCAGATTTTTCTTTTTCTTTTCTTTTATTTTCTCTTCTCTTCCTCTTAATTTCTTTTTTGCAGTTTTATGACACGATCTACTTCAGGGGAACTACTAGATTTGGATCCAGAAGTTGAGCGGAACTTGAGGACTCGTCTTCGACATACTCAAGTAAAGGAAGAAAGCCCCTCAGCAACAATGGCAGGGCCAAACAGAGAGTACAATCGCACCATCCGAGAGTTAGCAGCACTAGACATCAACTATCAACCGACGTGTATTGCCTACCCAGCTTTGGAGACTGACTTCGAGCTCAAATCTGGTCTTATACATCTTCTTCCCAAGTTTCATGGGCTATTTGGAGAAGACCCACACAAGCATCTTAAAGAGTTCAATGTGGTCTGCTTAACCATGAAGCCCCGCAATGTCCCAGAAGATCAGATCAAGTTGAGAGCTTTTCCATTCTCACTTGATGGAGCTGCAAAAGATTGGTTGTATTACTTGCAACCAGAAGATGTCACATGTTGGAACAAGTTGAATAAATTGTTCTTGAATCGATTCTTCCCAGCATCGAGGACCACAGCAATCCGGAAGGAGATCTCAGGCATCAAACAGGGACATAGCGAGACGATGTACGAGTATTAGGAGCGCTTCAAGAAATTGGTTGCTAGTTGTCCACATCACCAAATTAGCGACCAACTCCTCATGCAGTACTTCTACGAGGGTCTTACATCTATGGAGAGGAGCATGGTGGATGCAACTGCAGGAGGAGCCCTAGTTGATAAAACACCAGTGGATGCAAGAGCTCTCATTGACAAAATGGCACAGAATATGCAGCAATTTGGAGATCGAGCATTACCTACACAGCGAGGAGTCCACCATGTGAGCCCTAGCACACAGCCTAGCCTTGAGGAGCACAAGCTTGATGAGATCTCTATTATGATAAGGCAGATGGCCTTAGCCTTACCAGCCCTCGCTAGTCCTGCGAAAGTTTGTGGAATTTGCACCGCCATTGATCACCCTACTGATGCATGTCCACAACTTCAGGAGACAAAAGAGTGCAATGGCATCTTTCCAGGTCGCCCATATGAGCAGCAGCAGCAGTGTCCCCCTCAGTAGAAATATGATCCATTCTCATAGACATATAATCCAGGGTGGAGAGATCATCCCAATCTTCGCTATGGGACAGGGCAACCTCAGAGACCTCCATATCCTCAGAATTTTCAGAAGAGGCCTGAGGGGCCAACATCGAATGGTCAATAGCAAGCTTATCCTCAACAAAAGGCAGAACTAGATAAATTTAATCTCCTTTAGCAAATTGTGCTCAACCAACAGAATGAGTTGAAGGAACTCAAGATGCAAATAAGCCAGATGGCCACTGCTGTACATGAGATCACTAGTCATCAGCAGAACACACTTCCCTCTCAGACTACTCCCAATCCTAAAGGGAATGTCAGTTCTATCACTTTGAGGAGTGGCAAGCAAACTGGAGATCCACAGGTTCCATATACTCCACCAGGATTTGCACCACTAGCTAAGGGGCCACCCCCTACCTCAACCACTGAGGAACCAGAGATCAAGGAAAAAGAACTGAAGAAGGAGAAGGAGACCACCTCTAGACCTCTTCCATTCCCATATAAGGCTATTCAAAACAAGAAGATGACAGATGAGGCCATTCAGCAGGAGGTTCTGGATATATTTAAAAGGGTGGAGATCAACATTCCACTCTTGGAGGCTATCAAGCAAATTCCTCGATTTGCTAAATTCTTGAAGGAATTATGTATCAACAGAAGAAGAAGAAGCCTAAAGGGAGTTGAAAGAGTCAACCTTGGGAGAATAGTCTCAGCACTCATCACACATTCTCCTCCCATGCCTCCGAAGTGTGAAGACCCTGGCACTTTCACTATTTCATGTACCATTGGGACACTTCACTTTGCTGATGCTTTGTGTGACTTGGGCGCCTCTATCAATGTCATGCCATATTCTGTTTACTCCTCTCTTCACATTGGGGAGCTTAAGCCAACACAGGTGGTAGTCTAATTGGCTAATAGATCCACAGTTGGACCAGTAGGCGTTCTTGAGGATGTTCTAGTTAGAGTGAGAGATGCCATCTTTCCTACTGATTTCTATGTCCTCAACATGGAGGAGGACTTGGCGAACTCTCATGCCCCTATCATTCTTGGCAGGCCATTCCTCAAGACTGCCAAGACCATCATTGATGTTTACCAAGGTACGCTTTCTATGGAGTTTGGTGATGAAATTATTAAATTTAATATTTTAGACTCTATGAAGCATCCCTCTAGTGAGCATAGTGTCTTATTCCTCTCACACACTGAACCACCATATGATATTGATTCTGACCTTGATTTCAGTGATGTGAATGATTTTGATGATGAGGTGGATTATGTTAATGGATTGAATGCTTTGTTTTCTGATGATGTTGCACATGTTCACTCTATTTCTTCTTGTGCACAAATGTCTACACCTAGCATGCTTCCTTCCATACAACACCCACCTACACTTGAGTTGAAACCTTTGCCTAATAATTTGAAATATGCATATTTGATGAATGGAGATAGATTGCCTGTTATCATTGTAATGACCCATGAGTGGGTGTTAGTCCCACATTGCTTAGTGAGGAGAACAAAGTCCTCCTTATAGCAGGGGATGGATACCTCACCTCACAGGAACGCGTTTTGGGCGAGGCCCAAAGACAAAACCGTGCAAAGCAGGCCATGAGGGCGAGGCCCAAGACTGGTTGGCCAAAGCGGACAAAATTCTTGTGACGGGTATGGGCTGGGCTATTCTCGGGTGGTATCAGAGCCAGACCCGGAGCGGTGTGCCATGGTCCCACGGGGACGTGGGCCTCCTAAGGGGGGTGGATTGTAATGACCCATGAGTGGGTGTTAGTCCCACATTGCTTGGTGAGGAGAACAAAGTCCTCCTTATAGGAGGGGATGGATACCTCACCTCACAGGAACGCGTTTTGGGCGAGGCCCAAAGATAAAACCGTGCGGAGCAGGCCATGAGGGCGAGGCCCAAGACTGGTTGGCCAAAGCGGACAAAGTTCTTGTGACGGGTATGGGCTGGGCTATTCTCGGGTATGGGCTGGGCTTTCTTGGTTTGGCAGGCTATTATCGCCGTTTTGTAGAGGGGTTCTCCCGTTTGGCGGCTCCTATGACGGCGTTGACTAGGAAAGGAGTGAAATTTGAGTGGACGGCTAGTCAGGCAGGATCGAATCAGACCCGACCCCAGGGGAGGCCGGAGCGGTAGTAGACTGAAGCTGGAGGCAGCCTTGGCGGGAAGCGTCCAGTGAGTGAGCCGACCAGTGGCACGGGCCAAGGAAGGGTGTTTGCGCTGGAGGCGACGTACCTGGAGGAGGCTGAGCTACCACCCCCACCAGCTGAGGGTGGAGCAGGACCATCGGTGGTTAGAGGTACCCTTTTGATCTCCCGTACATTAGCTTCTGTTCTTTTCGATACGGGTGCATCGTGTTCGTTTGTTGCTGAGCTTGTGATAGATAGCTTGGGGTTAGCTTGTGTGGAGGCAGCGAAGCCCCTAGTTGTTGAGTCTCCAGTGGGGGGTATGATTGAAGTGTGGCGTGTTTGCCGTGACTATGTGTTAACCATAGGAGAGGTGGAGCTGAGTTTTGACTTGCATGTAATGCCTTTGAGGACGTTTGACCTGATCTTTGGTATGGATTGGCTTATGGCTTTCTAGGCCAAGATAGACTGTTATTGGCAGCGGGTATCCTTCGTGACACCTGCAGGGACCTCTTGCACCCTGCAGGGGGAGTGGGACTGCGAGGCGAGGCCATGAGGGTGAGGCCCAAGACTGGTTGGCCAAAGCGGACAAAATTCTTGTGACGGGTATGGGCTAGGCTATTCTTGTGGCGAGAATAGCCCAGCCCATACCCGTCACAAGAATTTTGTCCGCTTTGGCCAACCAGTCTTGGGCCTCGCCCTCATGGCCTGCTCCGCACGGTTTTGTCTTTGGGCCTCGCCCAAAACGCGTCCCTGTGAGGTGAGGTATCCATCCCCTCCTATAAGGAGGACTTTGTTCTCCTCACCAAGCAATGTGGGACTAACACCCACTCATGGGTCATTACAATCCACCCCCCTTAGGAGGCCCACGTCCCCGTGGGACCATGGCACACCGCTCCGGGTCTGGCTTTGATACCACCCGAGAATAGCCCAGCCCATACCCGTCACAAGAATTTTGTCCGCTTTGGCCAACCAGTCTTGGGCCTCGCCCTCATGGCCTGCTCCGCACGGTTTTGTCTTTGGGCCTCGCCCAAAACGCGTCCCTGTGAGGTGAGGTATCCATCCCCTCCTATAAGGAGGACTTTGTTCTCCTCACCAAGCAATGTGGGACTAACACCCACTCATGGGTCATTACAATCATTGCTAGTAATCTCCTACCAGATCAAGAGACTAAACTGCTGGCTCTCTTGAGAGACAATATTAAGGGAATAGGTTGGACATTAGCTGATATTCCTGGACTTAGCCCATCTACTTGCATGCATTGGATTTTCTTTGAAGATGGTGCTAAACCAGTGAGGCAGCCCCAAAGGAGGCTAAACCCCACTTTGCTAGAAGTTGTTAAGAAAGAGGTAGAAAAATTATTTGCAGCTGGCATTATTTATCCTATCTCTGATTCTCAGTGGGTTAGTCCTGTCCAAGTGGTACCCAAAAAGACCGGGTTCACTTGTGGTGAAAAATGAGAGGGACGAATTGGTTCCTATGCGAGTCCGGAATAGTGGCGAGTATGCATTGATTATAGGAGACTTAATGGTGTCACTCGCAAAGACCACTTCCCACTCCCCTTCATTGACCAAATGTTAGAGAGACTAGCAGGTAGGACACATTATTGCTTCTTGGATGGTTTTTCTGGCTATTTTCAGGTTCCCATTGCTCCAGAGGACCAAGAGAAGACTACATTCACTTGCCCATTTGGTACTTTTGCTTATAGAAGGATGCCATTCGGTCTTTGTAATGCTCTTGGTACTTTCCAAAGATGCATGATGAGTATATTTTCTGATTTTCTTGAGAATTGCGTGGAAGTATTTATGGATGATTTTACTGTTTATGGCTCCTCATTTGATGAATGTCTCTCTAGCCTAGGTAATGTTTTGCGTCGTTGCATTGATAAAAACCTTGTGCTTAATTTTGAAAAATGTCATTTTATGGTTGAAAAAGGCATAGTTCTAGGACATGTAATTTCCATGCATGGTATAGAAGTAGATAAATCTAAAATTAATCTTATCACATCTTTACCCTATCCTACTTGTGTTCGAGATGTTCGTTCTTTCCTAGGACATGCAGGTTTTTACAAGCGCTTCATCAGGGACTTCAGCAAGATTGCACACCCATTGTCGCAATTATTGTAGAAAGAGAAATCTTTTGTTTTTGATGACTCTTGCTGGTTAGCTTTTGATGACTTGAAGAAGCAGTTGACCACCCCACCGATCATTCAACCACCAAAGTAGGACCATCCATTTGAGCTTATGTGTGATGCTTCCAATTTTGCTGTGGGAGCTGTTCTTTCACAGAGAGTGGATGAAGTTCCACATGTCATTGCCTATGCCTCGAGGACCCTAGATGTAGCTCAGTGCCACTACACCACTACCGAGAAGGAGTTCCTTGCAGTTATCTTTGCCTTAGACAAATTTCGTTCCTATCTTTTAGGATCGAAAGTTGTTGTCTTTTCTGATCATGCAGCCCTGAGGTACCTATTGAAGAAGCTAGATGCCAAGCCACAACTTATTCGATGGATGTTGCTTCTTCAAGAGTTCGACATAGAGATCAGAGACAAGAAGGGGTCTGAAAATCTAGTTGCCGATCACATGAGCCGACTTCCCCACCTTTCAGAGGACATCACTTCCTTGGGGTTGCGAGACACCTTTCCAGATAACCACCTATATGCAGTCTCTTCTACCCTCCCATGGTATGCTGATTTGGTGAACTACTTGGTGGCTTCTAAAATTCCTGATCATTATAGGAAGCACCAAGTAGCGAAGTTGAAGAGTGAAGCGAGGCACTATTTTTGGGACGATCCCTATCTTTGGCGGATTGGTAGTGATCAGATTATTCGACGATGTGTCCCCAGCCATGAGATCCCATCTATTTTGAAATTTTGCCACACACTTGCTTGTGGAGGACACTTTGGCTCACAGCGCACAGCTAGGAAGGTATTGGACTCTGGTATGTATTGGCCCACTTTGTTTCATGATGCTTATGAGTTTTGTAAAGCATGTGATCGTTGCCAACATACTGGTAATATATCTAGGAAGCATGAGATGCCTCAATAGCCTATGATATTTTGTGAACTTTTTGATGTTTGGGGTATTGATTTCATGGGTCCTTTTCCTAGTTCTTTTGGTTATTTGTATATTTTGGTTGTGGATTATGTGAGTAAGTGGGTGGAGGTGAAAGCCACGAGGACTGACGATTCAAAAGTTGTTGTGGATTTTGTGAAAACTAACATCTTTTGTAGGTTTGGCATTCCTAAAGCTATCATTAGCGATCAAGGGACTCACTTTTGCAACAAGCACTTTCGAGCACTACTTCTGGAAGTATGGGGTGA
This sequence comes from Taxillus chinensis, assembly GCA_023512835.1. Lineage (NCBI taxonomy): Eukaryota > Viridiplantae > Streptophyta > Magnoliopsida > Santalales > Loranthaceae > Taxillus > Taxillus chinensis. The sequence goes on along the minus strand of CM042090.1, from coordinate 54,344,518 downwards.
CACACAAGACATCGACACCATACCATCCCCAAACCAATGGCCAAGCAGAGGTGTCCAATCGGGAGTTGAAGCAAATCTTGGAGAAGACTGTTCAGCCTAATAGGAAGGATTGGAGCCAACGTCTTGATGATGCACTTTGGGCCTATCGAACAGCATACAAGACTCCCATTGGCATGTCCCCATTTCGATTAGTTTATGGGAAGTCTTGTCATCTTCCCGTGGAGGTGGAGCATAGAGCATCTTTGGGCGGTCAAAGCTTGCAACTGTACCTAGCCCAAGCAGGGGAGCACAGAAACTTCAACTTCGGGAGCTTGAGGAGCTTCATTTGGATTCTTATAATAATGCAAGGCTCTACAAGGAAAAGTCAAAGGCTGCCCATGACAAGATAACTCACAAGAGGGAGTTCGAAGAAGGCGAGCGTGTTCTTCTTTATACTTCGAGATTAAGCTTATGCCTGGTAGGTGAGGATGAGATGGACTGGCTCCTATACCGTAGTTCGTGTCTTTCCATATGGTGCAGTGGAGATCATTCAGGAAGAATCAGGACATAACTTCACGGTCAACGGACATCGGCTCAAGCACTTCTATGGGGGTTATCCTCTACTTGCGTTGGATTCTATCCAACTGTACGACCCTGTCATTGTTTGAGCGCATCAGGTTGTTTCTTTCCTTCTCATTTATTGTTCATTGTTCATTTTTAGAATTGCATTTCATGTCCATAGCTTCTATTTTTGGCTTACATTAAGGACAATGCAACATTTAAGTGTGGGGGAGGGAGCACCTAGCTTAGTTTAGTTAAACATTTTTAGTTTTTTTTGTGTGTTTTTCATTAGTTTATTTTTGCTTGTTATTGTGTTTTTATTCAGTTTATTTAGTTATTTATTTATTTTTAAAATTAAAAACAAAAACCCAAAAAGATTTTCTTTTATTTTTGTGTGCTTTATTTTTATTTATAGGCTGCATGTTTTTAGTCTTGAACTTGATTGACACTTGAATTTTTAGTAAATCCTTGAGCAACTATGATTAGTCCCATTTGAGTTTATTTGATTATGCAATATTTGAATAATGATTGAGAATCTTGAATAGTTAGAGTTAAGTTGTCTAGTATGGATACATATCTTGCACAACTAAAATTTTGATGCTTTAATATTTGATTAATTCATCTTGATTTTTATGCCTTAATTGGGAAGTGCAAACATGTGAGAATCATGATTCTAGCTATTTTTGAGTTATCCTTGGACTTTAATTCCATAAGTTGTGAAATACTGTTTATATCATTACATCTTATTCATGCCAATACTTGAGTTTTTCTTGCATTTTGGTTTTATATGAGCTAAGCTTGTGGATTTAAAGTGAGATATTTAAAAAAAAGAGTTAATAATCCATCAAGGGAGAGCATAAAATGCAACCTTGTAAGGTTATTAATTAAAAGAAGAGCGTTATTGAAAAAGGTTAGTTGACTTGCGAAGTATGCTATATCACTCGGCACTTATCCTGAAGGGCTTTTAAACCTGGTATCCTAAAGATCCGCCATAATCTGGGAGCTGCCGGATGGTTCCGCTACATGGGTGGTATAGATGGTTATTGTTAAGTAAGTTTGGCTGCCTATTTAAAAAAAGGTGAAAGAGAAAAAAATTTAAAAAGTGATTGGCCAATCCATTGCATATATCTTGTTTAGCTCCAGTAATCTTCACCCATTTGTTTCACTCAAGTATGTGTATGAATGATGGCATGATATTTGGAGTATGGAATAACTTTGGTTAATTTTTGGGTATGCTTAATATTTGCCAACTGATTGATAATTGCATATTTGTGTGACTTGATTGAGTGTCATGAATGAAAGATGAGTTGAAAGAATAAAGAAGTTGATGAATTTTGATCTCACACACGTCTATACTAGAACTCAATTCGTGATATTCAAGTTGTTCTCTTTGTATATTTAAATTTGCATGATTTGACGCCATCACACCTGACCCTTCACCCAGCCGCACGCATCACCTCATCCTTTGACGCACGTCCCGCCGGTTTTCACGTCTCGTGTGCGCATGTGAGGAAACTCCTGCGGATGAGTTTATAATGATGGTGAATGGGCAGTGGAACGTTAAACGTGTAGTAGTGTTTTTTTTGTGAGTTGTTCCTTGTGGTGGTGTTTATGATGTGAGTTGCTCCGTGACCTATATGATCTGTTAAACGTGTTGGTGATGGGCGTATATGTCTTATCTGTCGTGACATGTGAATACTTGTGACATGTGTTAGGTGAGGAGAACAATGGTTGTTTGTGAGATTCGAATATGTGTTTCCCTATCATCTTGTGTTGTATTGGGTCTGCGGGTGCGTACCTTCATGTGTGTTATGGTGTGATATCTTCGGTCGCGGGTATGTGAATGGTTGTAGGCGATGTGCCTCAGCATGTGCATTTTGGAAGGTGTGTTGTCTTTTAGGGGCCGACACGTCCTGCAGCGGAGACATGGAATGTGAGTCCATGATGCGTGAGCAACACCCAGCGTTGTTCGAGGACGAACAACCTTAAGAGTGGGAGGTGGCTGTTGGTGGCTGTTGGCCAAGGATTGTGATGTGTTTTCTTGTATTAGTTGATGTATTTGTATTGTCTTTTAAAGACATGTGTTCTTATTTGTGATGTGCTTTGAAATGTGTATTCGTGCCATGTGGACATGTGTTCGTGCATTATTGTGGTTATGGATTATGGTGGTACTATTATGTCTTTGTTGTCTTGTGTGTGGTGTATGACCCATTTGGGTGTTGTGGCTTGCCGGGTGGCAAATGGGTAACTTGGGTTTGTTTTCCTCGTACGTCATTTCTTTTCGAGGACGAAAAGTCTTAAGGGGGAGAGGATGTAAGGACCCGTCCCTTGAGTTAGTCAGTTTTGCCTCCTGAGTAGAGTTTTTCTAGATTTTGACCTAGTAGTTGGACTCCAATGAATTCACGTGCAAAAGGAAAGATGCTTAGAATGATGTCCTCTATCTACCACGAAGTTTCGGACCAAATGGACATGTATGTGAGGTGCACGTGATATGGGTCCAATTCACGTGCAAGTGTAATTGCCTTCCAAATGATGCAAGGAGGCTAGGGGTGAAGTTTGAGAGCATTTGGAGTTCATATGGAGTTGCACGTGAATTGGGAATTCACGTGCAAATTGCGTGCGGCCATATTTTTGCATGGTTCCCTTGGTTTTGTCATTCTAATGAACTTTCTCCAAAGGACCATGTTGAAATTCTGAATATTTTGGTGTGTATGGATGTGGAAAGGTGGTCACTTGTGTGATCAAAACTACGTCGTTTTGATCCTGGGATTCACTTAATCAAAACTACGTCGTTTTGATGTGAATGGTGTCTATATAAGGAGGGCTTGAGTTTGAGTTTAGGGTTTGGTGTTCCTTTTTCTTTGTTCTGCTCTGAGAGAGAGAGAGAGAGCTAGAGAGAGAGAGGGAAGGGGAGTGGCTGATTCCCGCCGGAGCGTCTTGCGTGGGGAGGACAGCGTTTGGCGCGGGGAGCAAGGAAGAGCTGCTTTAAGGTAGGGGTTCTGTTCTTCCTAAACCCTCCTCCTGTCCTAGGGTCCTAGGGCGGATTCTGGGCTGTATCTGTATATATATTTATATGTAAATTCATATAGGTGTGATCTCTTATATGAATGTTGGCCTTCAATGGCGTGTTGTTTGGATATATGTATATATGCCTGCAAGTGTTTGACATAATGCCTGTGAGGCTGTGCATGTTATGTGTTTGAGGTAATGCCTGTGAGGCCGTGCATGTTATGTGTTTGAGGTAATGCCTGTGAGGCCACGCACGTCCGGTGTGTTAGATTATGTCGTGTGGCTGGGTTTATGAGCTTGTGGATATATGCATGCTAAGTGTTCGATGTTATTCTGTGTATTGAGCATACTAAGTGTTTGATGTTATGCCTGTATGGCCATGTGTGCTTTGCGTGTTTGCTTGTACACCCGGTGGCTGTGGAAGCCAGGACTGTTTTGTGGAACCCGGTGGTCGTGGAAGCCCGGACTGTTTTGTGGAACCCGGTGGCTGTGGAAGCCGGGACTGTTTTGTGGAACCCGGTGGTTGTGGAAGCCAGGGACTTTTGTGGAACCCGGTGTGTGGAAGCCCGGGACTGTTCTTGTAACCCGGCCTTGTGGAAGCCCGGGATCTGTTATGGAAACCCGGTGGTGTGGAAGCCGGGAGTGTTTATGTACCAGCCCGTGTATGATTGCATTTGCTATTATAGCTTGTAATTACATCTGGTGGAATAATTGTAACACGACACAGCACTTGTACACAAGGCATGTAGATATTAGGTGCATGGGATGGGTTGGGGAGACATGATCCCTCTCGAGGCTGTGGTTGCTCACCCCTCCTACCATGTTGTTTTCTTTACGGGAACCTACAGGCGTTAGGTGGGAACACCAAGGTGGAAGACCATCTCCATTTTATTGTTTATTTAAGTAATGTAATTTTATGATTTATGTAACCCCTGGGTGGGAAATGTACTAAGGGATTGAATTGTAATAAGGAACATGGTTGTTTTGTGAACCTTTGATATATGGAATTAAATAAAGATGTGGCTTGTTTGATTTATTGTAATTGTTAGACTTGTTTGTGGCATCCAGTAATCCAACCCCTTTGCCCTCCGTGTGGGTGAATGGGGAGTCACGTACCGGTTTCCTCGGGTTGGAAATCCGGGGCGTGACAATATGGTATCGAGCATGGTCTAGTTGGCCTAGGGTAGTGGGCGGACTTGGTTATCTTGGGTCCTTTGGAGGAGCCTGGAGGGACGTGCCCTGATCAACACGGTCCTCTTGGAGCCTCCAAGGTGTACTTGGGGTAGTCCGGTCTTGTGGTAGGATTTGCATGCATTGGCATTAGGGCACTAGTTGCATTGGTTGTTGTATGTGAAGGTGTGGATACAAAAAAAAAAAAAAAAAAAAAAAAAAAAAAAAAAAAAAAAAAAAAAAAAAATAAAAAAATAATTGTGATAAAAGAAAATATGAATAATGTGATAAGGCGTGAACGTGCAACTACGATTTTATTTGAAGTACCTTGAGCATGACTACAAGGAAAGGTCCTTGTTTAGTTAACTGTGTGCTTGTGGAATGGATGCTTGTGCAATGTGGTTTAATGAGAACTGAAATGTGTGCGGTGTGTGTAATTGCATGGATAAAGGGTTTGAACATGATAAAGTTTCAATTGTGCAACTCTGAAATTTTGTGATGATTTGAGCATGGAAACATGGAAACGAAATTGTGGAAGTGAAACTGTGTGCTTGGAAACTTGAGGCTTGTGACCTGTTAACAAAAAAAAAAAAAAAAAAAAAAAAAAAATTAAATGTGATTTGTTTGGTGTTCTGTGAATGGTTGAACATGTGATTTGCTTGGTACTGTGTGAAATAAGCGTGGTTATGAGCAATGCAATGGAATGTAAAATTGGTATAATCTGTTAAATGTGAACCTATAGACTTGTATGGTAATAATGCGTGTTATAGCTTAAGCTGCTTAGTCGGTAGTGGTCTCGCGATTGTTGAGATTATGGAGTGATGACCTAGAGCGCTGCCTTTTCGTGGAGCCAATGTCTCCGAAAATTGTGACCGGTACGACTATTGAGGTAGCAAAGAAGCCCGCCCCCCCAGGCTGGGCAAGTGGGAGAGGCTGCAGGATGTAAGTAATGAGGTTGGCATCTTAAGCCCGGTAATGCAAGAGTTGAGGGATGAGATTCGACAACCGATTAAGAGCGAGGTACGTCGAGAGCTATCAACCCCACATCATCGGGGGGGATCTTGGGTGAAGATTAATTGAAGCATAGTTGTCCTGATCGGCAGAAAGGGGCTCAAGAGGTAGAGACCAGTTTCCCAAAGGGGTTGTTCTTGCAGTGGACAACCGGGACATTGGAAAGTAGGACATCTCCCGACAACCTGTTTTGGTAAAACAAGTCATGGTGCTAGAAAGGCGGCTCAACGAGCTGGGGACAAAGCAAAATTCAAGTGAGGCTAGGAGGAGAGCATGGCGGAACTTTCCTTAGTCACGGGTACGATTTTGATTCTCGCGTGTTAAGATTTCTGTTTAGTGGTGGTATCATATTCCTTTAATGATAGTGATCGGTTGAGTCTCGTGCAGGATTAGGTGAGGCTGGGTGAACCTTTGATTGTTGCGTTTCTAGCAATTTGATTAAGACACTTGTGATAAAAGGGGTATTTTTACTGGGTGGGCTCTTGAGCCACTGTTTTATGTTAGGTGAGGCTTAGAAGGTCGTTTGAGTTACCATTTTGGATGGACGTAGTTGGGGACCTACTAGAGAATAAATGAGTAAAATAAATAAATAAAATATATATATGATACCAAAAGACTAATAAATTACTAATGGTTATAAGCGAGTTATTGGAAAGAGCTGGTGGTTTTAATGCGGTCTAAAGTGTTAATTGCATCTTCGTGTGGTAGTCAATTTTGGGCGCCCGTGTGTGAGGAAAGTAATAAATGTCACCGTGTTACCCCTAATACTCTAGCGTAGGTGAGATTACCTCTGGCCTAGCTAGCCTAGGAAGCTGGAGGCATGAGTTAGTGGCTTGTGGGTAGTGTGTGACCCCATTGTGGCAACCTTGAGTAATAGAAATGTGTTTTCTTGTGAGTAGAGGTTTACGTAGATGTCTTTACTTAAGAAGGATGTTCTTTTGGTAACCTTTCCAAGTGTCAAGGTTGAGGGAGGAAATTGCCACTAGTATAACCCACCCCTTGAGTCATTGAAATCTAAATTGATTGGCGAGAGTGGTATGTGGTTTTAAGATTCTTGTGGGTGTCCTATGGAAATGGCTGCAAATTCTTGGGTGGCCAAACATTGACCACGTGTCATGCTGGTGGTGTGTGAAAGACCTTGGGTAATGTTCATAGGATATGTGGTGAAATGGGTTTGCGTATGTATAAGAATGTGATGAGTTCTGGAACTAGGTTACGAGTGAGTTTATAGGATCCTGCCTGATGAACCCAATCGGTGCAAGCAGGCAAGCGAGTGAGATTGGGCAGGCCTTGTTTGGGTTTTTCCTCATAATTGGGAGACACCTTCCGAGGGGTTGAGGATGTACTCCTGGTGGTAGGACCATTCCGTTAATCCATGTCGTGTGGGTAATAGGCTTAAAAGAGGCGAGGAGGTGGGGACTAGTATGTCCTCTCTTACATGTGTTCTACACGGTAGTTTATTTCGTGTGTTGTGGTTGCTTTGTTTTGTTGTGTGTGTTACATATGTGCTAAAGGAGTAGCAAAGTTCTTATGTGTGGGCCTCGTGGCGTTCATATGCGAGAGGAGTAAGAGGTGATGCATGCGCATATTATGTGCGGTGTGGGATGAAGAGGGGTGTTATGTGTAATGTTGATGTTATTCCTTGTCACATATGATGGCATGCTAATTAAAAGTGTGAAAGTATTGATGCGTTGTGATTCACTAAATGGAGTCGGATGTGAGTTTTGCTTGTAAGGGGTATTAGTGCTTACCCCTTTGGGGGAGATTTGTGTCTGCGGCTACCATGGGGTCCTCATGCTACATATGTTCTTCTTGAAAGTCTTTCGTGTGCGTTTTGATGCGGTAAGTGAGATGGTCCACGCCATCAAAGTGTTGGTGTGTTTGGGAGCCACATGAATGTCCCGAATAAGGAGTTTGCATGCCTCGTTTCTTGTGCCTACCCGGAGGAATTGCGGTGACCATATTAAGCTGCGGTTAGAGCCTGAGTATTTCTTGGTCCATTTGAGTGTTTTGCTGGTGTGTTGAGATAAAACGTAATAGTTGATATAGCGGAGTTGGTGGGCCATGAGGTGGAGTATGTCTTGGAGGCAAGGGATTTTCTTGTGACCTGTGAGTGGTGACACGAGAGGATTCCATTGTGGTCAGGTTGCGAGATAGGAGCGTTTTCGGTGTGGGGGGGGACTATGATGTTCATAGCTACTTGGCGTCAAGGGATTCCTATCGCGTGGTCCGTCTGCCGACTTGGTAAGGCATTATCTCTTGGGCCGTACGGTAAGCCTCGGTTGTGAAGGCTGTGTGGGACCTTGGCGGATCTCTGTTTGACCGTGATCAAGGAGGTCGATTCTCAAAGTCGGTGACTAGTGATAGCCCGATAGTGGGTTTTGGTCTTACCATGGTTGTGTGTGTGGTCTTGCATTTCTTGTTTTTAGTGCATCCTTGGACTCCGTTGGGCGCCAGGTTGACTGCGACCGAGTGGTTAAGGGCACACTCCATTCTCGTGTTTCTATGTCTAGGCTTGTACTCTGTTCTGCGTCACCATTGGCGTTGGTGGGGTTTCAATGTTCCTTGCTTGAGTGAGGTGGTTTTCGCAGTGATGATGGTGCTGCGTTGAGGTGAGCTCCCTGGGTGGGAATGTGATTGTGGTTTGCATCATGCTATCCTATTTGTTTGTGTTTCATTGTGACCTCATTGTGCTTGCTTTGTTAGGGTGTGGTCTACCTATGGGCCGAGGCTGCGTTGACTTCAACTCCCAATTGTTGGGTATTTTACGTTGTGGAGTGTTGGTCCCATCATGCCGCGAGTTGGCATCTCCAACATTTGTGGTAATGACTACATTATGTGTTGCTTTGATCTTTTCGCGTTGTTTACTACTTGGTTTCTCTTTTCGGGGACGAAAAGTCCAAAGGTGGGAAGGTTGTGAGGAAACTCCCTGCGGATGAGTTTATAATGATGGTGAATGGGCGGTGGAACGTTAAACGTGTAGTAGTGTTTTGTTTGTGAGTTGTTCCTTGTGGTGGTGTTTATGATGTGAGTTGCTCCGTGACCTATATGATCTGTTAAACGTGTTGGTGATGGGCGTATATGTCTTATACTGTCGTGACATGTGAATACTTGTGACATGTGTTAGGTGAGGAGAACAATGGTTGTTTGTGAGATTCGAATATGTGTTTCCCTATCATGCTTGTGTTGTATTGGGTCTGCGGGTACGTACCTTCATGTGTGTTATGGTGTGATATCTTCGGTCGCGGGTATGTGAATGGTTGTGGGCGATGTGCCTCAGCATGTGCATTTTGGAAGGTGTGTTGTCTTTTAGGGGCCGACACGTCCTGCAGCGGAGACATGGAATGTGAGTCCATGATGCGTGAGCAACACCCAGCGTTGTTCGAGGACCAACAACCTTAAGAGTGGGAGGTGGCCGTTGGTGGCGTTGGCCAAGGATTGTGATGTGTTTTCTTGTATTAGTTGATGTATTTGTATTGTCTTTTAAAGACATGTGTTCTTATTTGTGATGTGCTTTGAAATGTGTATTCGTGCCATGTGGACATGTGTTCGTGCATTATTGTGGTTATGGATTATGGTGGTACTATTATGTCTTTGTTGTCTTGTGTGTGGTGTATGACCCATTTGGGTGTTGTGGCTTGCCGGGTGGCAAAATGGGTAGGTTGTGGTTGTTTTCCTCGTATGTCATTTCTTTTCGAGGACGAAAAGTCTTAAGGGGGAGAGGATGTAAGGACCCGTCCCTTGAGTTAGTCGGTTTTGCCTCCTGAGTAGAGTTTTTCTAGATTTTGACCTAGTAGTTGGACTCCAATGAATTCACGTGCAAAAGGAAAGATGCTTAGAATGATGTCCTCTATCTACCACAAAGTTTCAGACCAAATGGACATGTATGTGAGGTGCACGTGATATGGGTCCAATTCACGTGCAAGTGTAATTGCCTTCCAAATGATGCAAGGAGGCTAGGGGTGAAGTTTGAGAGCATTTGGAGTTCATATGGAGTTGCACGTGAATTGGGAATTCACGTGCAAATTGGCGTGCAGCCATATTTTTGCATGGTTCCCTTGGTTTTGACATTCTAAGGAACTTTCTCCAAAGGACCATGTTGAAATTCCGAATATTTTGGTGTGTATGGATGTGGAAAGGTGGTAACTTGTGTGATCAAAACTACGTCGTTTTGATCCTGGGATTCACTTAATCAAAACTACGTCGTTTTGATGTGAATGGTGTCTATATAAGGAGGGCTTGAGTTTGAGTTTAGGGTTTGGTGTTCCTTTGCTGCAGCTGCTGCCAGAGAGAGAGAGAGCTAGAGAGAGAGGGAAGGGGAGTGGCCGATTGCTGCGGAGCGTCTTGCGTGGGGGAGGACAGCGTTTGGCGCGGGAGCAAGGAAGAGCCGCTTTAAGGTAGGGGTTCTGTTCTTCCTAAACCCTCCTCTGTCCTAGGGTCCTAGGGCAGATTCGGGGTCGTATCTGTATATATATTTATATGTAAATTCATATAGGTGTGATCTCCTATATGAATGTTGGCCTTAATGGCGTGTTGTTTGGATATATGTATATATGCCTGCCAAGTGTTTGACATAATGCCTGGTGAGGCCGTGCATGTTATGTGTTTGAGGTAATGCCTGTGAGGTTGTGCATGTTATGTGTTTGAGGTAATGCCTGTGAGGCCACGCACGTCCAGGTGTGTTAGATTATGTCTGTGTGGCTGGGTTTATGAGCTTGTGGATATATGCATGCTAAGTGTTCGATGTTATTCTGTGTGGTGAGCATACTAAGTGTTTGATGTTATGCCCGTATGGCCATGTGTCTGCGTGTTTGCTTGTACACCCGGTGGCTGTGGAAGCCTGGGACCGTTTTGTGGAACCCGGTGGGTCGTGGAAGCCCGGGGACGTTTTGTGGAACCCGGTGGCCGTGGAAGCCCGGGACTGTTTTGTGGAACCCGGTGGGTGTGGAAGCCCGGGACCGTTTTGTGGAACCCGGTGGTTGTGGAAGCCCGGGACCGTTCTTGTAACCCGGTGGCTGTGGAAGCCCGGGACTGTTATTGGAAACCCGGTGGCTGTGGAAGCCTGGGAGTGTTTATGTACCAGCCCGTGTATGATTGCATTTGCTATTATAGCCTGTAATTACATCTGGTGGAATAATTGTAACACGACACAAACACTTGTACACAAGGCATGTAGATATTAGGTGCATGGGATGGGTTGGGGAGACATGATCCCTACCGGGTGTGGTTGCTCACCCCTCCTACCATGTTGTTTTCTTTACAGGAACCTACAGGCGTTAGGTGGGAACACCAAGGTGGAAGACCATCTCCATTTTATTGTTTATTTCGGTAATGTAATTTTATGATTTATGTAACCCCAGGGTGGGAAATGTACTAAGGGATTGAATTGTAATAAGGAACATGGTTGTTTTGTGAACCTTTGATATATGGAATTAAATAAAGATGTGGCTTGTTTGATTTATTGTAATTGTTAGACTTGTTTGTGGCATCCAGTAATCCAACCCCTTTGCCCTCCGTGTGGGTGAATGGGGAGTCACGTACCGGTTTCCTCGGGTTGGAAATCCGGGGCGTGACACGATAAGCCCTCCATCGTCTTGCCAACATCATCCCACGTCAGCGCTCGTCCCATCATCATCTCTTCACGCACAGCCTTCATCAGCACAGCCTTCACACTGCGTCAATCCCTTCACGCGCAGCAGTACCCAGGCATGAACCATTCTGTTGCAGCAGTGTTTCAGGCAGGAAAGAAGATAGTGCAGTGAATATTGGAGATTCAGATCGAGTTCAAGATCGAGTGTTTAATTGTTCGCAGCCTATTTATTTTAATTCTGTTCTAATTCTGCTGTTTTAATTTTCCAAACAGATTTGTGATTTTGCAACCCATGGAGGGGTAAGTATTTTGTAATCGGTTTAGCGTAGCACTTTGGATGCTTGTTTTGAATCCATGTTTTAATATTTAATTTGATATTTTATGTGCTATGATTTAATTCTCAACTCTGTGATTTGTTAATTTAATATCTCGGTTGAGGTTAATTTAGCAATTCATTGTGCGTTATTATTCTATTTGAGTGGGAAGATTTGTTTCGTAGGGAATGGGCAGTCTTTCGAGAATTGATTCATAATTATTCTGGTTAGAATAAATTCATAATTTGATTGTATTCATGGTGTTTTGATGCATTTGAATTATGAGGCCATAATTTATCTAATTAATCTTTTGGGATAGTGATAAATAGCATTCAGGTGTGAAGTTAAACCGGTTACATCTTTAATTAATTGATTTTCTTAGTTATTACTTTTCTTAGTTAAAATTCCTTGCTTTAATTAGTTTTCATTCAATCAAAAATCCCCCCCAATTTGATATTTTTTCTTTTTCATTAGTTTTTATTAAACAGGTAATTAAATAGATTAAATTGAATTTTATAAGTCCTCCGGTAGAGAACGATCTAGGTTAAGCCACTAGCTATACTTAGTTTAAATTTTATTTGGAGTGCGTGTGCGACAAACGCCCTTTTCAGTAACCCTTTTCCTCCTCTCGTTGAAGTTTTGCCTGGCATTCCTCCTTCTATTGCTATAGCTGTGATGCAGTCGGTTGGGTTAGGGTCTGCAGGTTTTGGGCTCTCTCCTTGGGTAGCCTCTGTAATGGTCGCTTCAGGCTCAGATCTTCTCCCGTCTACTCCTTTTCCTTCCTCTCAGTTGGGAATTCCTCCACGTTTCCCCATCTATAACCAACCTGCTCCCTGTGTTTCCCTGCTCGTGCCTCCGGTTCCTCTGGCTAGTGTGGCTATCTCCTTTCCCCACTCTACTACTATCACAACTGCAAGAGGCAGTCCTATTCTTCCCCACACCCTCATGTAGCCTAGCCTTGTTGATCCTTCGCGGGGGCCCTTTGGTTGCTAAGGTTCCCTCCTCAGTGGGCCTCTCGAGCCGGCTGCTGGGGTGCTAACATCTCAAATTCTTGGAGAACTACTAATGACATTACAGATAATTGGTTTAGGTAACACTAATGAACACCACCCATTTTTCATATTAAGAATGACCCTCATATGGACAGTTCACTTGGTATTCTTAATTAATCTTATCCTTGCTTTATTTTATGGTATCCTATATAGCATGCTAAAGATTGCTAACTTGAACGAATTCTATGCTCCTTATGCAAAGCCTGGTGGTTGGAATGGTTAGTACACCATTAATAATAAATACATGGAAGATATATAATCACACAGCCTATTGAAAGCAATTAACCTGATTCCATGAGTGTTACATGTGGCTGTGGTTGTGAAATATTAGACCCCGATATGTTAGAGGTGAGAAATGGAGGAATGAAGTTCAATGACAATTATAGCCATCGTCCATCTCTTACGTTCTTGAAGCTCTACTCTGAACTATAAAAATTCCTAAATCCACACCACACCCAATCAATCAACCTTCATATTTTTAAAAAGTAATGTATAAAGGGACAATATTTGTATGATGTGATGCAGGCGCCTCTTCTTCTAGGATGTGATATAAGAAGCTTGAGCAATGACACCATGGAAATCATTAGTAACCTGGAAGTGATTGCAGTTAATCAAGGTAACAATATATATAGACACACACATGCATGTATAAGGTTTTCTTCATGATGAAGAACTAAGAAAGATTAATTATTTACTAGTGCAATATTATGAAATGTGATGTGGACAGATCCTCTAAGCATCCGAGCAGATAAAAAAAATGAAGGAGAATGAGATGTGAGTAACTATGCATACCATTTTCGTTAATAATCTTAGTAATTAGGATAAGACTTGTATGTATAGAAGTTTTTTTTTTCCATACGCCTGGAATGAAAGTTAGAAGTAATTTAATGATTGTGTGAGAGGTATTATATATAGTGTGCATCTCTCTCTCTCTCTCTCTCTCTCTCTCTCTCTCTCTCTATATATATATATATATATATATATATATATATATATATAATGTCTATTTCTATGATTAGGAAATACAAATATGGGGGGTCCGCTGTCGGGGAACAAGACAGTAGTTCTGTTTGTGAATAGAAAACCGTGGGTGGTGATGCTGGTAGCACATTGGGACGATCTTGGGATCTTGTCTAACAATACAGTGATGGAAGCCAGGGATCTATGGGAGGTACGTCAATTAATGGATATAGTTAACAGTAATTGACAATTTAACACATACCAACAGAACACGTACACATTCATGGACCCTGCAGTTCATTTAATTAACTATTTACAGTTAATAGTCTCTATGTATTGTAATGTATGATTGATTTGGTTAAGGACAGTCGGTGTATTGTAATGTGTGACTGATGAATTGGTTAAGGTTCTAACTTTTGATGCCGATTGGCAAATACAAACTGTGTTGTTGTTCTAACTTTGTACAACATACTATTATATTGCTTTTTCACCTGTGCTTCAAGCCAACTTTGAGGTTTCTGCCTTGCTTGGATGTACTTTTTTTGCAGTCGGTTATCAACTGACTCTGGCTATAGATCTTGGAGGCCTTCAGGAAAGTATTATTATAACTAAAAAGGGTTCCATTACGTACCTGCTAGTGACTTGATAGATCCTGCCCCTGCTACAATATTTGCCCATTTGAATCCAATTGTGTTTACTAACTTCTAGATTTTGCTTGGACCTTTCTCTTTACAATCACTATTGCCCACAAAAAAATAGTTCTTTATTTATTATTATTATGAGTGTTATAGATAATTTAATTTCTCATTGAATATAAAAATAGTTTCCTTACATAATTTGCTTTCATATACTCGTTTAAGTAGTTAAAATTTCTGTAAACCAAAGTAATGATATAAATATATAATAATACTAACATATTGATTATTGGTTTTTTCTTGCAGATTGATAGAGTGCTTGCAATTTATTTTGGCATGGAATTAAGACGGTATTACTAGGGGTTTTGTTTTAAGACATAGTACTTATATTATGATGTGTAAGATAGTGATGTTGTAAAATATTTTAGACACGTTAATTATTTTGGATTATAACACCTCATGATACTATTTCTCAATGTGGATTCATGTTAATAATAATTTGGATAGTTTGGTTTTTTTAATATTGGTTGTTTTTATAATATATAAGTATTTGTGAAATTGTAAATAATAATTGTAAGCATTTCAGAAGGCTTGTTATATTTATGTGTTATCTACTGTAAGCTTTTTTGGTGTGTTAGGTCTGCTTGGCTTATGGTATGTCAGTTACTTTCTATAACACAAAAAAGGTCATATTATATGATCTTCGACAACATATAACTGTAATACAATAAAAAGTGTTATGTAAAAAGTGCTACGATAAGCTTACAAAAAGCTTATGGAAATGTTTCATAAGACAATAACATGTGTTACTGTATGATCTACCGTAATATAAAATCGTAATACACCAAAAAGTATTTCCGAAAGGTGGGGGACTTTTCATAAGCCAAGCAAACCTAACACTCCAAAAAGTGTTACAATATCCTATGGTAACACATTTTATGTCTTACTAAAGGCCTGATTTCTTGTAGTGCTTGCCTCAGCATCAGGTAAGTCAGGTAAGTGCTCCAACCCATCCAAAATGATCTCATTCTTATTTTTGCATACAGTTTGTATACAAATAATGTACAAAGAGGGGCAGCTATTGGATCCTATTTTGTCCGGTTGGACATACACATTCATTTTCATTTTCCGCTTTCAACTTCTTTTCTACTCGTATAGATAAATAAAGAGATGTGACCGTCGATTCGAGGGTGTATTGCGATGACTTCTTTAAAAAGGATTTCAAACACCAAAAATCTAGTCCCAGTTGATAGATAATCAAATTTGAGGATCGTCACCTTTGACTGCGCTCAAATCTGAGGCCAAACGAAGAAGTTGTAGTCAAAACTGTATTTGGACTGCTAACGGTGGTCAACTAGTAGTTAATATTCAAAATGACACTCCGGATCAGGTCATAAACCTTGTTTTCTTAATCCTCTTATCATTCTAAGAATTTTGACCTATATATTACATATATTCACGTGCAGAGCTTATTTTTGAAAAAAATGCTTTTTAGGTAATAAAGCGGTTTAGGGACTTGCAGTATAGCCTTGACACAAAAATAAGACCATTTTCAAATAAAAATGACACAGGATCGCTCGTTGTGATGTCCCATATCCAAAAATTATTTTTTTCACATTTTATTAAAAATCGGGTTGTTTTGTCAATCCCAAAAACCAAAAACGTCAGTCAAAAACTACAAAATGGAATCATACAAATTTCTTTTTTCTTTTTCCTTTTCCTTTCCTGCCTCCCTTAGCCATGTGTCAAGACCTCATTGGCTTGATAATAATAAAACAAAATAAAAAACAACAACCATTCAAAATCGTTCAACCTTATCACCTACACCGAACTCGGCGTCGTCTTCCTTGTCACGCCTCGGATTTTCAACCTGAGGAAACCGGTTCGTGACTCCCCTTTACCCACGCGGTGGATAAGGGGTAGGGATAAATAATACCACACAGAATACACAATCATCCACAATAAATGTCCACAAGACAAACCACATATCTTTATTAAATTTAAATATCTTCTACATCATTGCCCCATTGGGGTTACAATAGTTCCTCAAAACAATATAAAACAAAATCAACAAAATAGATAAGTCTTCCACCTTGGTGTTCCACCTAACGCCTGTAGGTTTCTAAAAAGAAAACAAATCACAGTAGGAGGGGTGAGCAACCACAGCTTAGTAGGGATCATGTCTCCCCAACCCATCCAATGCTTCTATCATCTACATGATGATGTGCACAAGTATAGTGTCGTGACAATAATACATAAACAGGTTATAAACAACAATTATAAATACGGAAACACACAAACAAGCCACACAAGCAAGCACAATCATAGCCACATCCACACAGGCTTCCACAACCACAGCCATACAGGCTCCACAACCACACATGCTACCACAACCACAGCCACACAGGCTCCACAGCCACAGGTTACCACAACCACAGCTACACAAGCTCCACAGCTACACAGGCTACCACAACCACAGTTCCACATAGCATTTACAATGACAACACAGTAATACACATTCACAACATATCAATTTAACACAAGTATACGTCACACAAGTCATTATTAGGGTAAAGTTCACATGAGATAATCGACCACACTACGAAACGGACCCTTAATCCCTAAGAGACTCTACCACGAAACCATCTCGCACGAACGCAACTCCACTACGAAATGGACCCTTAACCCCCACTAGCCCCGGACTTAACAATGTTCACAAACACAACATGCCAATGAAGGCCAACATTCATATAGGAGATCACACCTATATGAATTTACATATATACATATATATCAATCATCAATTTCAAGGCCTAACCCTAGAATAAGTTTAAGAATCTAGAATCCCTACCTCGAGTCTCGGTTCCTCCTTGCTCCTTACTCCTCTCCAAAGGCACCTCCCGCTTCCTAGGACGCAGCGGCAACGAACGCACCAAGAACGATCTCTCTCTCTCTCTCTCTCTCTCTCTCTCTCTCTCTCTCTCTCTCTCTCTCTCTCTGCGATGGTGGCTTCAGAAGAAAACCCTAAAGTCAAAAAATAGAAAATTGGATCAAAAATACGCCGCAGAGCCGACGTCGACCAAAAATAGGCGGAATCAACCACATCGACCACCTTTTTCTCGCATCGACTAAACTCCACATCGCACAATTGACTAACTCCTTACATCCCAAAACACGAGTCATTACATCCTCTCCCCCTTAAGACTTTTCGTCCTCGAAAAGAAACAACATGCCACTCAAACGATGAAGAATAACAAACACGTGCATCCTATTATGCAAAACAGCAAGCCACAACACACAAATGGATCATACACCGCACACACACCACATAACATGACATACGTTCACAAACTCAAAAAAGCACCACCACAATGCATATAACACATATCCGCATGCTGCAAATACATATCTCAAATACAAATACATGTCTCAAAAGGACAATACACATGATAACGTGCATTTATGCCATTATTCTTGTATATATTTAGGGTAGTAAAGAACATGTTTTGAGCCTAAATTGGATCATAATGCATAGGTATTTGCTCTAACACCTAGGACTTAGGGGTATGGACATGAATGAGCTAAATTATAATTCATTTTGGTTACTTGAAGGCCCACTTCATCACGATAGAGTTCATGCTTAGGAAACCATGATCCTCCTCAATTTTTATTTTTATTCTAGTGTGACTTTGTGTTTATTTTATTTTTGTATGTTTGCATGTTTTTTGCTTGAGGACAAGCAATGGTTTAAGTGTGGTGTGTTTGATAACGTGTATTTATGCCGTTATTCTTGTATATATTTAGGGTAGTAAAGAGCATGTTTTGAGCCTAAATTGGACCATAATGCATAGATTTTTGCTTTAACACCTAGGAAGATACTGTTTGCCTATATATATATATATATATGTGTGTGTGTGTGTGTTTTTGAGCTGTTTTGGCAGGTTTTTTAGGCAATTTCTTCTCATGGACATCAGCCAAATCATTGTATTGACCAAATAGGGAACTTGTGACGATAGAGGGCAGCCAAAGGAGGCAGAAATAAAGTGCACATGATATGGGGCCTTATCACGTGCAAGTATAATAATGCATGCCTGCCTTCTAATTCCAGGAAGTTGGGGGAAGAATTTCATATCATTTGGAGCTGCACGTGATATGGGATATCACGTGCATTATCACATGCAAGCCTGTGTTTGCACGGTTCCCTTTGTTTTGTGATTCTGATGACTTTTCCCTAAAGAACCTTGGTTTAATTTGGCTTGGTTTGTGCTATATTATACTTTTGAGGTGGATTTTGGGTCATTAACCAAAACTACGTAGTTTCACTCCCGCGATGCCATTAGTTTTTCAATCTCTGCATCATTAAAAACATTAGTTTATAAATTTAAAAACACAAAAAGTAAGCTAAAACAATTTCTAGGACTTGAGTAAATTAGTGATTTGATTAAAAGCTAGAAAACTTGGTTAATCCCTGTGGGTCTGACTCCTTACATACTGCTATACTGAGTAGTTAATTTAAGGGAACTAAAATAATTATAATTTTGAAGTGCAAATTAAGAGATAATAGCTGAGCTAATTTAGTGAAGCTACAATTTTGTTCATCAACACAACACATCATGAATAATAAACACATAAAACCGTATCACTATCTCTTGGCCAAAGGCCACCTCCCACCCTCAAGATTATTCATCCTCGAACAACTCCGGGTGCTGCTCACGCATCATGGGCTCATGTTCCCATGTCTTCTCCTCAATGCCACGGTGCTACCACAACACGCGAACCAATGGAATAACTCGACCACGCAAAAACTTCTCCTGTCGATCTAGTATCCGGATAGGAACCTCAACAACAGATATGTCATCCTCAATATCCAATCTCCCCCAATCTACCATATGAGTTGGGTTAGGATGATACTTCCGCAATTGGGACACATGGAACACATTGTGCGCCCAACTCAATCGCGGGGTAGATTAACCTGGTAAGGCCATCGGCCCCGATAACGTGCATTTTATGCCGTTATTCTAGTGTTTATTTAGGATGTTTAAGAGCATGATTAGAGCCTTATTGCTTCATATATCATATATATTTGCTCTAACCCCTAGGAAGATGCTATTTGCAAATATATGCATTTTTAAGCTGTTTTGGCAGATTTTGGAGCTCACTTTTGACATAGTAGATGGCCTCAAACAATTGGTGTGCAAGAACAAAAGTTGCTTAGAATGATGTCCTCTACCTACCACAGAAATTTCAGAGCATTTGGAGCTGCACGTGAATTCACCCATTTCACGTGCAAGCCTATTTTTGCTTCTCAGGCCTCTACAGGATACAAGGAAGCTTGGGGAGAAGTTTGAGCTGATTTGAAGCTGCACGTGAATTCACCATATCATGTGCAAATTGACGTGCAGAGATATTTTTGGACCGATCCTATCATTTTTCCATGCTGATTATTTGTTTCTGAAGGCCCATGTCCAAATTGTGGATGGAAGATAGAGATTTTAATGTTTGGAGTGTCACTTATCAAAACTACGTCGTTTTGATAGATGGGCTAGGGTACACACCTCAAAGCCCATCCATCCTCTATAAATAAAGCCTCCACGCCCCATGCAACCTATCCTAGACCCCCCTACACGTTTTTAGAGAGAGAGAGGCTTCACGACTTGGAGGTTGCTCCTTGACCTAGGAGAGTAGCCGTCGCAGCTGTCGCAGCAGCCGTCACGATTTTGGAGCCTGGATTTGAAGCCTTGTTGCGCGCGTGGATTAAAAGAAGATGTTTAGCTTTACTGCTATGATTTTGCTTGTAATCATGCGTGAGTAGTTCTTATAATCTAGGGGAGCAATGTAGCCCCCTTGTTGCTTTGCTGTGTTTATGAATGTTGGGTTTGGATGATTGAGTTTTGCATGTTTTATGAATCTGTTCTTAATTTCTATCTTTGGATGTACACCTTGGTATTCTTAGCTCTAGTCTGGGGCGGATTGAGATTCATAACTTATTTGTAATTGGTGTGATCATTATCCTTTTGCAAGTATGATTTATTGGCTTTGTATGTTTGTGTGTTTAGATGACCATTCTAGCATACAACTCTTAAAAGGACCTCAATGACCATTTGTTGTCCTTGGCTTATGTTTAGCATGTTTTCAATCAGACAACCCTAATACCATGAACCAGTAGAGATAACATAAGGAGGTGAAATTGTGACCCTAGATGCTTTAATCCTTGAATCTTAATCCTAAAATCAATTTGCTTTCTTTGTTTATTCAGAAAACCAAATAAAAATTAGATCTTTAGTTATAAAAAGATTTCGTTTTTGTCAAGACATTGTTTTAAGCAAGATTAATTTGGTAATTTGAGTTAAAGCTAGATAACTTGGTAATCTTTGTGGGATCGACCCCTTTCTTGTCGCTATTCTATTTAGCATTAGTTAGGGGAATTAATATTTTGAGAAGGGATTTAAACGACAGTAGCTTAACCCTCACTTGGGTTTCGTTTACGAAACACCCTTCGTCAGGCCCCACACGAGCCAAAATCTCAAAAGGATCGATAAACCATAGAGATAGCTTGGAACCTCTCCCAAACCGCCGACGGCCACGACATGGAGAAATGCGAAAGAACACACGATCTCCCATAGAAAACTCCAAAGGTTGCCGCCGTTGATATGCATAAGATTTTTGGCGACTCTAAGCTGATAACAAGCGCTGACGAATCAACTTAACCTTTGATAACGTGCATTTATGCCGTTATTCTAGGCCATTTTTAGGGTGTTTTAGAGCATGACTAAAGCTTAATTTATCAATATTTCATAGATATTTGCTCTAACCCCTTAAGAAGACACTGCTTGTTCTATATGTGTGTTTTTTTAGTTGTTTTGATAGGATTTT